>CACRXP010000395.1:275167-291511 GCA_902702965.1 Spirometra erinaceieuropaei | reverse complement strand
TGTGTGTGTGTGTGTGTGTGTGTGTGTGTGTGTGTGTGTGTGTGTGTGTGTGTGTGCCTTCATCAAAATCTTCTGTAAAATATCGTAATCCGGCCCCCACCAACATTCCTGGTTATACCTGTCCACGCGCATGTGCAGGCTACATATGACTCTACTCCATAACGCGCGCATACATGCTACCCTTCTTAACACCATGCTTCTTTCCTGCAGAAAGCCTGTGATCTCCTTATTCATCGCTGATATGGCAGGGAAACGTGACATGACAGGACATTCACGCACCGTCTACGTGGGATGTGTATGCACTATGGTGTATCCTGGTGAATCTGAAGTAGGGACCAGGTCGTGTGTGTGTCACTCGCAGGCTGCCTATTCAGCCTTGTCAACCACTGAGTCTAATCCCATGACCAGATGGCTGACAGGCTCAGCGAGTTGACTGATGCCTGGGAGAGGGAAGGGACAGTGAGGAGGCCGGCGCCGGAGCCTCCATCCGCACGACAACTCAGCGTATCCCCAACTGCGATAAACCTGACGCGCTTGGATCTATCGTGACGCGATAAGAGTAGTGGCTCAGAAAGTCTACAACTCAGAGGATAACTCGGTTCGAACGGGAGTATTTTGGAGGGAATGGATGAATGAGAGTCAGGCTGCGATGACTCACTCTTAATATGGCCTTTATGACACTCGAGCACGCGCGGTCCGAGCCTCCCTCACAGAAGCATGCCGTTTGTAGCGGAACCGGGTCGTGCGTGGTGCGCGTAGACTGAGTTCTCGGCTTTGTCGGACAGTGCGTCCTCGCCCACCTCCAATGGTCCCGACACTGTCTTGCTACCGGAGCGAAGTGGGTGATAAAAGAAAGAGTGGGGTAGATGGTGTGCAAATTTGCCTTGCACACGGGTGTTGCGTGCACACCGTGGGTTAAATGGTGGACGCTGTGACTCAGGGGAATCACCTCAGGGCCTTAAAGTTGATTAGCATGGAACATAGTTCGAAATACAGCCATGAAAAAAGCATGCTGGCTTCATATTGAGTGTCTTTTCAGTCAGTTGTTTAAATTGGAATATGGGGAGATCATCATTTATGTGGTATTTTCCTAACGTCCCGATGCCTATAAAATTTGTGTGTATTTCGTAAATAATGTTTTCGCCAAAACCCATGCAGCAAAAGGCTAGTTCGTTCTTTGGAAAGATGATTCATGGTAACTTCACATGCAGGAACATGAATGTTTTTGGATCCAACAAACTTTTGGGGCTTGACACCATTTTGAGCAGCAACAAAGACAAGTTACTTACCATAAAAGCAGCGAATCCCAGTTTAGGTGACAGAACGTAAGTCAGTTTGGAGTTCGGATCAAACTGTACGAATAGTCTGAAAAATCGGAGATGCGTTCCTGGGACATCTTCTGAATGCAATAGGCTGGTTCTTTATTAAAACGAGGCTTGTACTTACAACGGTATAGGCGCACAACTGTCTTCACACAACAAAACCCTCATTCAAACTGGTGGATGTCCTGCATTAGATTCGAAGGAGTGCAGTTCGTTCTCTATTAAGGAGTGTAGCAAGAGTGAAGGGTGAACTGCCGCTGGCCGAAATCAGTCTCTCACTTTATGGTCTAACTAGGATAGCATCATTCTGGAAGTATGCGTAGTGCGTCACCAGCGAAACAATCTACGACACTGGTCTTCGCTCCTGGATTCAGGGAATTGGAATAAACAACGAAAAAAGAAAATTACTGACCATGAAATTGTTTCCACTGGTGGTCTTTGTCGGTACCAAGTGGCACATTTGTGAACAATGCTGAACGGCGTCGTTTGGCATCGTGTAAAAGTTGACTGATGGCATAGTTTAACTAGGCGAGCTTCAATAAGTTATTTGGGTGAGGAAACCATGTTTGTACGTCGAAGTTTGGGTGGTCAAGAAATCTGGCCGATCAGGACGGAACCACAGGATTGGCCATTCCTGGCTTATTTGCTGTCATCAGCCCATGCGCGGGCGGCAGAGCTACGATTCGAACCCGAGTCAGCTGGTCATCGAGCACTGCTCTCAGTACTGCACACTAACGGCAGTTCGCCTCATATCGACTGAGATCGGAAAAACCTGGTCACATGAGAGTGGCGTTCGATGATCGGTTAGGATTACAGGATAGAAATTAGTGTCTGCGCTTTGTCTGAGGGCCCGTAGCTGAAGCAGACGGTCGTGTGGCGAAAGACAGGCGAATACTGAGTAATTCTACCAGTAAAGACGAGGATATTGGAATGACCATTTCTAATTTTCTTATTACCATCAGCCACTTATACTTCAATCCCATGGTATTACTACACGCGCGTTTTGAAATCGAGTCCAATGGTTTAGGGGAAATCTAAATCAAGCGTCCTTATCAGATGAGACACAGAATTCAAATTTACCTCACAAAAGACTACAGTCGTTAACATCTCTAGAAAAAAAGAAACACGAGTTCCCATCAAGTTTTATTTCATAGGGAAAACTGCAAGCATTCTGGTCGTTTTGGGGGTTAATAAAATCAAAACTTTCAAGATTATAAAAATAATTAAGTGGAGATTTTTCTGCTACTACTAACACCAGGTTTCCATCCTTCTGCCCAGCCCTTTAAATATTCGCAGAAGATTGCTGATCTAAAGTCAAAGATGGTTGGATAAATCTGAGGAAATAGGAAGTTGTGAGGGTCTGGCTAATAGGACAGACGATGTCCCGTTCTCAGAAATAATGTTTATCTTTTTTATATGTAGACAGGCGCCAAGTTAGTAGAGCAAAACCCATGTTTGTCATTATCACTTGGTCATTATCCTACTCACGACTAAGCTACATTCATAGCTTGCCGGCAGTGGCCCTTCACACTCACGATTTCTTCCGGTTCCCTTGTTAGGAAACGGTGACAGGTTTTTGGTTACTTCAGGCGCTAAACGCGGTTCTCCACTTCTGGCTTTTTCCGTAAAGTAATGGTGTATGTAGATATGTTTATAGGATCTGTGGCCGTGCATCTGAAGCCTCAGTCCCTCCTCAAACTTGCCTGGCAAAGTCGACTATTCAGCATGCATCACTGCGTATACTCAGAACTCCTTCATCAGCTGTGTTGAACCCCATTTCGGAAGAGTAGACAAGTCCAAGTTAATCCGTCCTCGGCAATGGAGGTCGTAGATTTAGAGAAGGACTATACGCATTTAAGATCATCAGCGTGAACGGACGGCTGGGCGCGTTTTCCTCTTCGATGCAACGTGACCAATGTAAAGTAAGAATGAATGGGGACCTAACCCGATACTTTAGGAACACCTCTGAAAACAGGGCTTGCATTTGAGAATGAGGAATTTACTAAAGTCTGCTATTTAACATTCTTTAGGTGTGACTTGATGAAGTTAAGAAGGTGGTTGTGAATTCATAAGTTCCATTTGAGATGAATAAATCAATTTGCTTTGGTACTTATCGGCGTTTGTCAGTCGGATTAGAACTCGGTAACCAAACCTAAAATAAACTGCATTTCGATCGTACCTTAGGTTTATTAAACTTAACTTTCAGTTTAATCATGCCAAGAGTCGTCAGTCAAACGCTGTATCAGGATTGGGATAAATAACGACCAACAGTAGATGTTCGTTTCGAAGAGGAATGAATGGGTCCAGGAAAACGTGACCGTTTTGACAGAAAGGATATCGTCATATTGACCCAACTGTGAAAAACTCGGCGCCTCGGTGGGATTCGAATCCCACCGAGGCGCCGAGTTTTTCACAGTTGGGTCAATATGAATTATTCAAAATCTGCCAAAATATCAATGAATTACGTGAGCCTAGTAGTCATCTGGTGGATTCTAGGTGAATTACTTGGGAAATCCTGCTTGGGCAGTCAACTTACTGTACCAGATTTGGTGGATTCCAGACGTTGCAGTAGGCTGGGCGGGTAACTTGACCCAAGTGTGATAAAACTCGCGTCGTCCGGCGGGGCCTCGTAGCTCAGGTGGTTAGAGCGTTGGCTGTACTAAAGCCTTCCCCCTTACTGCGTGGGTTCGAATCCCACCGAGGCGCCGAGTTTTTCACAGTTGGGTCAATATGAATTATTCAAAATCCGCCAAAATATCAAAGAAATGATATCGTAAAAAGTCGTGCTCAGGAGGGCTGAGAATCTGGTTGATCGTACAAATGTCACTAATCGTGATCGAAGTTGCTTTTCATCCAGTAGTTTTGTAAACGCTTTAGTAGTTAGGAGCATCAAAACAAAATTCGAATTTCAAACATCGATAACAGCAGCAATTTTCTACCAATCGAAACCAAAACCATTCATGAGGGAGAGTTTTCTTAGTGGACAAAAAAGACTCTCTAGCCGTTAAATAAGAGAGGTCGGGAAGTTGGCAACTCTAACTGAATGCGATTTCCCAGGGATTTTATCCGTATCTGACTAACTGCATGTGAGAGACTGGTGGCGATGGGTAGTGCAACACACAATGGAGGAATGGCGGGAATCCGGACAGGTTCGGCCTTTAGGTATGGAACTGCACAATCCTGCCTTCTTGGACTCCTTGTAACAAATTAAGTGTTGTCATAACGTAAGGGAGAACGAATTGGCGGGGCTAAACAGATGAGCTGAAATGACAGACCTGTGCCACGTTGGGAGGTATATGTGTCACTGCGGGATGTAGACACTCTTTATCAACAGTAGATGGGCTAACTCAGGAAATGTCAACCGAAATTCCAAAATGCGTTTTCGTTTCGAAAAGATTAATTAAATAGTGCTGTTAAACTATTCCTCTTGCAGAATAATTCTATAATAATTCAGTTACCTCAGGATGCCGGTTTTCGAATAAACTTCCTTCCGGCTGCATGCAAAAAGTACACTCTGTAAAAAAACGACTACATAAGTAGCATGCATTTTTCTCATTGATTTTCGATGCCCCTATATGTCCGATTATATTTCATGGAAAACAGACATAAAAATATTCATTCCTTTGCTCATACGATAGAAAATTACGTCTTCTTCCAATTTCATACTCGAAAGAAGGGTATAATTCGGTTTTCAAAAACTTTTCCAATTCCCGAATAATTTTGAATCTGCTCTACCGTTACACTTGAATTCAGGGTTCCTAAACTACAAAACGTATATTTTCCGCGTATGGAAAAGTATACATTTGTCTACGGTGGTCAGAGGAGACCATATGGGGTTCAAAACATTTAGCAGTGAATTTGATCCATATTGTAAACTTTACAAGCCACCTTGGTAAATGCAGAGACATGACGATTTATGAACGGCCATTTCACGGTATTTAAAAGTCCCACAATTATTAGCTTTTTTAAAACCGAATTATGTCCCTGCTTTGAGTATAAAATTAAAAGAAGACGTAATTATCTACCAAATGAGCGAAAGAATGAATATTTTTATGTCTGTTTTCCATGAAATATAATCGGACTTTTAGGGACATCGAAAATCAATAAAAAAAATGAAGCTACATAAGCAGTCATTTTTTACAGAGTGTAGTTTTTGCATGCAGCCGGAAGGAAGTTTATTCGAAAACTGGCATCCTGAGGTAACTGAAATATTATAGAATTGTGTTTCAGGCTGACTAGCTTTATAACCCTACTTAATTAATCTTTTCGAAACTAAGACGCATTTCGGAATTTCGGTTGACATTTCATGAGTTAGCCCACCTACTCTACGCCCGGAAAGCCACACACTCGTAGTTAAATTGGACATTTCGGCACTTCCTAAGTAAGCACACAGGGTGCTAGTAAGTGGAGTCTGAAGTCGTTTTCTCCCTTTCTTCTATCGGTGTGAAGAGGAGTGCAGAATAGTAAAGCGATCTACTTAGATCGTATATTTGCTTGCGAGGGTTTCAGCGCGCAGCTTCTTCCTTGCAGAAGAGAAGTGGCTGTGGCACGGCGTCAACCTTGTTTTGATTTATCTCCTAATGGGCTGTATTTACGTAGCAATGGTGAAGCGAAAGTATACCTGATTTACACAAAGCCCAGTATACTGGAGAATAATGTGGCAAACCAAGGTTACCTACTCACTGATTGATAGCAGTCACGTAGACGTCCCTACTGCTTCGGCTCTCCAGCGGAAAATTCAGAAGCGTGACTAGAAATGCAGAAGTAACCTGGTTTGGTATGTTGAGAAAACGATACTTACAGTGAGTGACATGTCTCATGAAATGTTGACTGAAATTCTGGAACGTGTTTTCGACTAGGAAGGATTACTTAGGCACGGTTGTAATACTGATTATCTTGCGGCATAATCGTATAGTATTTCGGACTCGGCAAAATGTCGGCTTTTAATCACACTACTTTTTAATCTCCTGTAAAAACGTACTCAGTAAAAAATGACTACTTAAGTAGCATGCATTTTCTCATTGATTTTCGATGGTCTTGCAAATTCAGATATATCTTATAGAAACCATAAACAAAATACGCTTTCTTTCAGTCAATTTATAGAGAATCACGTCTTCTTTATATTTTTTATTCAAGGAAGGAGTATAATTAGGTTTTAAAAAAGTTTCTAATTATGAGATTTTTTAAGATCGCGCAATGTCCATTCACATAACATCGTACCTGGCCGTTTATGACAGCTCCTCGTGAAATGTATAACATAGTCCGGATCCATTGCAAAATTCTATAAACTCTATATGGTATCTTCCTAAACGCATAGAGGAATATGTGATTTTCCTTACGTAGAAAGCATGCACTTTGTAAACTGAAATCGCTAAACGCTAATGCAATGGCAGATCTGACTTAAAATTATGCGGGAATTGGAAAGCTTTTTTAAAACCTAATTATACTCCTTCCTTGAATAAAAATATAAAGAAGACGTGATTCTCTATAAATTGACTGAAAGAAAGCGTATTTTGTTTATGGTTTCTATAAGATATATCTGAATTTGCAAGACCATCGAAAATCAATGAGAAAATGCATGCTACTTAAGTAGTCATTTTTTACTGAGTACGTTTTTTACAGGAGATTAAAAAGTAGTGTGATTAAAAGCCGACATTTTGCCGAGTCCGAAATACTATACGATTATGCCGCAAGATAATCAGTATTACAACCGTGCCTAAGTAATCCTTCCTAGTCGAAAACACGTTCCAGAATTTCAGTCAACATTTCATGAGATAGGTCACTCACTGTAGGTGATGAACGGAACTTGTTATCAGGCCTGCGAGATTTCCTTTGGCGGCTAATTTGGCAATGTCTACGTCAGCTGCGTTGTTGGAAATACCACTGCCATATCATCCGGAGGGGCGAAAAGATCCCAAAACATTACCAAGGAGGCGTCTGGGCATGAGTGAGAATCCCGAAAGTCAGGCGAATAAAATTCTCGTGCCAACGATAGTGTCTCCTCCTCAAGGACGCTCAGGGATCCACGAGGGAGCTAATAAGGAAATAAAGGAACTTTGACGGTGAAATGTACCGCAGGTGTGGATACGACTGCATATAGGCAGCACTAGGTTGCTCAAACGTCTCAGAGCATGTGCTATTCTCTCAGCGGTCATCAGTTTGTTATGGGTTCGTTACCTGGAAGTGGGAAGCCAGGTCTGCTTGTGTGCTATTTTAGGGAATGTGTTGAGGGGCTTCAGCGCCTAACCGCGAGCGTGTGCACAATGGACGAACGACTGAGGTAGAAAAATTGGCGCCTACAAGAGTTACATACGTTAACATTGTTTAGTTATGAATCCAGCATATGCGGGCTCATAATTTATTCTGTGAATATGGTTGGGATGAGTTAAAATAGGCTAGAAACCAGCCAATACAGGCGTAGTCAGAGTGGCGCAATCACATCCAATTGCATTATATTTGCGGGATATTGGACACTCCACGAGATGATCAATCCTTCATTTTTTTGAGCCAGGCAGTGTATCGCAGAGGTACGTCACTTTTTGGGAAACTATTCGTTGATAAGAGGGCTACTTCCTGCTGAAATACGTGCATCTCTCAGCATCAAGTTTCACGGATCTATATTCTTGACCTCGAGCAGACGGTCTGGGGAGTTCCGGCGAGATAAATGCCGGCCGGCATCGCGCAGATATTTTGAGGTATTCCAAATCGTTTTCAACTTCCGGGTGCAGATCATGTGTAACGACCGACCTCATAGCCGGTTCAGTGGTCGTCCCCTAGTCTGTCTTTCCGTAGGGTGCCTCAGGTGCAACGTCCTGTTCCGGTGCGCCTTTCCCTTTTTGAGTATTATTCATCTCGGTCTTCTAGGCATCCATAATCCAATATAACACTTTGGTCACACGGTAAGCAAAGCGATATAACAAGTGTTTATTGTAAGGACCGGGTGAAACGTAAACACTTTGGAGAAGAGAGGGTTGGCCGGTTTAAAGAAGCGTTATATTCACAATTGTCCGGGTAGGGTGGAGTTGGGAGATGCGACCGGGGAAGAGAGATTAGTTTCTTCATGCACATCGACTGGGAAAAAGGAAAGCAAAAAAGCAGTCTCACGTCAAGCACCTCCGAACTTGAACCTGACGCTGCAGACCATTAAAACAAAACTGAGTCACTCTCCTTCACGTCTGTCCGCTACACATGATTTAGATTTTTTGGCACCAGAATAATTTGCCGGGCTGTCGCGAAGACGAGTCGGGGGCTAACAGAGTCCTCGAGTCCTAATATCAATAAAGCAAATCGTCACTCGAATCTCCTGCCTCGCACCAAGCTCAGTAAACGTATCCTACGATGGACTTAACTGGCCGTTAACTGGTTGAAGGGACCTTTAAGTACGGTCCATTTGTTGATGTTTTTTCTCGAATTATGAACTACTGGGCTATCTCGGAAGCTCAGACTACCAAACTCCTCGCCTCGGTGATCGGATCTTCTGTTTTGTCTTTAGTGTGCTCACCTTTGAATAATTATTTTTATGAACTGCATAATCTTATCTGAGATTAACGAAAGAACCTAGCGTAAAACGATTTGAACGGGCCTTTTCTGGTTCGTCCGAGCAAATATGGAGTACACAGAAGTGATTTTTACCACATACGAGCGCTAGAGCCAGTTGGTCTTTCCCTTGGCGAATGACCAGTGCAGCTCAGCTGAAGCGTCCGCGAGCTAAGAGCACTTCTCTCTCCTTTCCCAGGGCGAATTTTCTCATGGAGACGTTTTCTATAAATCTTCACTAACGCCGAAAAGTGTGTAGGTGTTAGCTGGAAGAAGGGCGATCAGGTTGGCTACGCCCCGACTACACTTAGTTCATCCAAGCCAGGCAGGAGCAGAACCCAGGAGTGCTTGTTTTCTGCTATTACTCCTTGGAGAGAATTCCGAAAGCCGCATGCAGGACAACTATGTGCCGAAACTAATCTGGCAGAGGGTGGTATTTTTAATTGGTCTCATGCCTCTCGGATCAAAAGAGGAATTGGTCTCTCCCTCATCACAAGAGTTGCACATTTATAGTCCGACTCCAGAGATCTGAGGGAATACAATCACCTGGATAGGAATCAGTTGACGAAAAACTAATATCCAATTAGGCCGTTTGCAAGGCTCAAGAGGGATGTTACGGAATCTGGCAGCAAACCAACTAGACAGGGGGTTGCTCTAGTTTAAATGTCTTTTGTTCCCGGCAATTAATCGCACATAATGGGGAGTTCTCAGTTCGCTTTGTGTAGGCGTGATATTGGGTGCTTCTAGCCCAATCTGCGGAAATCTCAGTAGTACAAAAGACTTGCTCGATGATGAGCGAATGGGTTACCGTGCTTGTGGGCCAGCCAGACTTGAACGCAACAGTGCTTACATTGTACAAACTTCACGCGATCCAATGACATGTACCGACGGACAGAGGCGTTAATCGCAGAAATTGCTGAATACAAAAGAGGAACGGATAATAATAGCTGCAGATCCCGTAGCCGCGGTTTGTGCTTTATACATCTATAACAAGGTGGGTTTCCAACGTCCGCTGATTCAAACGGCACCGTAATATGTCCAAAGTGACAAGCAAAGGACTACTGATCTCCACCCTTCCTGGGCTGTGGTTATCAAAAGTAGTCCCTCGGTTGAGGTTTTAAACCCTTTCTATGTGATCATATGTTAGCCATCTGCTGCAGTTTTTGTGCATTTACCCAATTTGTCGCATGGTTCGTATCGTTTTCTTGACGGCTTGCTTGAGTTCATAGCAGTCACTTCCGATTATGCATACTTACAGATTTCACATCCCACCTTTTATCAGTATTTTTTCTGAACTAATTTCGCCTTACGTACGCTCCGACTGATCTCTACCAGTCATTCGGCATGAGCAAGATCAGTCCGTGTTGGTCGGAGATTTAACCGTTTACGTTTTTAATATAGTCTAGAAGTAAATGTTGGTCTGTTTATTATGAATTCTGACGCCACAGATCTGATTTTAATTCGGAATAAAGTAATCAAAACTGAATCAGTCGCGTCCGACCCACAGTTTTTATGCAAAAAATCGAATTCTTTATCATCGTCTTCAGCAGGAAAGAAATTGTTTCAAGCAATTACTCCTGGTGCCCTCAAATGCTACTCATTCTGCGGATTAGAATCGGTTATTCTGACGAAAGTTGGATTAATTCCAATGTCTGTCGAAGAAAACTGAATGTGTGCGATGCCTAACACCTCGTAAAAGCCTTTTACTGACTTGAAATGTACTGAAGACCTTCCTGCCAGTGTAGTAAACAGCTAAATCACGCCTACATCTGGCCTACACACAAGTATATGTCTGGTGGAATGGCGAACAAATACTCTCACTCAAAGTTTTTAAAGGAGATTTTATCATGGAGACAATCACAAATATCAAGCGATTTCATTTATCGTCGCAATTGAAACAGCCGTATGAAATGAGAGAGGGTAAAAGTTTAGGATACCGAGCTTGCGGACCAGTACTCAAATCCATCCTCACTGGTGTGCAAACTGTAGAAAATAAGTAGTTTAAGCAAGAAATTAACCAACTAACTTCGTCTTGCACCACTGCATACTACCGTGCTGACTGTGGTAGTGGCCGCCAGTCGTGTGGTTAAGTTGAGCACTTTAACCTGACTGAATAACCCTCTCTAAGTTGCAACAGCTGTTTAACAAATCACGACCCGACTCCTCGCGCGCACTGTTGGTCGTTACTCGTGCGGTTATAAACGTAGCCCTAAAACGTGAGCGTTTAAAAATCGTTATAGTGGCTTTGGAAGGACGATCTACTAGCTTCCATTCATTGCACAGTTTTTTGACAGGACTCGGCTCGGTTTCACCTTCTCACTCTCTATAGTACTGGGAGAACGAACTTATTTAATTTGCACTAGAGTTACAGCAAAATATATTAAAACTCTGACTTAGAAACTTCAGGGTAGACTCGGCACACCCAGAAACATGTTTTCTGCTGATAATGAGAAAAAGTAGACGCGGATACATCGCACGTACGGTGTCCGTCTAGGGGTTTATCACGTAGATGAGTGTGGGTCATGACTTCAAGTGTTCTGGTACGATGGTTACCGGCCTGGTTACTAGAAAGGAAGGCGTCATATTAAGAGCTAACTAAATCGACACACTGAGCTCCCGTCCGCGGCCGCAAGCCCAGGTAGTCTACAAAAGACGCTGGTTGACTGAAAAAAACTGTGAGTACTAACTACTTGTCGTTGTTTTTCTCGTCTTTGGTGATGAACTCTTGTACGACTTTGAAAACCAGGAGCAATAAAAATTCCGTTCCGGTAGTCACGAATCCTTTTTTTGTAACTGCGGTGACGATTTAGATGTACTATCGCGTGAATTTTTGACCGGACTTCTGAAATGCGTCTTCGAATAGAAGGGATTACTTAATTAGGGTCGTTAGACTAACTGTCACGCAGCATAATCACAAGATATCTTAGTCACATCAAGATGCCGGCTTTTGAACCAGCTTCATCCTGAAAGCTTGCAAAAACTGCACTCTGTAAAAACAGCTGCTTAAGTAGAGTGATTTTTTCCTCTTGATTTTCGATGCCCCCTACATTCAAATATATTTTGCAGAAAACAAGCAAAATATGTCTTGTTCTCAGTTGGTAGGAAATGACGCCTTGTTCAAAGTTCATACTCGGAGAAAGGGTATAATTCGATTTTTAAAAAGTTTCCGATCACGAGACTTTTTACGTCTACGAAATGTCTACCCATAAAAAATCATGTCCGTCTATTTATAACTACTGCTTGTAAAGTATACAACGTGGCCCACATCCACTGTGAAATGTTACAAACACTCTATGTTTTCTTCTTAATAGCACACATAAATGTGTGACTTTCCCTACAGGGATGATATATAGCTTGTAGTTTGGAAACCCTGAATTCAAGTGCAACGGCGGATCAGATCCAAGGTTACATGGTAATTGGGGTTTTTTAAAACTAAAAGATACGCTTTCTTCAAGATGAAATTTGAAGAAGGCGTCATTTCCTACTAGATGAGAACAATAGATATCTTTTGCTTGTCTTCTATAAAATGTAGTTACATGTAAAGGGCATCAAAAATTAATAGGAAAAAATCGCTCTACTTAGGTAGCAGTTTTTACAGAGTGTAGTTTTTGCAAACTTACAGGAAGATGCTCGTTCAAAAGTTGGCATCCGGACCTGCCTGAAATATATTGGGATTATGTTGCGCGACAGATGGTCGTACGACTCTACTAAAATAATCTTTTCCTATCACAGACACATTTCAGAATCTCGGTCAATATTTCATGAGATAGCACATCTGTTTTAAGCCTGTTAAGTACTAGTAGTAGGCCATGGTGCGCAACATTACTAACGCACAACCCGAAATCTATATGCTGAATTTTTTTATTTCAAAAATTCCAAACTCCTCATAGATTCAATGGATCAGAATAGGTTTGTGAGATAAAAAAGAAGCAAGTTGGAAAAATATGTCTGCTTTTGAGCCTGACCACACGAAGAAGAACTTTTACGAGACTTCTTCTGTTATATATACCGTTACCGGTCTAAGATGTTTAAATGATGCGATTCGTTTAACTAGTGTGCTGACACAATCCTCTAACAATGTCAGCGATTTCCTTCGTTTTTCGTCAATTTTTTGCCGACTTACCGGCATTTCTAACATTTCGGTCGGAGGCATCTGACTTATTCGTCATATTTTAGGCTAGGCTTTTTCTTTACTGGGTTTCTTAGTCAAATGTAAAACGATCAACTGTTTCTGAAGGGAGGGCCTTTGTAACGCCTTGGCATACATACATCCTTTTTTACAATTATTTCTATACTGAAAGTCATGACCTCAAAAACCTGCGATCGGTAAGACACAAAATTATCCAACAAACACTTGTGCTAAAATATTTAAAATCCTGGCGATTGAATGTCTCTCCAGTTCAGGCCAGATATTTTGAAAACATTGGGCCTGTCTTCATCAGGTGAAAGTATCCAATGAGCTCATAATGTCAGCAAGAGAGGCCGCAACTGACGGTAAAATAACGAAGATTAAACTCGCGGCTCTCAGTCGGAGTCTGGTAGGGCAGATAATTTTAACAGTGGGATCTTTATGTCGTGAGAGCAATTCTGCAAGAAGAAACGCGGATAGACTACAGCTAAAAGTAAGAAATTTATTCATTGAGATTGACAACAGACTCTACGGCGACCAGGATGGCCATTTTTGACTTAATGACCGTCTTGCTGCAACCATACAGTAGGTGGGCTAACTCAGGAAATGTCAACCGAAATTCCAAAATGCGTTTTCGTTTCGAAAAGATTAATTAAATAGTGCTGTTAAACTAGTCCTCTTGCAGAATAATTCTATAATAATTCAGTTACCTCAGGATGCCGGCTTTCGAACGAACTTCTTTCCGGCTGCATGCGAAAGACCACACTCCGCATAAAATGACTACTTAAATAGCATGCTTTTTTCTTATTGATTTTCGGTGTCCTTGAAAATGCAATTGTATTTCATTGAAGACATGCATAAAAATATTAATTCTCCTGTTCAGTAGGTAAAAAAGGACGTTTTCTTCCAATTGTGTACTCGGATGAAGGGTATAACTCGGTTTTAAAAAGTTTCTAATTGTGAGATTTTTTAATACCGTGAAATGGCCGTTCATAAAACGTCATGTCTCTGCCTTTACCAATGTGGCTTATAAAGTTAAATATATGACTCAAATCGACTGTCACATTTTATGAACTCCATAGGGTCTCCTCTTAATGCCCTAGAGGATAGTGTGGTTTTCCGTGCACGGAAAATATACGACTTGTAGTTTGGGAACCCTGAATACAAGCGTAACGGCTGGTCAGGTTTAAAATTATTCAGGGATTGGAAAAGTTTTCGAAAACGGAATTATACCCTTCCTTCGAGTATATAACTTGAAGAAAACGTCATTTTCTACCGAATGAACAGGAGAATGAATATTTTTATGCATGTTTCCCTGAAATATATTTGAAGATTTAAGGGCACCGAAAATCAATGAGAAAAATGCACGCTACTTAAGTATCCCGAATCCGAAAATCCGAACCCAAGCCAGTCCCACTTGGTGCATTTTTGAGCAACAAGATCTTCTCAATTGTCTGCACTACTTGTGATGGATGAACAGGATTATGCGATAAGATGTGGTTATATAGCCCAACCTGATGGCCACAATACTACTGGGGTTGGGGTTAAGGGGTTAGAGTTAGGGCAACTATTTCTCACCCATTCAAAGTACAACAGAGCATTCCCAATAGCGTTTATGTTGCATACAACTACTTGGCCTCGTTGCCTGTGCCTTTCCCGGCCCCAACTGTTAAAACCCCCATTTCCACCGGTCCAGTACTACAGACGCCTGGGGTTTGTTTACTTCAGGTGGGGCTACATAACCACATCTGAACGCAAAATCCAACGCGCTTGATTCTATCACGACGAACTTAACTTCGTGGCTTGGATGGTTGCCAACTGACTGGGTGACTCTGTTTTCGCAAGACGGAAAGTCAGGCTCAATGACTCCTTCTAAATGATAACCTTAGTGGCACTTCCAGTTGGGTGGGATCTGGACCAACCCCATTCATGAAAAACTTTTACATGCAGTGTGTAGCCTGCGTAAACGGGCCGTTTACCTTCGCTGGCTACTGCGCCTGAGTCAACCTCCGGTCGTCCTGACTGGGTTGTGTCACTGGGCTCAGGAGGGTGAGGCAGGAGAGAGTTCGGCAGGTGTTGCGCAAGTCTGTTATCACTGTACACTATTTCACGAGAAAGTCACCGTTTCTCGCCCACAACGCTGTGCGTCGCATGGTGGATCTCGTCGTTTGTGACGCCCGAACTGATGTGGCGGTCGTTTGCAGTCTTAACTGTACGTCCAAATGCAACTTTCTCCTTTTACATTCTAACCCTCAGCTGGAGCCCTCCCAGACAGTTACATACCGAAAAACAGGCAGTAAGTATTCAGACAAGGAGGAATGAGACCTTATGACCATCTTCGATTCAAGTGTCCCATTCAAACGGGACCAGTCCATCTATCGGTCTCCACCGTATAATAGTCGGCGAGGGGTCGAGTTTGGAGTTCCATGGCTAACGGAAGGATTGTACAGCTGACCGCCTATCCGCGGTTCATTATTCACGGGCTTTTTGTGGACCATGTGTACACTTTTGGATTTTGATTTACTGTGTTTTTGATTTATTTGATTTGATTTGATTTACTTGATTGATTTTATTTGATTTTTGATTTATTTTTGTGACTAAATATTTTTATGATAAAAGGTGATTTACTTATTTCAAATATCCGTATTAATTCATAGATGCTTTTGCAGATTTTGGATAATTCATATTGATCCAACTGTCGAAAATTCGGCGCCTCGGTGGGATTTGGACCCACGACAGTAAATGGAAGGCTTTAGTGCACCCAACGCTCTAACCACCTGTATTGAAGTAAACAAAGCGAATAAATTATATTGTATTAGGATGATACGTTAGAGTATATTTGGTGTTTGGACATCAAAATAGGCAGTTATAAGCGTTTTCAGAGGGGTCTCAAGCATTTGCGGATTTCAACTATTCGCGGGTAGTTGTAGTCCCCAATTCCCGCGAATACCGCGGTCGACTTCGTTCCGTCATGTAGACGATCCAGAGCAACGGGCTCCACTTGCATGCGGTTTTGGAGCAAAAACTCCAAACTTTAATAGGGGAAGGCAAAAGAGGGTTCACGAAGAAACTTGAGTGAAAAACTTCAGAATGCTTTACAAGACTAAAACTACTTTTTCGCATAAGGTCATTGTAAATGTCGTCAATTTTATGTATAATTTCCATTAATCACTATTCCGCTTACTTCATTTTATCAGATTGCTCGACGGTTCGACCGCCGATTCTGACTACGCTTAACGTGTGTCCCTCAGCAGGGTGGGCGCAGGAACGATGACTTTCGGGTGAATTAGTTTATAGTGATTGTAGACATGTGCTGTATCTATCGTATTCTCTCCTCCCCCCCCCCCCCCCCCCCCC
>CACRXP010000395.1:260462-274563 GCA_902702965.1 Spirometra erinaceieuropaei | reverse complement strand
CTGACAGGCTAAATAACCTGTTTGCTAGTCAACTTTTTACCTCTTCTTCCTCCCTCCTTTCCCCCCTTCCTCTGCTGAAATCTGGAAGAATCTTAAGCTTCTCACTGGTCATCGCAACATACTGGTACATGTGGATGCTGAGTTAGACTCCTTAAATAAGATTGTATCTTTAGTCGCAATGACTCCAATCTTCCCTCAGATAACATTCCCCTATCACCACGTGCCTTCCAACCCGTGTCTGCGGCAACAGTAGAGAAACACCTTAAAAAGGTCCGTGGATCAACAGCTGCCGGACCGGATTGTGTCTCGCCTTTTCTTCTTAAATCTCATCGTTCTCAGATAGCCCCTATTTTAACGCACATTATTAATATGTCTTTCACGGAGTCCAAGGTTCCCGACGCCTGGCGTACACTGAGAATCGCTCCCATCCCTTAAAAAACCCGCTCCTCCGCACTACTAAAGCTTGCTGAAAAAGATGTCCTAGATATCATAAAACTATTTTCTTCCAGTTTCTCCGACCCTTTACAATTAGCATACAAAGCCAAACGCAGTACTTTAGATGCTGTTGCTCTTGTGGTCCACTCTGCTCTAAAAGAATTAAACAAGGGTTGCCGCGAGTATGCATGCGCTTTTCTTGACTACTCCTCCGCCTTCTATACCGTCCCGCGCCCTCTTCTCCTTACCAAAACATCCGCGTGCGGCTCTCCAGGCTGGGTCGTCTCTTGGCTTAGTGATTATTTTACTTCCCGTACTCAATTTGTCCAATCTGGCAAGCGGAAATCTATGGTCCTTCCCAGTGAATGCGTTCTTCAAGGTTGCATTCTATCCCCTCACCCCTTGTTCCTCCACACCGACTATCTAAGATCCCCTAACGACTGTCTTTTGGTTAAGTATGCTGATGATGTGGTTGCTGGACACTTTCTCAAAAATCGGACGCACCTCCAGTCTCTAGCGGATGGCCTTAACCATGTCCTAGTACGGTAGGAGGAAAATGGTCTCCTAATGAACAACCAAAAGTCAGTTCAGTGTATTTGCCGGCTGCGGCCCTCCCCTAGTCCTGGATCCTCCGACAGCCTTCCTAACGAGGTATCCTCTTTAAGGTGCCTTGGCGTTAATTTGTCCTCTAATCTCTCATTTTCCTTTCATATTCAGTCCCTATTTACTGAAGTTCGTAAACTTCTTTATTACATTCGCCGATTACGTTCCTACCACACACCTCAACCCTTAGTCTGGCGATTCATCAATGCCTGCATTCTTCTTCTTATCCTATACTGCTCTCCTGTCATTTTTCCTGCTTTGCTCAAAAAAGATCTTTTAATTATCAAACGAGTCTTCCGAATGCTCTCGTCTGCCGCTGGTGTTTCTTATCTTTTTTTAGTCGACACTATCCTGCAACGACATTTCCATACGGTCAAGCAATTTGCTGGTCGGATTATAGATGACGTTGCTCATCCCTTGTATTCTTATATTATTTCTGCGAGGTCTTCCCGCCCGATGCGCCGCAGCTCCCGACTTATGTCTTGTCGCACATCGGCTTTTCGAGCTTCTGTATTGCCATTCCTGGCGCGCTATCTCACGTGTGAGGAGATTGAAATACAGAAGCTAAGACTTGAACTGTCCTCATAATAGTTGTTCCTTTTGTGTTAAACTTTTAGACTCGGCAATAATCTTTTAACTTATTTACTGCACATAGTGAGCGGTGCCAATTTTTTCCGAAAATTTTGAATTTATGGTTTCAAAATAAAGCGGATTCCTCTCTCTCTCTCTCTGATGGGAGACAGAAAAGCTCTTGAATATATTTCTGAGGCGGTTGAATGCTTTACTGTGGGACTCCATGTTCTGATTATAAACGGACTCGAAGTCATCACACGAAGCGCCTTCAAGAAACATAAAGAAGATTAAGTCCCTAACAAGGAATCTTATGTGATCTACCTCCATCCATTTCTTAAATGTCTTTGTAATTATGCGGGTCAAACTGCACGGCAGTAGGCATTGTGCGTGCTTAAACAGAACCACTCATTGACTGAGCCAACCAATTGTCTTCGGTTGTTAGTATTCTCACGACAAAGGCTCACCTCCTTTGCGCGACCTCGGAGGTACTTGTTAAGGCAGAGTGCAATGCAGGCCAATCTACTTAGGTGGTTTTCTGCATGTCTAAGTTCACTCAAGGGTCTTTGAAAATGGAACTCAGTCTTTTTAATAAAAACGTTCACCTGGAGATTGTGGACAACATTTACTGCCGATATTCTTCTTGCCCATTTTCACCTCTGAATTCCGTTGTTTCCATTTTCGATTGGTTTTATTGTATGGACCCATCGTGCAGATCACAGGCTCAAATTCTGAAAAAAACTAGACGGTAGTGACTCGAAACTGCACATTATTAACACTACCTCAGTTATGGGAGACAGTACCGTTTTATTCCTTGTCCGAGGCATGCGTAATTGACTTTTGATAATTTAATCCACCTCTCTATAGTATCCCGCTCGTATAGTGGAGTGAACTGTGTTGCTGTTTGATGGGAAACCCTGTGTTTGTGGCCGTAGTCTAGGCGTACACTGCTGCTGTTGCCAAGTCCCAAATTACACCTCTTGGTACCACTGACCTTCGTTCGGTCCGATCAGAGCGCACTGACAATAGTCCTCCGAGAGTTCAAACAACCGGCTAAGCCGTGGCTCTGGGGACAGCGTTTGCGTGGGACGGCTTAATGGAAAAATAATCTTCTGAATTTGAGGGCCGATGTCTCCATTCTCATCTTCTTCACGTCAGTTTGTGGTTCGCTGACCGTGCAGGATGTCGGGTGGAGCCTCGTTTGCTGGCAGGTAACATCCACTGTGCAGCACTGTTGCTGTGACCTGTGACCTTTTCATAGGACACAGATGTGCAAGTTCGATGTCCAACCGTGCTGAGGTAATACCGCTGAATGGACCCTGGCTGCATGTTCATCCCGTCCGACAGTCTGTAGTGGTCCTACTCCGGGCGCCTGTTGCAGCGAGTACTTGCACGTGCGCACCACTGCCTGTCTGGTTCTCGGCCAATCACGGCTGCCAAAACCGGCCAATTGTCTTCAAGGCCAACTAGGGCGTGCTCTCGCGCAGCTCCATCTCCCCCGACGCCGGGCCTACCCTTGTCGGGCCGCCAACTCTCTCCAACCCTTTCTCCAGTTATTCTGTACAGAATACACCATCCTCACAATTGGCGTTCAGCTCCTCTTTCTATTCAGAACAGAGCCTGAAAGTCGCAGTGGCTAGGGTCTCAGTGTGGCTTCAGCTTCTGCGACATCGGTGACTCCGACGTGATAAAACCGTAACCACCAAAGCTGGCTGAGCTCAGTCGTCACAAAATTCCCACTCGACCTCACCCCGCTGGTTTTCCCGCGTCACTTATCGAGTCCGTGAATAGGAAAATGCGTTTGCTGATACCTTGTCATGAGTCATCAAAAACCTTAATCCATCGGGTCCCGGTCATGGTTAAGATCCACCCCTGCAGAGCAGTTCCTCCATCAGTGCCAGCACCCGGATGTTTTTCCCAGTAGCGGCTATCTTACTTCCTCTGTCACCAGCGATATCTCCACACCTGAATCAACAAATACCGACACGGCATATGAATTTGCTGTGGAAGTTCTAATCAACCACCGGCTTTCTGCAGCCGTCCATATAATCTTGGCTCCTTCCTTGCTGCCCACGTTGCCGATGACACTACCGCTGGTACGTCTCTCATGCACTCAACTTAACTATTCTTTTTCCTTTCGGACTTTTTCACACTTTCCAATTTTGCATTTGGCCTTCCTTGAAAGTCATTCTGCTGTCCCACACTGGTGGACGAGCCCAGTAGTTCGCAGCCGGAATAATAGACAAGCTCGTTTACGGATGTTCCTGTCGTTCCAGTATAGTGGAGTTGAACTTCAAAAGCGTGACCAACGACATATTGTGTGAACAAGGAGCCTCATCACGGAATTTGTCCAAACGCTTTCACCTTCGCTACAGCGGTGTCGAAAAATCGAGGAGCGCAGTAGATTTCACCCATGAAAACAGATTATACAGAATTAAAACTAGGATTTACACTTTTCTGACTGATTGTATGTGTGCACATGTAGGTACGCAGAATTTCAGCGCCTAATTTTGATTACGAACTGTGCTGTACGTGATTGGGTAACACCACAGACCTCGTTGACCAGCGGACTAAACCCAAGAAGAGTGATCTGTTTGGTTTTCCTTACAACGCGAGGTTGTGTGGACGTGGTCTGGTTCAGCCAGTGGGGAGAAACCCGTCGTAGCGCAGCAAGCATGGACAGGTCTCTTCCTCCCCCAAGTATAAAAGTTCTGCGGAGAAAACGGTTGTTATCGTGTAGGCAGTCGAGGCTGAGATAGCACCCTGAAAGTTAACCTTCCCAATAGTGAAGTCGACTTAAATCAAATTGAATTGTAGCAACCACAATAACGTCACTGTGAAACAATTGCAGGTACTCGTGTACTGCTCAGTAGGGTGAGAGCAGATACGATGACTTGCGCGTGATTTCGTTTATAGTCATGGTAGGATTGCACTGAGTCTACCGCACTCTCTCCTCCTCCTCCCAACGTGGACTTGGTGTCAAGACACTGTAAAGAAGATCGGAGGCAGGAGAAGGGTGCAGGTGGCTGGCGTGGCCGGACACGCACCTACGCGTACCACCACACCGCCTAGTCCACAATAAATACTTGGCGCAAAAGCCAGCGCTGCCGGAGCCGCCCTTAGGCCTACCACCACACCCAGCCCGCATCCCACGGAGTTGGAGTGCCGTGAAGAAGGAACCACTGCAGCCTGACTCTCAGTCCACCAATCAGCCTCTCAACATACAAACATACAACTGAGCTGACTGCGAAAACTGGGTTGGAGCGCCAGTTGGCAAATTTTCAAGCAACAATTCTTGGGACGCCGTGATAGTCTCAGGCTCGGGCCACACATGCAGCAGATGAACCACATAGAGAAGGAAGCGAGAAACACACTTCCCACATCCGTGAGAGGTGCCGGTGTTGTGGGATTTTTGAGGGTTGCATGCGTGGTGCATGTGCTGGTGGGGTAATGTGTTGTCGTGTCTGCAGTGACTTATGACGGGTTTCCACGAATGCACATGCGGCCGAATAGGCCCATGCGGTGCCTGAATGTGCGACGGCAATGCAGGCAGTTGGGGTAGTACATATGTTGTGTGTTGGTGTTCCAGGCACTGGTCCGCCGGTCTCAATGTTACGGATTCGCAAGTGAGCCACCAGGTCGACGTGTGAGGTAGATGTGCGGGGACAGTGTGGGCAGGATAAGTTGGGAGCTGCAAAGACGGTTTCAGTGGTGATGTTGCTGTTATTAGTGGTGGGCGCGCTGAGCGATGAGAAGGTGATTGGGCTGGGAGTGGTTGATGTGCAAGGTGTCATAGGCGTATTGGTACTGCGGTGTATTCCACTGTCGTGGATAAGTATGTGGCCAAATAAACCCCCGCGATGGATGTGTGCGGACAGTGAAGGTGGATGTTGCGAGTGTATGTTGTTGCTTCAGGCACTGGTTCGCCAGTGTCTGTGCGATGGATTCACAAGGGACTGACCAAGCCGATGCGTCAGGTGGATGTGCGATCGCAATGAGGACAGGTTTGGACCGTATCAATATTAGGTGAGTGGCTCAGGACACCTAGAGCGGCCGAATTGATAGTGTTCCGCAGTTGGCACAATCGAGTCTTCACAGGACGTTTTCATCTGGGGCTTGCAGGTCTTAGTCAGTTAATTACTGAAGTGTAAGCGGTGAGCGGGTAAATTCAACAGAGCAGTATTCAACTTGCCCCGTGGTCACCTACCTTGTGGCCTCCTGTGGGACTGCTGACGGAGTCTCATCTTGGAGATGACGAGTTGGTGTTCCGTCCGCCTCGTCATCTCTCGCACCGTAACGAAGTAGTGATCGACAATGTAGTTCCGCAGCATTCTGCGATTACTGAGCAGCCTTGGTTAGAAAAGCCGTGGAACGGTCGTTCGGTTTTTGGCTGTCGACCAGAAGAGAGAGTGGCTCAAGTCTCCCGGGGATTGGCCAGCTACAAGGTGGACAGTACTGCACCCAGTGGGCCCCTTTTGCCCGAACAATGCTAAATGGGGGAATTAAATACCACGTACACATTCCTCTGGAGACTTCGCCGAAAGTGGAATTATGAAACGCTGGAGTTTCTTTCGTCATCAGGAACGACGTGAGACAATTGCCCTCCCTCCACGAGGGAGAATTCATAAAAATCATCAATGTCTACATTTTCCTATTGGGAAGCCCGACGACGAGAAGTACAAGTTCTAGGCAGACTTATGCGCATCCCGTTGGAATGTGTTGAAGCCACGCAAATCGAGTGTCCTTGATGATCTTACTGTCTACAAAGAATATCGATGTGAGCGTGGGGGTAGATGATGGGGGACACCGAAATTGTGGAAAAGGCAGGTGTGCTCGGCATCTGTGCCCTGCTGAATTCGAGTTAAGTCGACTGCGAATGATGTCGGATGGAGTGCTTAGGGCGAGGTGAAGTCGCCGTTAGCCGCGCGCGCGACGTATTTGTACAGAATTTGCTAAGGGGAGATGTGCCATGAAGGTTATACTAAGAAGGGGTCGCTGAAGCTCGATGAAGGCCAGGCAAGCCTGTCAGCCGGTATACTTTCTAGCCGTGGCTTTTAGCATATCGCGATATACTCAAGCATATCAGATTTCGTTTACTTCCTGATTTAACATGAGGAAAAATGCTTGATTGTTGACCCCAATCCCTCTCCTCCCTCTTCCATGCTCCAGCCGACAGTCCGGGCTTGTTGGTTAAAAGGTGAGGATAATGGACACGGTGTCTGGCACGACGGCTGTCTGCGTCTAAGGCGTTCCAGTACACGCATGCGCGGCAGCAACTAAGGACTAACACGGGTTCAATTCAGCCCAACAAAAGTGTGTCATGAGTAAATATGTCCTCTGATTTGGTCCAGTGCACCTGAAGCGTAAAGATTCGACGAAAAGATTGCTCTAAGGAGTATATACAAAGTCATTTAGTGTCAAATATTCCTGAACTATGATGATTTACTGTGCATCATCCTGTTTACCCGTGTCACAAAATAGACCCGCGCTGTGTCTGAATACTTTGAAACAGTGTGAGCAGAGAACGCATTTCGCTTCTGCCTTGGCGGCATTTCCGTGTGATAGATATGAAGATGTTTAACTGGGAACCCGGCATTGGAGCATTATATTACATTGAGAACAAGAGAGAGGGGTGTCTTTGGTGGTGGTGCGCCGAATCTGAAGATGCCCCCCCCCTCTAAGATACTCTATGCCCTACCTGTCAGCTGTCAATGTCGGCCTCCGGAAGACTTTAGACACTGGCGACTTTTGTCCTCAGCATTCACGTCTTGCGTGTCTGTTGCCTCGTCTTGCCCTCGAAGATGGCTGGGCAAGTTCTTTCGGCGGTACGCTATGCCTGTCAATCTCCTGCGAGACAATCCTTAGGTCGCTTGGTTGATTTGCAGTTGCCTGAGAGGGGTTTTCACGGTATCCATATACCGTCACCTCTTCCCGCTCTGATTGCCAGTACTCACAACAACGCCGCTGCTCGTCAGCCATTCAACAGCATAGCAGCTGCACCTGCTTTCGCATGACAGAGATGCTGAGCACGCCTGCCTTTTCCACAATCTCGGTGTCCCCCATCATCTACTCCCACGCTCACATCGCAGAGTACAGTTTTTGCATGCAGCCGGAAAGAAGTTCTTTCGAAAGCCTTCATCTTGAGGTAACTGAATTACTATAGAATTTTGCTGCCCTACAACCCTACTTAATTAGCCTTTTCGAAAGAAAAACGCATTTCGGAATTTCGGATGACATTAAATGAGTTAGTCCACCTACTGTATGTACACAAGTAGGCTCGTAATGCAGTAGTTACTTGAAGCTCACCTGTGCTACAGGGCAGGTAGTATGATCAGTGGTACGCAAGCGTCACGGTGAATGTGAGTAGGGATGTGCGCCTAGGTTCATATTTTAATGAATTATACAAACAAACGTTACTTAAAATTCATACTAGCATATTAACAGTAATAAATTTTGAGCACAGAGCATCAAGACGACAGCGGTCGGGTGGCATTGTGGTGCGTACTGCAATCGCTTTTCGTCAACTTCGTTTCGGACGATACTGCAGATCTTGATATAATCAAAAAACATCGCGACATTGCAGTCTGTTTCATTGGCTCAGTCGCTGACGTGTATAGTGAACAGAGTGGGGCCAAGAACGGAACCTAGAGGGATACCACTCTCAACGGCAACCTAAGCCGACTGCTGGTCATTGGCATAGACAGCTTGAAAGCGGGCGACTAGGAACCTTCGCATCCACACCAGAAGCTTAACCATTACTTCCATTCGGCTGGGTTTTTACAGAAGTCCATGGTGAGGCACACTATCGGAGACCGTCTTTAAGTCGATATAGACAGTATGCACCATCTTCCCTCTATAAACTGCTCGAGTCTTGTGTTTTAAGCAGTAGAGCAAGCTTATCACACGGAACCTGCTTCTAGGATTTCCATACTGGAAATGGGAGAGTAACTGGTTTTGTCGTAGGAACTGCAGTAATTTTCGTTTAATTATTTTTTCCATCATTTGACAGTAAATGAAGGTGAGGCCGATTGGTCTGTAATTGTTTGCGGAGACATGACTTCCGCCCTTATACAGCGGCATAATCCATGCAAATTTCTGATGGACTGACAGACATCCGGCTCCGAAGAATGCACGGAAAAGCATAGAAAGTGGTTTTGCCAACTCACCGGCGAGTTCTTTTAGAGATTTTATCTGTACCTCGTCGTAACCTGGCAATTTTGGTTCCTTTAGCTCCGGCAGCCCCTTTAGAATAGTTGCTTCGGTAAACTGAGCGGTCTCAATTATACTGGCTCCCTCGAAGTTCTCTAGTGAAAACAGACCGAAAAATTCCGAAATATGGTTAGCTTTCGCCCTACCTTCAGCGAGGTGTTTCGCTTCAGCAGCCCTTAAGAGGGGTATTGGATACCTGTCTCACGTGCTCTGTCTAATGTAACCGTAGAATTATCTCGGGTTCTCCGCGGCACGGTTAGCAGATCCAGTTCGAATTTTCGTCTTGTTCTGAGCACAAAGTCCTTCCCTCAGTTTCTTTGAATTTTGCATGAACTTATGGATGTGAGGCTCCTGTCAGTAAGCGATTTCTTCCATAGCCTCCGCTTTTTATTCACCTCAACTGTTAAGGCCAGATATGCCATCGAGGTCTGTTTGTCAATCCCTTTAGTGAAAGCGTGCAGTGCTTTGCATGAGCCTGTGCAGTGTTTCTCCGAGCTGTTCCCAGTCCTCGAACATGTTTCCAGCAAATACGGAGTTCCACCCGATGCGTGCGATTTCAGCCTTCATTTGGTCGAAATGGTTCTTGTTGGTCTCTCAGGCATTGAAAAGAGCGAGTACTCCCATGGTAGTACGACGTGGCCACTTGTACTTAGGGGAGGGTGGGGGGTAGGCACGACACCTCATCAATACCGTTCAGTGATTTCGTAAGGAGAAGATCAAGACAGTTGGCTTGGTGGTGTTCGCGCACTAATCGGAAACGTGACCTGTTGAGTGAGAAATAACTTGAGCGTCATGTTCAGAAGGCGACCATCAAAAGCCAGTTCTGTGCTATTTGCCTGGGCCGAGTTACAGTCACTGTGAGGCGCGTTAAAGCCATCCATGACTTGGTCGTTTAGCAAGGTTTCCGAGCTCCTCTAGCAGACGAGTATAGGTCGTTGGCTCCATTCTCGGCGGTTGCTAGACTGCCCGTATGTCAAACCTAGATTAATCCGGTACTTTAATAGACAGTCTGATTGCCTCGGAAGTGCACTCAAATTTATCTCTTTTTTTCTGATAGAATTAGTATATGCTTTGCATGCGTGAGTACTCCTCCCTGACGCCTTTCCCTGTTTCTTCTAAACAACTGGAAGCTAGGTATGGTTGATTCACTGTCGTCCACGTTTTGGAGCTACCAGGCTTCTGTCAGTGAGATTACATCCGGAGATAGATCAGAGAGATGGATATTAAGCTTGCCGAGTTTTGATAACATGCTCTGCATATTAGTGTATATGAATTTGATTTTGCGATTCATGAGAGAAGTAGTCTTGATGCGGTTCGAAACTTTGCCGACTGTGTCGGCTGCGCGGCCAGCCAGAGCGGACCCGTCAAAAGGAAGAATGGCGGACGCCGCCTTTCCTGGTTGATGTATGAAATTAAATTGTGCTCCCCGTCGTTGAGCCTCTTTCACATTTTCAGAAGTAGTAGGCGACCTTTCAGCCATTCTGCTGATGAGTAGTCCGGTTGAAAAAAGACGCCTGAGTTGGAGCCTTTTATCCTAAAGCGCCCGCAAAGAAAAAGACAGGCTTGCTCGCTGATGACAGGTAAAACTTCAAGAGGTCGGGGACGTGTTGATTCCGACGGATCGTCTGCTCGCTCTCCAAGATGGCAGGCTTCGATCACTTCAGTTACATAAACGGGTTTCAAAATATTATTAAGTAGACCCTTGAAGAGTGTTAGATCTTTCGGGACCAGCTCCTTGGGAATGCTTGCACTTGATTCAGGGAGCACCTGGATAATGAGACATTGTTCTCTGTCGACTCCATTTAAATGTTATGCTGAGGTATCATTCCCTTTGTGATATAACGCTCTCGCGATATGCGCTGGTGATGGCGGAACAGATGCCCTTTCGCGGTTCATTCGATTGACTCCTATTTTGACAAACCCGGAAGAAGCACCTAACACAGAAGACTGAATAATAGTTAGTAGTTCCGATAAATTACCCGATGTCACTGTTGGCACTGACTCATCAGACTCAAAGTTCTTCCGAGATTCGTCAAAGCTGTATGATCTACTGTATCCTTGATGGACGGGACGGCCATCGATCTCTCTGCTAAGGGTTCTTCGGAGGAATCTCACGTGAGCGGCCGTCCGTCTTCCTTGAGCTTTTTACGGCCGGCTTTCTTTTTTCCCTTGGGTTTTTTTGGTTTCCTCGCTGGCCATACTCGTCTCGCTTTCTCACTGTTTGTTCTGCAGTTGCCGTAGCAGCTACAGGAGTCGTTGCTGACACGCCCATTCTGCGAGGTCCTTTTTTCCTACTTCTAGTTACCCGTCCAACAGGTACATTCGTATAGTCAACTGCTTCTAACCTACACCTTATCTGAGTTTTCATCTTTTCAATTCCTGCCTCGAGATCGTTATTCTTAATGGCCAACAGATGACATCCACTGCAACTACTATCTGCATGTGGTACGCCTATACACTCAAGAAAACTTTGTCGTATCGCTCATCGTCGTGATGCGGTGGTCGAGGGGATAGCGTCATAGAAGCTGTCCAGATCCACTTATGCTACCCCCATTGAAGTGAACTGCTGCCAATGGCAGCTCAAAGAGTTTGAGCAGCGACTTATCTAATAGAGCTTCAAACTAAATGATTAAGGGGATGTAGGTTAAAGCGTCAAGTATTCCCATTTTGAGGTGCGAATGTGATTGGCCGATGGCGGCAAACAAGCTACTAATGGCGTTTACTGTCTACCTTGTCCGTGCTGCAACACCCTCGGATGGTTTGTTGTTAGTCACAGTGCCACCGCCCATGAGGGTTCTAGATTGGAAATTTAAGGCAAAACTGAAATGACTGCAGTTGATCCTGTAAGCAGTATAAATTGGTGAAGGTGACCTCCATGTCATCCGGAAAAGACATGCGCACTAATTTACGCCCCACAGCCCTTCTTTCCCATTCCTCCTTAATACATCTTCCTTTGGGCATTTGTATCCCACGCTATCTGACTTCATTCCCTTCAACAAATTAACCGATAAATTCGCCTGAGGTCTGTGTTTTGACGGCGAAGTTGCGTAGTAACATTGTAACGCCCCACGAATTTGATTGGGTTGTTTGAGTGAAGTGAGCACTTTGACGAGGATTAAGGGTGGAGACGGTGAAACCGCGTGTCGGTGAAAATGCCTGGTGCCCTGCCCCCACATAACCGTCAACTCCTTCCCAGCAACTCGTCGCAACGCTCTCTCCGTTCACGCTCTATGCCGGCAGCCTCCACGGTCCTACGCTGCAGTTTACCTCATTGCTGCATTCCGCACTGGTTGTATAGCAGGTATGTTGGCGTCATCTCCCCATCCAGATGGATTATCTCCTTTGCTTTTACTCTCATCTATCCTTGTATCAATTATAATTTTGCGATGTAGTAAACTCCTTGTTTTAAGCATATATATATATATTTCGTACTCTTTAACATTCCCCTCCGCTTGCTTGGATAAGAATGATGAAATGTCTAACAAGCTTGTTTAGCTCGTTCTAAGCCAGCACTTATCCCCAGTGTGTCACGTTATCCCTACAATATAGAACACGCACATAGACATGCGTTTGGCCAGTTGTAACTCATTAAAGACGCTCCCTCCCCTGTCAAAATTGCCTTTGGGACTGAAAATACTAATCAGGATTCGCGAGCTAAGTTCTTTTGCTCCAAATCTAAAAACAAGTCTGTACGGCAGTGCTGGTTACAGAGACGTCTACTTTGATAATGTCTGTTTATGTTTGTCGGACAAAGATGGTCGAGGCATCGAATAGGTACTGAGATGCATCAAAAGTCAATTTGAAGAAAAGGTACGAAAACCATGCAGTTTTCGACAGGAGATTGAGTTCGCATTTGGCGCAAGCCGGTTGCGAGAGACGACTCGCGTCCTTCAGTGGTCATGTGCTTGAAGCTACGCGTTTCGCCTTTTTGACATGACTATGAGCATTTACCCTGATTTTTTACCACCCTCGTTTGATTGTCGTCAGGACGAAATCAGCACTTGTGATTATTGAGCCATTCTTGAATCTGAGAAGTCCAGTTTGGCAAACGTACGCCTTCGATTATTCACCACTAGCTCTGTACAGTTATAAAAGGAAGGGTAGATAGCAAAAATTTAAGCAGCCATACGCTTTGCCAGCCCAACCTTGTGCTCTCATACAGCGTTCATACCGGTCTTAAGGCCCTCTTGTCCGGAGAGGAACCCAGCATATGTGTTCACACCTCCTGTCACGTTACAGCGAGGAACCAGAGACATAGCTGGTTGGCGGGCTCCTTCTCCCTTTCCCTACCATTCCCCAAACCCCCAGCAGAATTAGACTATAACTTCAACGGTAGGGTTAAGGGTTCCACTTAACTGTCGGCGGACTGTGGATCGTGTCATACGGGAATGGCGTTAATGGGGGTTTTACGGGTGGGACCGTATGCTAGACAGTAGGCTGACGAAATGCAAGAAAACATAGAAACTGTTTGGATTTCCGCCGGAAGTCTTATCGTACGTTTTCGTATGGCAACGCAAATGAACGCGCTAGTTAAAACATAAACAGACGTGGGGTCCTTTACCCTACAGTTGCCACTATAACCCCTAGCCTTGGAACGTCCTCGACTCTCCCCGCGTACTTACTGCTTATTGGTTCTTTAAATTGTGCTACTCTAAAATCCCTTATATTACTGAACAGGCTTGATGATGAATAGTCACGAGCGTATGTTTGCCGAACTTGACTTCTTAAATGTTTTGAGGGTACCATGGCTGAAGTTTGAATTCGCTCTGCTATGGAAGTTTGCTTTACATTTTTCCTGATTTCCGTCATCTTAAGGATGCCGGATTACATTTAACCGCGAATTGTCCGGAGGAGTCCGCATATTCGATAGTGGTTTGTCAAATTAATTAATTTCGCTTCCAATTTAACTTACTTGAAAGAAAGTTCAAGACTCTTGACAGTACTGACAATATCCACTGTCACTGAAAGGAGAGATATGTATTCATTTAGTGTTTCAGATACATACTCGAACCCATCTATCGCAGCTCCTTCACGTCTCTCCCTTGCTTCCCCAAGGATGGACTGGAGCAGGGATCCGAAGGGTGAGGCGAGTAAAGGCCTCGTTGTGATGACCCCGTTCTTTATTCGGATTGTGTCTTGAGATTCCTCTTTTCCACCTCGGCGCCTAGGGCCTCAATAGTTAGGTCGTAGGTGCTGTCTTTCTTCTTACTGATCAAGTAATTGAGACCGCCGGTCATCGGTGTGGTCCGACTTGCGCTGTAGCTGCCTCACTCTCTTCTTCTCC
>CACRXP010000395.1:245041-260170 GCA_902702965.1 Spirometra erinaceieuropaei | reverse complement strand
AGGCAGACATCAATTCATCCCAGATCTCTCGATGCGGAATGGGCGGCAATCCATCCAACACGCGCGGTGAAGATTAGGATCAGCCCTAGTCCGATCGCCCATGAACTCGATACGTCCATCTACGAGGACACCTACGGTTAATGACAGCATTGTTGTATGGCTCCATCACTAGCCGGGAGTCCCCCAGGGTGAACTGGACGGACCACTTTCCACTCGTTCGCCTAGCTAACCTGTCTCTCTCTCTCTCTCTCTCTCTCTCTCTCTCTCTCTCTCTCTGCATCTGCTGTCGCAGAAATGCTATTCAGTACGACTATCCGCGAACCGTAGAAATGCTTCTGCAAACCTCTCGCAGACCCTAGGATGATCCCCAGAACTCTGTGCACAACCACTACCAGCGGTTTATGCACGCGCGTGTCTGCTCAGTCACTGCACCAACCAACCAATCCTGATGTTAAGTCTGGCCCGGCGGCCCACTTTCCTACCTTCCTGTGGTGAGCGAGTACGCATGCAGGTAGAGTTATCGTATGATGGTCTATCCCCGGTGTATGCACGGAACTACATGACTATCCTGCGCTTGATGCATGGGAAGGAAGAGGTCGTCACGCATACTAAGGGATTCTGTCTCGGTTGGCTCGTTGTATCTTACTAGAACAGTTCAAGACCCAACCCCGTCCTCTTTCTCCTCAGGTTACTCACCACAGTGTCAACACACACTACCAGTGACGGTCGGCGAGCCTATTCCCATGACTGCGTCGTAGCATTAGTAGTCTATTCTACCGAAAATTTGACTAGTTAGAAAACACTGTTGTGTCATTTTGAGCGATACACATAATTCTCGGATGCATTTTTTACCATTTTCCTAGGCTTCCTACCACTTTTTGATTTCCATCTATTTTCTTGGTTCTGTGGCTCGACCCCCTTGAATGGTAACACACATGCTTGGGCACTGATACTCTCACGCCATGCCATTAAAACGTTTTTCAGAGCTTGCCATGTCTTCTACGCAGGTAAGCTCATACAGCGCTAGGTCAGGCGGCCACATTGGATAGACGGGACCAGAGATCGAGAACGAGGAAACAGAAGGCAGGTTGAGGAATGTCGAAAAAATTTAGGATTCCTGTGCTGGGTATTGCATAGTAAGTTGAGAACTACCTTTGACCATTTTCAAACCAAATGTAGGAGCATGAAGACCGATCTAGTTCCCGGAACGGGTAAAAGTGATCAGGACGACTTCTTGCATCTTGCACGAGGCTTTTGTTGAGAGAGGTGTATTTTTGGTTTAACGTTTGAAGTAGCGAATCCGTTAGTTATCTTCAGAAGCAGATGAGCTCTGTGTATAGATCCACGGGTCTCGCGCCCGCCACCTTGATAGTCATTGGCAGTCGCATGTGATCTAGACGGCGGTCATGGCCTAGCCGTGATCTTGGACTTTTGTTAAGCAGTGGCGCCGGCAAGCCTAGGTAACAGACGGGTCAGTGCGCCGCTTGACTGAGCAATGAATGACTGTCGTTTCGTTTGCAGCTGCTTTGCTTGGCGGTCGCCGAATCAGCCTGAGACCTTAACTGCGTCTGAGTCTAAGTCATTGTCTGTTTTGGGGTGAGGGACGTTAAGATCTAACCTTCGTTTTTGTGATCATCGGGGACTAGTGATTGTCAGATATTAGACAGCTGCGCGGTGGACACCAGTCCAACGGTCGTCCAGGATACCGTCAAATCGACACGCCTGTGGCCTCCGTAACGCTGTGCCACTACCTGGTAATCGGTAACGCGAACAGTGCGCAACGTTCTGGCCCGTCAATTGTACCCGAAGAAAACAATGACGGGATGGCGTCGCCTACTATCGAACGGGAAAAAATGACTCGTCAACGATGGAATCGGTGGTCTACAAGACATCCGCGATGAGAAGCGTGATTGGTAGGCCTTAGAACGCGAGACGTGCACAGAATTCCCAAACTTCCAATGACTAGTAGCAAAATACACTGCTTTAAACCTTCGGTGATGCGCCAGGAATATCACGTGCATACACAGGTATTATTAGAGGTGCGATTGTCGACGATGAAGGAATTCCCCAAGTAAAAATTCACATAAAACCTTTACTGAAGCAGGTAGAGTACATGCGGTTCAGAAGGTAGCAGCGAAAATTGTTATACCGAACCAGTCGAAAGAAATGCGTGGGTGCGCCTGAGCTATGTCCGCCCGCATCCAGTCAGCAAAGGGCACAGTGTCGATTGGCGTCAGACTGTCGTCACGCCGAGGCCAACTCACGCGCGGTGCAAACACTCAACTGGCAGGCGGACTTCGGTTGCTGTCGTCGTCACGTCGAGTGGGCCGCCACACCTCATTTCAACCCAAAGCGAAGGCGGCGTGAAGAGACACCGCAAGAGTCGTTCATTTTTGAAAAGTATGAGTTACCAAGCGGTCGGGGAAGGAGACATGGCGTCCACTGTGTGTTATGTGGACGGAGGAGGCAGATGGGATTGTTTGAGCTTACACCGTTATCCCACGCGCGTAAGACTTGAGATGCCCTCTTCGAAAGCCCAGCACACTCTGCGGGAACGAGACCGTGTGTGGTACGCGTAGAAGAGAAGGTCAGTCCTGTAAGACACTGCACCCGAGCCCACCTCCGGTCTTCTTTACACCGTCCTGTTACCGGGGCCTGGCAGGCGAGAGTGGAGAGTGCGGTATATGCTGCATGCTTGCCTCATTATAAACCAATTCACGGGCGATGCACCCACGCCCTGGGTCATATGTGGATGTCGTCGTTCGCCACGGTAGAACCGCCATGGGAGATTCGGTGGAGGAGGATAAGGTCGTAGTTGAGAGCAGCGGACACGAAGGAGCGGGAAGTTGGAAGATCAGGGGATAGGGGCCATAAGGTGCATCCGGAGCAATGTCCGGGACAGCAGCCTTGAGACGGTCCACACTCACGGACTCTACGCGAGTCCCTTGTTGGATTCGGAACATTTTTGTCCCTTGAAAGGGAAACTGAAAGAGGCTGTCGTATGGTAGCTCTAATAGCTGATAGACATGTGGGGAAAGACACGAGCGCATATCGCCAACTGCTTTCTGGATAAGACTCGAAGACATTTCGCCTTGGTGGGACCTAGGAGCGTGTCCGCATTTACTTGCGGAGACGGTGTCAGATATTATTTTGATCCCCGCTCGCACCTCGAGGGGTTGGGGAGAACGTATCACCGGGGAGTCAGACAGTGGCGTCGGACACTAGCTCAACGTCAGGGCAGTGAAGGCTCGACTTCAGTGCTGAGCTGATGCCCAATACGATCAGGGGAGTGTGATCGGTCCGGTTTTCCGGGTCCTCTGCCACGTGTAAGTAGGTCCTAATTTGGCGACGAAATCGTCTGACCATTCCGTTGACGGCCTGCCGGTAGGCTGTTGTCAGGATCCCCGTACGGCTAAAAAGGAGAGGGGCCCGAAGAGGTGACATTCGGGCTGCGCACCACAGTCAGCCGTGATGACACAAGGGAGATTGAAGACGAACGGCCAAATACTGCGAAATGTCCTGACCGCCGCTGTAGCCTCGACATCTCAAAGAGGAGTGACCTCTGACCACGGGGTGAATCGGTACACGCAAGTGAGAGGGTATGAACAGTGACACCTAGAAGTTTTCGACTGTTATGGAAGTGGGTACTGGCACTAAGATATTATGGGATGGGCTCCTTCTTCTCATGGAAACCCGATCATTTACTGTTAGTGGTCAGCGTTATCCCTGGCAGACGCCCCCTAAATAAACACGCAATGCCCGAGGACTTGGCGACCTTCGAAACATCCAGAGCGGTCGCACAGAGTACGCTTCTGAATTTTGCCTTACTGAATTCTAAAAAGCCCCTATCAAGGATAAACTGCAATTAAGATTGTACACCTTTGAAGAGATGCACATAGGTTTTCGAAAATTTGTCTTCAGGTCAATCAGTTAATGCCCGTAAAATGCGGACTAAGCGTATTTCGGATATCCGTACGTTGCAAGTATTAGACGTACAGGAGTTATATGTCAGCGCCGGTAATCAGTTCCACGGTTAGGTTAATACACAACGGTATACAAAGTAATGTAAAAAACACCAAATCTACCACGCCTAGTCCCGATAACACTCCTCATTTGACATATTACAGTAATAGCCAGACTGCGTGTGATGACCCACAAATCTCGACTTGGTCGTCGGCAGGCGACATGCCAGCCGGACACATAAGGCAGGAAAAAGTGCTTTTATGAGAGCTGCAAAAGCCGTGAAGGAAAGTGATGAAAGAAAGAGGAAGGGACGTCTGTACACGCCAAACAAAGGGGAGAAATTAGAATCTAGTTCTGTGGTCATTGGGGTGTTTGGGCTTTGCCGCAGTAACGCGATGTAGCAGGGTGTTGACAGGTATGTGTTCGACCAGCCTGGGCTCCAAACTTAAAACAAGATCATGATTCCTCCCTCTCTTGTGGCATGTCTGGCTTAACGTCGCTTTTTACCCGGGAAAGACGAATAGCTGATAACATCCGAGTATACGTCTGTAATGATACACGGTGCACGCACATTTTCTCTCATTAGCACTGCGATACACAGAGGATGACGCAACTCACGAAAAAGGCGTGCATTCACTAATTGGGTACTTTTATGACTATCTGTCTGAATTACACCTGTGAAAATTTGTTAAATGACCAGCTGATTTTTTTGACTGATTCAACTAACACCTCCTGAGCGGAATGCACAAAAAAGTTTCAAATATACCTCTACCGAAAATTACGATCTTAAAATCTTGGGTCTAAAAAAGCGGTATTTCGTCTTTAAAGAAGTTAGGGTAGGACGCGGTTATGCAACTGCACCCGATGGACACAATACTGTTGGCCTACTTAATTATTTTGAATTGGTGTGATTACGTTGGCATGGTATTGCTGCGCGTTGCGGTTTGAGTTCTATTGGCGGCCTTGTTTGTTGTTTCGTCCACCTTTTCCGGCCCAATGCCAATGGTCCTTCTTGACTTTCGGCCTGTCTTCTCCTTCTAGCTTTCGCGCTGGATGTTTCAGGGTTAGGGTTTAGGGCAGCGATTAAGGGTTAGGGTTAGTGGTTAGGGCAACCATCTCTCAACCACTCAAAGTACAACAGCGCATTCCCAATGGCTTTTCTTTTGCATACAATTACTTGATCTCGTCGCCTGTGCGTTCCCCGGCCCCACCTGTATAAACCCCTATTACCATCGGTCCTCTATTACAGGTGGCTAGGGTTTGTTTACTTCAGGTGTGACTACATAACCACATCTGACTGAAGTTAGTAACTGTGGCGGGGCAGTCAAATGCTTATTCTGTAGTCTAATGCTCGCATCCCTACTAACGTCGCCTTAATGGTATACAAAATGCCTCATACAGCGATGTATAGGAGTGTCGAAAGGCTTTTATATAGATACAAAAGTTTCATGAGTTTGCATTAGAAGAAGTAGGTAGCGTGCAGTTTGCAAACGAAAAAAGAAAGGGAAAACTGAGAACGATTTAAAATATTCGTATGCTTTTAAACCAAAAGGAGATGGCCTGAATTTGAACCTTAGTTTCTGCATGACGGACGGTGACATGAAAATCGGGCCGGTGGAGGCAGGGGTTACTTTCTCAGAGGAACAGTTGTGCTAAAATAACCAGCGATATTTATTTGTATGTGCTAAAAAAAGAAATAAAAAGACCTCGCGGTGGCTTTTGCGTGAGGGTGGTCAGAATACTATAAGGTAGTTATCGGAGTAAAAATAAGACAATGTAATACCGTTTTGACAATGCCTTCAAAGGCTGTTAAATTTATTTACTATTATCATTAAACGGTAAGAATGATGGCCCCTTTTGGATTGGTGACAATATGGAGGACTAAAGTTTGTGATATTACAAAGTTCTTAAATGTTCAGCACTTTTTGCTCGGCACAAACGCTCCCCAGAGTAAGCAACCCCGGCCATAAACCATACCCTTGCCCTCGCCGCTCGTGGTACTGTTAAGGAGGGTTAAATAATATTTAATTATGTGCAATATTGCAGATGAACCATGTTTATCCAAAAATATGAACAGTGGAGAGGTTGCCGTAGAGCTGTGTTGCTCTGTGCTTGACGCAATACTTGTACTGGGTTGTTTTATCAATGGTATTATCCCATCTCTAATATCCTGCAATTGTGCCAAGTTCTCTCCGGATTTATGATAAGCACTTAGATTTTATATTAAAGAACACAGGTAACAGGCGAACTCGAGGGTGTCACAATATGGACTTGAAACACTTAAGTCCCTGAACTTTTCTCTCCAGGACGAATTGTTGGTCGAAAACTTGCAAAATCAAGAAGACGGTAGACTGTGAACACACTAAGACGTGGTTTCTGTGGGTCTCTTACCGTAGTCTGATTTGAAATCAACTACTGCTTATCTTTTATTTTACTACCGGTTACCGGGTTCCACAGTTCCAAGAAAATGGTATCAATAAAAAGGGCATAACCGAGGTGGTTAGCCGCAAAAGAGCGGATGCTGCTTCTTGAAAATCAGGGGTATTTATTGGTATTCTGAAATCAAAATATAGAAGTCCTATGGAGCAAAACTGAATGCATATATTTGTATCGCACTTGTATCCCCTTTAAAAAGTACGGACCGAACCCTATGAGACACTGACCATAGGTATTGATATACTTCCAAGCACACAATCTCGGGTTAATTCACTTACGGTAGCACATAGGCTTTTGATTGGGTACCTTTCAGGTAATCTGTCTAAACTGCAGTTGCAAAAAAGTCCTTGAGTACCCAGTGGAGTTTTTCGACTGATTTTATGATTATGTACATTTACTGAGTCTTCTGAAAGGGATGGACAAAGATTAATTCCATACACATATCCAACAGCGAGCTACGACTCCTTGAAATTCTATGCTTGAAAGAAAGCATTTTTCGGTTTTAAAACGTCCAGAGGATTATTCATGTAGGCTAATATTCGTATGTTCATTAACGTCACCTAAATGGTATACAAAGTGCAATAATTTACCGTACTAACAACACAGGTATTAGCTAAAAGCCCAGACACGCGTGTTTCGCCGATCTTGTGCCGCTGCCTGACGCAGCTGCGAGGGGTTCGGCTCGTCCGTGGGTCCCCCAGCTTTCCCCGTGTGTTTTCTGGTATATGAACTCCAGTTTCAACTTGCCTTGCTCAATTTCCGAGGAAATTAATGCGCGAACTTGGAGTAACTCTTTCGAAACAGGCCTTTTCAAATTTCGGACCGTGCCTGAAAACGCCTGTTTCGAAAGAGTTACTCCAAGTTCGCGCATTAATTTCCTCGGAAATTGAGCAAGGCAGGTATACAAAGTGCTTCATGTTTATAGCAATGCATACGGGTGTCCAAAAGATCATTATATAGGTACAATAAAAAATGTATTGGTTTGTTTTGAAAGAATTAGATAGCGTGTGGATCGGGAACCAGATAAGAGGTTAAAAACTGGAGGCAATTTAAAATGTTCGTAAACTGGTAAATCAAATAATAAGCTAGCTCTCAAGTTCAAAATTTCAGGAAGCAATTTCCTACGAAATTAGTATACAGGATGACTTCCTATGTGCCTTTTGGAGGAAATATATGGCGGCCAACGTAACTCAGGAAACACGCGTTTTCTGCCTCAAGGGCGCTTAATGCCGTTTTTAGGAAGGAAGGGACAAACAGCTGATCAAATGCTAAACACGCACACTGCCGACAGAGATAAATCATACATGAGCACATCTCTCTGAAAAGATGTTATATGCGCCCAAGGGTCCAAAACCCGACTCTCCCCCGAACTACTACGACATCTGCTGGTACTTTGCACCACAGATGTTCAACTTCTGTTTAATGGGGAACTTTACAGACAAATTGACGGAGTCGCAATGGGTAGTCCACTCGGGCCAACCCTCGCCGACGTTTTTATGGGTTACCTAGAAGAAAAGGTGTCATTAAAATTAAACATGACAACATTAAACAGGAGATACGTGGATGATATATTCACGATTGTTGACAACAAGGAAGACGCCTCCGATCTACTTTGCCTGATGAATAATCTGCGTCTTAAAATCAAATTTACAATGGAAATGGAGCAGTTTAACAAGTTACCCTTCCTGGACGTCCTCATGTTTAGATAGGATGATAGTTTAATAAGACGCTCCGTCTTCCACAAGATTAGGTGGAAAGGGCAATACTTACATTTTAAAAGCTTTGCGCCAATACAATGGAAACGCAATCTAGTACATACTCTTTTTCAAAGAGCAAGAAATATTTGCTCCAGGGAGACCATAGATACAGAAACTGTCCGAATCAAGGAAGCCTTACTTAATGGTGGTTATCCTGCACGCTTCATTCAGAAGTAAAGCAACCATTTACGGCCAAAGTTGACGGAACAGTCCGTTCCGAAGAAGCCCGTTATAATATGTCTACCTTTTAAGGGTGACAACGTCTCAAACGCAATCAAGCGACGCTTGCGTTGCACTGACAGTTCGACCATCGGTTTCGATGATGTCCACCGTGTGCCCCACAGTTGCAGCAGCAATGGGAGCAGGGACGGTGACTTACGCAGGGGATTATAGTGCCGGTAGACTTGCGCTGCATTTACCTACACTCTCTCCTCCTCCCTCGCCCGAGCCCGGTGTCAAGACAGAGTCAAGAAGACCGGAGACGAGAGAGACCGCAGGTGGATGGCTCGGACGGATCCTCACCTTGGCGTTCCACCACACCCCCTGGTCCACACAACAATAACCAGGATTTCCACCAACACAAGAGAGATTTGGAGGCTGGCACGGCCGAAGCCGCACCTGGGCGTGCCGCCAACGCCTGGCTCGGATCCCACACTGTGATGGGAGTGCCATAAAGGCCACATTAAAAAGGAGCCATTGCAGCCTGACTCTCAGACCGCCTCCGGTCAAGGAGGAGGTCCAAGATACCCCGTCAGTTGGCAACCTTCCAAGCCACGGCTTTTAGCGCACCGTGATAGCTTCAAGCGCGTCAGATTGTTTATAGTGAGGAGAAAGTGCGCTGAGTCGTCGACCTCACTCTCTCTTCCCATTCCCACACCCCAGCCGCTGTCCGAGCCGGTCAGCAGACTGGAGTGGGAAATGGACGCGGTGGCTGTCATGGTCGACTGACCATGACTGCGCGCGCCACGGCACGACCTGGCCCCCATACACGCAACACCAGGATTTCACACAACGGGGGTTGAACGGCGTGTCTCTCACTTGCGTGAGAGTGCCGTGGAAGGTGCTGTTTCAGCCCGTTCTCAGCCCACCAGTCCGCCACTCCACACGACACACACACACACACACAACGCGACGAACTGCGTGAGCCGAGAGCGGGCGTCAATCAGCAGCCTTCCTATCCACGACGCTTGACGTGTCGGGATAGTCTCGGACTCAAGTCACCCGTGCAGCCGAAGCCGCATGGGGACCGAGTCGAGATGCGGACTTCCCACTTGCGTGGGAGGTGGCAGTTGGGTGCATGAGGTGTGTGAGTGTTGATTTCTGGTGGGGTGATGGTGGTGGTGGAGGAGGTAGGGAGTGAGTGAATGTGTGGTGTGGCCGGCGGTTGTCTACCGCAGGTCGTCGTGGATGCGCATGTGGCCGAATAGGCCCATGCGATGCCTGAAAGTGCGAGGACAGTGTGGGCAGTTGAGACGAGCTTGGTGGGTATAGGTGGGCGCTCCAGGCACTGGTTCGCCAGTCTCTGTGCGATGGATTCGCAAGTGACCGACCAGGCCGATGCGTGAGGTGAATGTGCGTGGACAGTGTGGGCATGAGAAGTCGGCGGTGTCAGTGTCAGCTACAGAGGAGGCGGTGGTGGTGGTGGTGGTGGCGCGGACGGATGGAACGAGGGTGGGGGTGTGCACGGTGGATGTGTTGGATGTGGTGGGTGTGTCGAGAGTGCGGTCAAGGCCGCCCTTGTGGATGCGCATGTGGCCGAAAAGGCCCATGCGATGCCTGAAGGTGCGAGAGCAGTGTGGGCAGCGGAGGCGAGTGCGGTGGGTGTAGGTTGGTGCTTAACGCACTGGTTCGCCAGGCTCTGTGCAATGGATTCGCAGGTGACCGACCAGGCCGATGTGTGAGGTGAAGGTACGGTCGTAGTGAGGGCAGGTGTAGTCCTGATCCTCATCCCTGGAGTCGGGGGAGGTGATGGTAGTGTCGGTTGCTGTGCGCGGGACAGTCGCTTGAGCGGCCGCCGTTGGAGCAGTGGGAGAGGAGGAGGAGGAGGAGGAGAAGGAGGAGGAGGATGATGGAAGTGGTGGGTCAGGGTTAGTTGGCGGCGGAGAGGAGGAGGAAGAGGCAGGCGGGGGGACGATGGTTGGTGCCGTTCGAGTGGCGAAGTTGATGCGAAGATGTCCAACAAGTCCGATTCGAGCCCGGAATGTCCGTTGACATCGAGGACACGTTGGAAGCGGTTGTGCGGTGGCGTTGCTTACTGGGCGAAGTTGTGATTTGCGGGCTTCGCGTTTCGCTTTGGCGGCAGCGATGTGGTTGGCTTCGTAGATCGCAGCGCCTGTCTTCACTGTCCTCCTCCAGGTCGGTCGATCGAGTGCGAGCTCCTCCCAGTTGGTCGGGTTGATTTGCAGGCATTTCAGGAAGGACTTCAGGGTATCCTTGTAACGGCGAATCTGGCCTCCTTGACGGCGAGAACCCGTCGCGACGTCTCCGTAGAAGAGTCGTTTGGGTAGTCGCTCGTCGTCCATGCGCACCAGGTGGCCGCTCCAGCGCAGCTGAATTTGTCTCAGTATGGCGTAGATGCTGAGGATTCTCGTCCGTTCCAGCACATCAGTGGCGGGGATTCGATCCTGCCACTTTAGCCTCAGGATGCGACGAAGACAACTGAGGTAGAAGTGGTTCAGACGACGTGCCTGCTCTGCGTACACCGTCCAAGTCTCCGCTCCATACAGTAGTGTCGGCAGGATGACGGCCTTGTACATCTTCAGCTTCGTGCTCAGCTGAAGACCGTGGCGATTCCACACTGTGCTTTGGAGGCGACCGAAGGCTTGACTGGCTTTCGAGATCCTGTTGGCGACTTCGTCGTCGATCTTGGTGTTGCGGGAGAGAGTACTGCCCAGGTACGGGAAGTTCTCCACCACTTGCAGTTGGGTTCCGTTCACGCTGATTTGCGGCGGCGCGTTGGGGACTGTGGCTGAGTTGGGTGGCGGTTGGTGCATCACCACCGTCTTCTGCGTGTTAATGACCAGACCGAAGTTCTCGCAGACGGCGGAGAACAGGTCCATGCTCCGTTGCATCTCCTCTTTCGAGGTAGTGTTTAGGGCGCAGTCGTCGGCGAAGAGGAGTTCTTGAACGGTGGTTGTGGATACGCGCGATTGGAAGTGCATCCGCCGTTGATTCAGCAGGTGACCGTCCGTCCTGTAGGCGATGCGGATCCCGGGGCGTTCGTCGCGGTAGGCGTCCATCAGCATGGCAGAGAACATAAGACTGAAGAGGGTAGGCGCCAGTACGCAGCCCTGCTTCACTCCATTGGTCACTGCGAATGCCTCTGAGACAGCTCCGTTGTCCGTGACTCGCGCCATCATACCGTCGTGCAGCTGACGCACCATCTGAGTGAATCGCTCCGGACAGCCGAATTTCTGCATGATCTCCCACAGTCCTTCACGATTCACCGTGTCGAAGGCTTTCGTCAGGTCCACGAAGGTAGAGTACAGGTGGGTTCGCATCTCCTGACACTTCTCCTGAAGTTGGCGGGCGGCGAAGATCATATCCGTGGTCCCACGATGACGACGGAAGCCGCATTGGCTTTCCGGCAGAAGGCCCTGTTCCAGATGGTTATTGAGGCGGTTGAGAAAGATGCGGACGAAGATCTTCCCGGCGATGTTCAGCAGGGAGATGCCGCGGTGATTGTCGCAGACTTGGCGATTCCCTTTGCGCTTGTAGAGATGCACGATGGTTGCGTCTTTGAAATCTTGCGGGACTTCACCTTGACGCCACATCTCCTGGAAGAGCGCAGTCAGGTGATCCATGAGTTGGGGACATCCGTGCTTGTAGACCTCAGCAGGGGTTGCGTTCGATCCGGGTGCTTTCCCGCTAGAGAGCTGCTGCACGGCCCTGATCGTTTCCTGGAGAGATGGCGGGAGGTCGAGGTCCGCGTTAGTCTCCACTTGCGGCAAACACTCGATGGCGGCGTCGGAGATGACGGAAGGGCGGTTGAGGACGCCTCGGAAATGCTCGGCCCATCGCTGTAGGATTTGTGTCTTCTCAGTCAGGAGAGTGTTGCCGTCGGCGCTGAGGAGAGGAGCGGTGCCCTTCGTCGGCGGACCGTAGACAGCTTTGATCGCAGAGAAGAAGTTCTTCCACTCGTTGCGGTCCGCGTAGCCTCGGATCTCCTCAGCTTTGCGAGCAGTCCAGGCGTCCTGCATCTCGCGCAGTCGTTGCTGAAGTTGGCGACGACTGCGGTAGAAGGCAGCTTTGGTGGCATCAGTGGGGTGATCTACGTAGGCTTTGTGTAGGCGGTTCTTCTCAGCAAGCAGATTTCTGATGGCGGCGTCGTTGCCGTCGAACCAGTTCTGGTGTTGGCGGGGAGCGCGACCGAGGACGGCGAGCGCCGTCAACTGGACCGTGTCTCGCAGTTGACACCAGCGGTTCTCCACGGAGGCGTTCTCGGCAGTGGCGGGGTCGTCGGCGGCGGCAGCGATAGGAAGGTTGTCTAGCCTTTGAGCTAGCTCATTGCTGAAATGAGGATGGTGAGCGGGCAAAGACAACAAGGCAACATTCAGCTTACCTGGGGATCGCTTACCTTGTGGTCTCCTGCGAGGCTGTAGGCGAATACTCATCTTCGAGATGACGAGGCGATGGTCGGTCCACCCGTCAGCATCCGCGATCGCCTTCGTCACCAGCACGTCCTGCTGATCTCGCCTCCGGACGAGGACATAGTCCAGCAGGTGCCACTGGCGCGACCGAGGATGCCTCCAGGTGGCCTTCTCTCGCTCCGGCAGGCAGAAGAACGTGTTCGTCAGGATGAGGCAGTGTTCTGCGCAGGTGCGGAGAAGCAGTAGGCCGTTGTCGTTGGAGCCGCGGAGACCCTGGGACCCAGCACTCCCCTCCAGGCAGTATGGTCTGTGCCGACGCGGGCGTTGAAGTCACCAAGGACAATCAACGTGTCCGCCTTCGACACAGTCGCCAAGAGGGCGTGCAGGTCCTCGTAGAATTTGTCTCTGACGGCGTCGGGGTTGGTCATCGTCGGAGCGTAGGCGCTGATGATGGTGGCGAATTTGCCTCCCCAGAGAGGCAGACGGAGGCTCATCAGGCGATCGTTGATGCCCTGCGGCAAACAGGGCAGTCGTCCCACGATGTCGTTCCGAATGGCGAAGGCGACACCCGCGTCCCGTCGCTCTGCCCTGGGTCGACCGCTCCAGAAGAAGGTGTAGCCGGCACCGTCCTCCTCCAGTTGGCCTTGTTCGGAGAAACGGGTCTCGCTGAGAGCGGCGATGTCCATCTTGTAGCGCGCCAGTTCGCGTGCCACTAGCGCCGTCCTCCGTTCCGGTCGGTTGCTCCTCGGATTGTCTAAAAGGGAACGAACATTCCAGGCTGCCAGAGTGAGCGGGGCACCCTGCCAGTCTGGTGACAGCGAGTGGGGCGACGGGAAGGAGATGGAGAAGAAGGTGACGGAGGAGAAGAATAGGCAGAAGAATAGGCAGAGGAAGAGGAAGAAGAGGTAGGATGAGGAGAATGAGTATGGTTGTTGTTGTTGTTATTGGTATTGTTGCTGTTTCGATTTTGATTGTTTCGACCATGATAAGACGTCTGCGGCCCTGGCTAGCCTGGAGACGGCGTGGTACCCAGCAATGCTTAGGCCACCTTTTCTAGGCCCTTCCCCTCGCGGAGGCTGGCAGTGCCATCCCTGAATAGGGCTGCCATGTGCCGTTGTGGCACGGCCGAACTGCACTATGGGACCACGACTTCAGGTTGTAGTGGAGAGCGACTCGAATTCGCCGTAAGCCGCGGCCTCCGACGGCGTAGGTGGGCGCGTCAAGGCGATGTCGATGTGGAGATCCATCCCGTCACCGGCTGTCCAGCGGCGTGCAGAGACGAACCACGTCACGACGGTGCCGACGCAAGGTTCCATCCGACCTTCCATCCAGCGGAATCCGCAAACCCTGTGCACACGGCACAGCGCACAGGGCCCCCTCACCTGGTTTAGCCCGCCGGTCGAGACGGGTGTCCGGGGTGTGGCCGCTGAGCAGAGTCCAGCTACGGGGAGCCACAGGTGAGAGTTGAGTGCCAGCAAGTGGACGCTAGGTGCAGTCTCACCTGCAAGCAAGTGAGCGACCGCCACGACCATTACGTGAACCCACCGCTGACACCGCTGCTCGAAATAGTAAGGGCTTATAAAGCTGACAGTGCATATAAAGACTCTTATGTGGGCAAGTCAGGCAACAACTGGGAGATGACATAAGCAATACTAATTCATGGAACGTAAAGGTGGGACTAAAATTATGCTCTAGACGCACGAATAGCATCAACAGGATACATTTATAAGCTGACTAGAAATGCTATAGCTTTCGGACGTCCACTTCCTCACTACGTTGTATAATATTGGGAAGCGAGCACGTTTACTGACGAAGACAATGCGTTTAGATGGAGAAATTGGGCATAACGCGCTCAGTTGTTTGCCACTTTATCATTGGCGTGCGTGTTTTCATACGACATTTTACTTTCCGACCAATTCGGCTAATAACAAACGAAGAACAGAACGACCGTGACCGTCGAGTCGGTAAGGGACGCATGATCCCGTGGTTGAGGACGACACCTAATCTTTAGAGGAGATGTCTAGTTAGCTCTAAGTACTTTTTGATCTGTGATGCCGCATCAGCGGCCCAGCTCAGTCTACATTAAAAATCGCATGTCTCCAGTGCGTATAATCGCGCATCAGTAAAATAATTATATGTGTCGAGCATTTGAATCGAGGTTTAGTATCGGTCACACAGCTGAAAACGTAAGTTAAACACGACGCCAAATAAACCTCTAGCGGCGATGATCCAAAGAAATTGTCAGCAGGACCTCTACTCGATTCATACTTAACGTCGAGACAGTTAAGGCCTGTTCAGCCGCTTATAGGCTAATGAGAATAACAGAAAGTACAGAGTTAGATGAACTGTGGGGTCACCGTGTGACAACGACATCGTTATGGGCA
>CACRXP010000395.1:210994-224512 GCA_902702965.1 Spirometra erinaceieuropaei | reverse complement strand
GTTCTTAGAGAAAAGGCCTGTATTTAAGGAAATTCAACCAAAAAAACGGGTACTAAAATCGTTAGATCTCACAGAAAAACCACTAAAAATAATATCCTCCACTTATCTTCAAATTTAAAACCAGCGGCTTGACCTTGACCTATCCTACCTATCCCCGCACCAGTTAAGTAACCGGCTCGGACAGTGACTGGGGCAGAAGGGAGAGTGAGTTCGACGACTAGACACATTTCCCTCACTAGAAACAATTTGACGCGCTTGAAGCTACCACGGTGCGCCAAAAGCCATGGCTTGGAAGGTCGCTAAGTGAAGGGATAACTTGGACCTCGCAGTCGGCTCAGTGTTGTGTGTTTGCATGGAGTGACCGGCTGGCGGTCTAAGAGTTAGGCCGCAATGAGTCCTTCTCGATGTGGCATTCATGGCACTCCCACTCCGTGGGATCCGAGTCAGGTGTGAGTGCATGCCCAGGTGCGGCCTCGGTCGCGCCGGGTCCTTTTATTTTTGTTCGTTAAAATCCTGGTCCGTTGCTGTGTGCACCAAAGGGTTTGAAGTGGAGCGCCGAGTCGCAGGCTCGTCCGTGCCATCCATCTACGTCCTCCTCCGCCTCCGGTCTTCTTGACTGTGTCTTGACACCAGGTCCAAGTGGGAGAGAAGAGAGTACGGTAGATGCTGCGAAAGTATACATTCATTTTAAGCCAAAGCACGCACAAATCACCGTCCCTGCCTCACCTTGTTGTAGTGCACACGGTAGACATCGTCGGCAATAACGGTCACCTCCGGGCTTCTTGACTATGTCTTGACACCAGGTCCACGTTGGGGAGGTGTGTGTACATGGGCAGTGCCTCTCAGTCGACGACTGTGTCGGTACCCAACCTTTGAAGGGTGATGGTCCAAACAAATGCAGGGCAGCGTGTCACCCTTCTGTGTCTAAAGGTCTGCAGGTGTCTGTTATGCCACGAGTAAGCGAACCATGACCCTGGCAAGTTGGCATGCTTTTGTAGTTCTCTGACACCTGGTCCCTACCGATAGATGTACTCGTGCTCCCGCTGGGTATACAGGTCGCGAGCATGGCTGCCCAGTCATTCTCGTTTTTCTGCACCGTTGTTGTGGTGTTTTTGGTTAAAAATCCTGGTCAAGTGTTTCTTGTGGACCAGGGGGTGTGGTGGTGTGCCTAGATGCGGCTCCAGCCGTGCCAGCCACCTGTTCCCCCGTCACCTCCGGTCTTCTTGGCCCTGTCTTGGCACCGGACTCGCGTGGGGGGTAGGAGAGGGTGCAGTAGATGCTGCGCAAGCCCGCACTCATTATAAACTAATTCTCGCGCAAGTCCCCGTGCCTGCTCCACCTTGCAGTGGAGCAGCCACGGTGGAAATCGGCGGCAAGGACGGTTGAACTGTCATACAAAGAGAGTTAGGGGGTGGGGTAAACATCCTTTCCCTACCTCGATGGCATTGCTACTAAAGTTCCAGACTAGTTGCCCAAAACCTGAACACGAATCATATAGCCACCGATGATGCTTAGGTAAGACGTGCGACCATATCTTCTTCTCATATTACGCAAACGCATGTCCTACTACGCCTCAAACGATTTGGGACCTACATATCCTCTGTCTATACTCCCGTTTTTGAGTACCACCCTACGAAACCGACTATACGCCTTTTTATTCCGTTTCTGTGTACTTCTAACATTTGTGCTTTTCACAGGAGAACCTAGTTCTATATTTGCCCATCCATCCATTCGCCAAGCAACCTCTCCTCCCAGTACCCTTTCCCCTCCTATCCTCTCCCTACCCTCATTAACCGAGGAACCACTCTTTTCATCTACCATAGTTAGGGCCGAGCTACTCCGGCTGAAACCTACCAAATCGCCTGGCCCAGATAGAATTCCCGCACTAGCACTTCGTGAAATTGCTAATGAACTGTGCAAACCCTTATCCGCAATATTTCAAAAGTCATTTGAAGACGGCGAGCTACCGGAAGAATGGAAGTGCGCACTCATTACTCCGATCCATAAAGGAGGCTCAAGACTTGACTGCGGAAATTATCGTCCTGTCAGTCTTACTTGCATCGCGTGTAAAATAATGGAACGCATTATCAAAAGACACTTGATGAAATACCTGGAACAGAACAAAATATTGCGTGATGCCCAACACGGCTTTCGTCCAGGGCGCTCCTGCCTAACGAGTGTTCTTTACTCACACGAGAAATGGACACGAGCTACCGATAAGGGTTTTCCAGTAGATGTCACATTTTTTGACTTCAAGAAGGCCTTTGACAGTGTCCCACACAGGCTTCTTTTACAGAAGATCTGGGATGTAGGAATTCAAGGAAGAATGTTTAAGTGGATCAGGAGGTTTCTGTCCTCCAGACTACAAAGAGTCGTCGTTAGTAATTCTGCCTCGGAATGGGTAAAGGTGGAAAGTAGTGTCCCACAGTACTCTTCCTGATTTATTTTAATGACTGCATCAGCGAAGTGAATTGCGAGGCTCTCATGTTCGCGGATGACATAAAAATATGGAGTGAAGTCAAATGCGATGATGACGCAGAGAAGTTGCAGTCGAACATCAACAAACTGTGTGCTTGGTCGAACAGATGGCTTTTGAAGTTTAACGTGTCCAAATGCGTGGTCTTGCACCTGAACACCGGCCGCAATGCCTCTCCCAAACACCAGTACTATATTGACGGGACGAGGTTAGAAACTGTGGAAAGACACAGAGATCTGGGTGTATGGACGACCACAAATCTATCGCCATCAGAACACTGTAGAAAGATGGTCCAGAAGGCAACTAGTACTCTACACTGGATCAGACGTGCATTTAAAATATTTCCTCCCGAACTTTTCGAAAGACTCTTTGGTGTCTTTGTAAGACCTCATCTAAAGTATGGAGTGCCAGCAGCTTCACCATGGATGAGGAAGGATATCAACTTACTCGAACATGTGCAACGCAGAGCGACAAAGATGGTCGACGGTCTAAAGCATTTGTCTTATCCGGAGAGGCTGAATTTCCTTGGCCTATTCCCTCTCTCGTATAGACAAATAAACTGCAGTCTACTCTGGACGTTCCGGATTGTTCGCGGCCAGGGTTGCTCATTAAGAGCAGAGGACGTCTTTGAGTTCGCCCGTACAAACCAACTACGCGGCCATGCATACAAAGTCGGGAATGAGCGCACGTGTTTAGACCGACGAAAATTTTCATTCAGCCAGTGGGTTGTCAGACCGTGGAACTCGCTTCCAAGCTAGATGGTGACGGCTGACACAGTTTGCGTGTTTAAAAGAAAACTTGCTCGTCTAGTTTTCGAAAGAAATCGGCCTGTACAGCATGACTATGCACAGCCAGTTTTGTAAAATCTGTCATATACTATCTTCCGCACTAATTTACAGTGACCCTACGCACTACTTCATGATTACGATTGAACTGTGACCCAATCACATTTTAAATTCCTGCAATTTTATTTTATTTTTGAGTATGAATCTGCGAAAGCACTGTACATAAATAGGGTCATCAAGGGCTCTGCCTGTAACCCTTCAATGTATACGTATACATATAATATACAAGTACAGGCAGCTCAGTTTGGTAACGACTATAGGGTGGTGCAAGCGTGGCTATTCAAAACGGCTCAACCTGATTTACGTGACATGACGTGCCAGTCCGCCAGTTATTGCTCGCCTCGAGCGCGCCTGTGTGGCATGCTTGTGGCTGATAGCGACCATAAGGTGTCAATGGACTAATACGCCTGCTGCCGCTGCTCCGCTGTTGCTGCTTTAACGGATATAGTTCGCTATTGTCTGCGGTAGCGACCTCTTCTGCCTTTCAGAGTGTTCGGACGAATGTGCTCTGCAGGGGGACCTGGAAACCAGACCGATACGGCAGGAGGGAGTAGGAGGAGACCGGCTGGTGGTGGTGTCGGCGCAATACAGAAAGAATGCGGTTGGTTAGGTCTATGCGTCAGCTTTCCTAAAACATAGGGCACTGAATTGATGCCGTTACTGTTCCTGAACGGGACCGCTTTGTCCCAACTTCCCCTTCCCCCACCTTCCGTTAACCCCGAGTACAGTCATGAGCGTGCCTAACTTCGTTGTCGTTACGCATAATCATCCCCCCTTTGGTGCAGCGTTTTCACTGTTGCAATTACCAGGCCCCTATGTGATGGTTTTGTGCACCTACATATCCCCCTCACGTCTCATTTCCTCGACGTGGGTCTGTGTGTCTGCGCGCTCTTTGTACGGTATTTGTCGTTATACGGGTGTGGTGGTAGGCTTAGGGGTGGCCAACCACCTGCGCCCTCTGCCACATTCGGTCTTTTTGACTATGTCTTGATATCGGGCCCAGGTGGAGAGGAGAGAATGCGGCAAATGTTGCGCAAGTCTAGTATCACTATAAAATTATTCACACGCAAGTCATCGCCCCTGTTCTCACCCGGCAGTGGAGCACGCGGTGGACATCGTCGAAATCAACGGTCAAACTGTCATATGATTAGAAGAACTTAGATATGACTGAGAAAAACACTTTCCTACCAAAACTTCCGAACATTCTCAGTATTACAATGACTAGATTTGTTCACTGGGCCGAGGACGGGGGCAGTAGTATTCCAGGATGGGACGGACAATCACACGATAAAGTTTCAACTTAATTTCAGCGGCATATTTGTGGGAGATTAAGGCTCATGTTTGGGCAGATTTGGCCATCATTCTATCAGAATGGTGAGAAATATGGGTTATTGGTACAACTTAGGCCTAATTACATGACAATAAGGCATTTAATCACGGGGGGTGTGCTGAAATAGCACGGACTAGGATAGTCCATCAAGGTTAAAACACTTGAAACAACACTTGCGGGCAGATAATCGTGTTAGCCATTCTGGGCTTCATTCAGAAAGAGAAGGCATGTCTGAGTTAATTTATTCCAGGCCATTGAGGCCGTAGCTTCAGAGCAGGCCTTTAGCTTTTGAGATCACCAGCACACACGGAACACTGAGCATGTCTAACTGTCCAATGCAACGTGAACAGTGTGAAGTAAGTCGTAACGCGGTAACCTGAGGAACACCGCTGAAAACCGGGTTCGCATTTGGAAACAAAGACCCCACTAATACCTAATGTTTCCACTTCTCCAGGCGTGACTTAGAGAGAAGACCTGCGAGTTAACGGGCTCCATTCAAATAGAACAGACTAGCTTTATTTCAAAAAAGTCTTGGGTTTTGTCAGTCTGCCTTGAACCCGAGGAACAAGTTGAAAATAAACTGCACATCAGATACACTTCAAGTCTACTAGATTTAAGGCGCTACTCTGTCAAATATCTTAATAAGGTGTTTGCTTTGAAGAGAAGCAAAGATGTTCAGAAACGACAAGTGACGAGCAGACACTGCAGAACCAACTAGCAGTAGGCGAATTATGTGCAACAAGTAAGGCGAGAATGTTGTACGTGGCTAGCGACTAAGATCAGCAGGCCGTAAATATAGAAACTGTATGTTATTATCCACAAAGACATGGGAGACTGGAATGGCCATTTCTGGCTTATTAGCCGTCGTCAACCAGTCATACCCAACCCCGAAGTATGGAACATCGGAGGCTCGAACTCGCGATCTGTTAGTTAGAAGTCCACGTCTCTAAGCACTGGGCCACGAACCCGTTGCCCTGTCGGTTTCTATCGGGAATATACAATGGTGGGGGATGCTCACCAATCGTTCTTACGTTTGGGGCCATGGCTCAATGGTTAGAAGCATAGGACTTCTAACTGGTCCCGAGTTCGAGCTTCGGGTGTTCCACACTTCGGGGTTGGGTATAACTGGCTGACGACGGCTAATAAGCCAGAAATGGCCATTCCAGTCCCCTTTGTCATTGTTGGTAATAGCATTCTGCCTATATCATGCACCGCTGTGCGGCTGGTGGTTGGGCTTGAGAGATATCCCGTAAGGCACAACGGAACGAGTGAGTCCCATAAGAACGATCAGCGAGCAACCCCTACCATAGGTAGAAACTATTCCGAATGGCGTACGGGGTCTTTATCAATTCGTATTTTGAATGTGAGATTTGTGTGTGAATTTATTGACTGAGAGGTCCACAAGCGTGCCTGTATCGAGTTGAAAACAGCGCACGCGGCTTGCGGTAGGGTCCGCAAAGCATTACTCGTCATTTTCAAAATTACTGGACTTTAAGTCCCTTCCTTGTCTTTCTTTATCTTATACCTGCGCTTACTCACCATAATCCTCACCGAAACCTCAGGATGACGAAAGAAAAGCTTAGGCCGTTCGGCCACCGCGAGAGACTGCGTTGCACGGTGAGGGTGGGGGAGCCTCCTACTGGCTAGTAACGATAAACTGATCGGAGACCGGTGTGATTTGATCATACAAAACGGACACCGCTTGGAAGCAGGCGCCGCCAAACAGTCGATGTTCTTCAGATCGCGCTTAGTAAAAAAACGGCCGCGACGCTCGCTCGCCTGAAATAATTAACCGAACGCGTTTCTAGCCTAGCGAAGGCTACCAAGTGCCGGGCTAACTCGGTCTTCCTCCGGACTTATAGGCAAGTCGAAATAGTTTCTTCCGAAGGTTACCCATGCGACAACTGTCGCTTACGTGAGACCCACGCTTAATGAAGCCTGACTCATGAGTGTAGGAACAGGCGCATGGGAGTCCAACTGTGTCGGCCGCTCCGAACACGCCCATCTTCAACCCCCTTGATCTCGTCTTGCAACTGAGGCAAAAGAAGTGCGCAAAGAGAGAAAATAAGGCAGATACCGTGGGACCGCCATCCACTATATTCCACCCCATACGCGAGTGGCTGTAGCCTGATTAACCTCAGAGATCAGCCGGAGTGACAACTTACACGAATTGGCTTGAATCGGTCCAAGAACTCGGTTCGATGAAGCTCAACCAGTCAATGTACGTCCCAAGAACACCTTCAAACAAGATACTTGACTAAACTTCATAAATACCGTGCATTCTCTACAACAGGCAGCAACAGGGTGGACTTCAGTGTTATTAGCGTAGTAACTGATGGTACGCATCCTATTTTCAGTGAGACCAACGAACAAGAGGAACGCTCAAAGGAAAAAGAAAGGAACTGGCACAAATCTAATTTACCTTCCTCCGACAATAAAATAAACATATGGAGCGAGTGAGGGAGAAGGATACATATTGCAAGGCGTTTCTTCTTGCTGACCAAGTAATATGCCAAAGTGGGCAAATGGTGCTTATACAGGTGGAACGGAGAAGGGCGAAAGAACAAGGTAATGTGATACAGTAACCTAAAAAATGTCTTCCTTCAACTCCCTCCTATATTTCTCTACTTGAGAATAGTCTTTAAAAATGAAGTAGAATTGTGGGAGCCGGCTGAAAGAGGAAGCAACATATGACGCCGCATGAGGACACTGAAGGATAACGGTACCCCCTCCACACACACACACCACCTCTTCGTGTGCTGAAATTGGAGCGACGAAGGCTTTGAGGAAGGTGAGGGGTGGTGGGACAGCGATGCGTTTCCTTTGTCATCCGGAGCTGTGTGAAAAAATAAGTATTCAAAATAAAGCGCAGAGCGCTCGAGAAGGCTTTTGGTGTACGATAAATGTTGACTCGCAATGTTTCACCGGTCACTGTGTGGTGTCGCCACTGCGACAGTGGGAAAAAGAGGTGTGTGTGTGTGTGTGTGTGACTAAAAGCTGGTGCGTCGATCTCCGTGAAGGAGACGATGCTGCATGACCATGGTCTTGATGCACTCCACGTACTGAGCTGGCAGCCAGTAAACGAAGAATCGCGACTTCTTAGTGGGGCCCAGTTGGAAGGCCATGATGTGGTACTCAGGGTGCTCCTTTATAGGCTGGCTGCGCACGTCATGGATGGTGGCCAGAGGAACCTTGTGCGTCACACTGTTGGTAGCCAACCAGAGTTCGCTGGTTTCAGGCTTGAACCGGAGACGCAGGCTCTGGCCGCGCTTGTCATACATGCCAGAGAGAGCCTCGTCTGGAGCCAAGAGGTCCTGCGAGTTCATAATGCCGACCATTACGTCGTCGGGCATTCCGAAGCGTTCTAGCACGCGTCGATGTTCACCATCGGAGGACAAATCTGAGTCAGAGTCCTCATTAACCGGTCCAGGGGAGGCCTCCGCTGGCTGTCCTTTCTGCTCCGCCTTTCGAACCTAGTATGCACGGATATATTGGATTGGCTTACTCAAATTACCCATTTTCGTAATTATATGCCAACTTAAAAGGATAGATTCACAAAGAAAGACTCAAGTCAAATCAGAGAAAAATAAACGAAAAAGGCTACCAGAAGAATGCAAGGTATTTGTGAGATTCGTCGCCAAAGGGGCAAGGGAATAGCCAGGTATAAGAGCGGAAGTTCCAAGTCTGCAATCAAACGGATCATACCTTGAGATTTGGAGCTGTGCATTTGCTTGCAATACACAATCGGTGCGCATTCTTGTGCAAATATAAACAGGCTAGGGTCTATGCAATGTCTAGAGACGGATCTTAATTCCGGTGGGCTGACAGCCACACAAAATGGCCAACTGTACGGAGGGCCTTTTCTACTTTGATCTCATCTGGATTCCATCCATCCACTTAAGTTTTATGACGACCCGGGCGACAGCTCTGGATGACGGCTGTCGTTGTAGTTAGACTGATAATCGTTCGTTGGGCCCCGACAACTGCAGCCAGAGGACGTCCTTCGATCATTCAAAACTTAATTAAACAGCAGGCCGTCAGACAGGGATTGCATGCCGATGCTTGGCGGAGGGAGGAGTACCCGCAGGCCCTGGATTCCAAGATGGACATCTCCATCCACCGCTCCTATACACTAACCTAAGGCTGTAGGGTTGCACCAGACGGTGGCCGACGGAGCCTTACTGGGGGCCGGCAGCATTTGCCATATGGTAATACTGTTATGGCCTGCAGTCATTTTATCGGCAAGCGATCTGGTACATCGGTGCTCAGCCGTGGCCTGAAGGTATTGCTGTTGCATGACACGTGACTGTTTAATTCGTCGTACTCACGAGCTTACTTACCCGACAGCTGACATGCGTCGATGGTCGTCCCGGTAACCACCACTAGTGGGCACGACTGGTAGCCACAACCAGGTCCATATGTATGTCCATTTTTCCCCGAGTTGCTGCCGCCGGGACAACAGCAAGGCTGAGTGGATTGTGTAGAAATAAGCGTTTTTCGTGTTTACTGTTCGCGGTCGAACGGCCAACGCCAAATACCAGAATAATAAAGGCCCACGAATAAACTGCGTAGATTTTCACGCATTGGAAACAGCACTAGATAGTTGGGGTTCACTGCAAACAAAGATGTCGCTGAAGTTAAACAGGGTGTTAGTCAAGGTTTGCTACTGTCTCCTACCGTTTGGCAGACTCAAAATTTGGACAGCGCAGAAGACCTGATAACCCGTGATACTGAATACCCAAATGATGTTACTCTTTTAGTATAGTATCCGTGGACTCAGCAAAATGACTGGAACCTAAGGTTAATGCCACAAAGAGAAAGATTTCGTTCCCGAATGTAGAGTCTGAGGCATAAATAAACGTCTCCGACGACAGCTCCACACCAAAGGGTTGGGAGAATCAAACGCTTCAAATCGGTGCCTCTCTCTCAAACATCCACTGGGCACAGTGCACATCCCAAACGTAACCCAAAGTGTCTTAACTCGGTCGGCATTATAGCCAAAACAAATAGCGTCAGCTGAGAAAACTGATACCCAGTCTTTCCTGCAGCCTTGGATATATGTTGCCTACAATACGTACAAATCCGCTGCAAACGGGTCCAGTGGGCACAATTAAAACACCCGGAAGGCAGCGTTTACTTGCAGGCAGTTCCAAAAGTGAAGTTTTGCTGCACTTTTTAGGAGCTCCTGGTGGGACCTGACGCCGATCACAGCAAAAAAAACCAGGGTGGCGCCGTCACCAACCCGGACAGCTAGTTTTCGGGAAGTAGGTAAAATAAGACCGTGTAGGAGTTATGCGCTATGTAGATTAACTCTCTAGCTCTGTCAGGGTCCACTTCCGTTACCAGACATTTGACCAGCTCGGAAAGTGGACAGGTGCCTAGAAGTGGGAAGAGGGAGTGAGGTCGACGTGTCCACAAATATTCCTCACTATAAACGATCTGACGCGCTTGAAGCTATCACGGTGCGCAAAAAAACCGTGGCTTGGAAAGTTGTTAACTGACGATATAACATGGGCCTTGCAGTCAACCCAGTGTGTGTTTGCATGGAGTGACAGACCGGTAAAAATGAGTCAGACTGCAATGGCTCCCTCTTAATGTGGCCTCTATGGCGCTCACACTTCGTGGGATGCGAGCCGGGTGTGGTAACACGCCTATGGGCGGCTCCGGCCGCGCCAGCTACCTGAGTCACCTTCCCTCTGCGGTATACTGACACCGGGAGAGGGAGAGAGAGAGTGCGGTAGATTAAACTAATTCACGCGCAAGTCACTGTCCCTACCCTGACTCCGCTGTGGAACACACGGTTGGCATCGTCGCAATCGAAAGTGGCAGTTGTCAAGCCTGATTACGTTTGTTCGCCCAATATTGTCTGCATTCCGTTCGAAAAACTGCAGCTAATTCGATATCGGCCATATGCGAGCAGCTGGGTGTGATGTTAGGGAAGGTTGTAACATGTAACTGAATTACAAGGCTAGGTTGAAAATATCATGCATTCCTGAAAAACGTCGCTGTAAGGCTCAAACACTGAAGACTGTCGTTGGGGTACTTTCAATAACGTCTGGGATTTCTGTTTAAGGTTTTAAATAGGCTGAGGATCTGCGGAGGTAGTGTCGCAAAGGAAGTACAGTGAGTCACCGATCTCCTGGAATGTTGGCTGAAATTCTGAAAGGCGTTTTCGATTAGGAAGGATTACTTATGTGGGGTCGTAGTACTGATTATCATGCGGCATAATCCCATATTATTTCGGACTCACTAGGATGTGGGCTTTCGAATGCACTTCTTTTTGACCTCCTGCAGAAAGCACACTTGGTAAAAAATGACTACTTAATTAGCATGAACTCAAATATATTTTAAAGAAAACATGCACAAAATATGATTTATTTTACTCGTTTGGTAGGAAATCACACTGTCCTCACACTTTATACCCTTTCGGTTTTAAAAAATTCTAATTATGAGATTTCTAAGATCGTGAGATGTCCATACATTGAGTATTGCACATGTCCGTTTACCAATGCACCTCATGAAGTACACGATATAGTCCGCGTTCATTGCAAAATTTCATGAACTCTGTATGGTATCTTCTTAAAGGTGTAGAGGAATAAGTGATTTTCCTTACGCGGAAAGCATACACTTCGTAGACTGAAGTCGCCAAACGCCAACGCTCGAAATTATTCGGTAATTTAGAAAATTTCCCAAAACCTAGATGCACTCTCTTCAGGTATAAACTGTGAGAACAATGTAATTTTATAACAAACGAGTAAAATAAATCGTATTTTTGTGTATGTTTTCTATAAAATATATTTGAATTCATAAGGCCATCGAAAATCAATGTGAAAAAGCATGCTAATTAAGTAGTCATTTTTTACCAAGTGTGCTTTCTGCAGGAGGTCAAAAAGATGTGCATTCGGAAGCCCACATCCTGGTGAGTCCGAAATAATATAGGATTATGCCGCATGATAATCAGTATTACAACCCCACCTAAGTAATCCTTCCTAATCGAAAACGCATTTCAGAATTTCAGTCAACATTTCATGAGATTGGTCACGCGCTCCAAGTCCGTAAAGCCCTCGAATAACAAACTAACAGGCCACTCTGAGATCAACGTTGTCAGTTGACAGTATGAATAACGACATTAAAGAGCTAGCTTCGTGTGACTTCTCTCCTAAACTTCCTGGTTTCCTGTATTACTTGGCACTGGGTGACCCACTGGACAGCTTGGAAAACTGCAGATGATGACAATGGTACTGTTAACGATGACTTGGACGGTCTCTTTCGACAGTAGTCGCTTGAGAATTAACTCTATGAGCTACCCACAGAGAGAGCCCTCACCAGTCTCATACAGTGAGTGACCTATCTCACGAAATGTTGACTGAAATTCGGAAATGCGTTTCCGATTAGGAAGGATTACTTGGACGCGGTTGTAATATTGATTATCTTGCGCCATAATCTGATAACATTTTGGACTCGGTAGAATGCCGGCTTTTGAATACACTGCTTTTCAATCTCTCGTAAAAGCCGTACTCGATAAAATAAGACTACTTAAGTAGCCTGCATTTTTCTCATTGACTTTTGATGGTCTTGCAAATTCAAATATATCTTGTAGAAACCATAAACAAAATGGGCTTTCTTTCAGTCAATTTATAGAGAATCATGTCTTCTTTATACGCATTATTCAATGAGGGAGTATAATTGGGTTTTAAAAAGTTTTCCAATTCCCGAATAATTTTGAACCAGATTTGCCATTGCATTGGCGTTTAGCGATTTCAGTTTACAAGGTGCATGTTCTCCACGTAAGGAAAATCATATATTCCTCTATTTCTTTAGGAAGATACCATAGAGTTTATAAAATTTTGCAATGGATCCAGACTATGTTGTACATTTCATGAGGAGCTGTCCTAAACGGCCAGGTACGGGGCTATGTGAATGGGCATTGCGCGGTCCGAAAAAATCTCATAATTAGAAACTTCTTTAAAACTTAATTATTCTCCTTCCTTGAATAAAAAATATGAAGAAAATGTGATTCTCCATTAATTGACTGCAAGAAAGCCTATTTTTGTTTATGGTTTCTATAAGGTATATTTGAATTTGCAAGACCATCGAAAGTCAATGAGAAAAATGTAGGCTACTTAAGTAGTCTTTTTTACCGGGTACGGTTTCTACGAGAGATTGAAAAGCAGTGCATTCAAAAGCCGACATCCTACCGAGTCCGAAATATTATAAGATAATGCCGCAAGATAATCAGTATTACAACCGCGACCAAGTAATCCTTCCTAATCGAAAACGCATTTCAGAATCTCAGCTAACATTTCATGGGATCGGTCACTCACTGTAAATGAGGCTACGGCTCACATTGTTGATCTATTTGTGCATAAATAATTTTTGAAGCTCGACCACCATGAAGTGTAGACTCTATAGTCCGTCATCTTCCGCTCCAACCGATGTCGAAATGTATTTCACAGGAGTTAACGGTGGTCCTAGAGCGCCGTACTTTGGAACCATGAAGAACAACCCTGTGTCGATTTTTACAGTATGGACGTTCAGGTGGATGGCAGGCGCGCCATATAAACTTTGTATTGTACTTTATGTGTAATGATAGGAGGGAGCACTGGTGTCATCCCCATTTATGAACTGAGACGGAAAGTTAAAATGAACGAGCAACATCCTGTGCGAGAGCAGAGGTGAAATTCGATGAAGGAAAAAAGTGTTTATGAAAAGAATGAGAAGGCGACGTAAAAAGGGCACTAACTTGCTCTGCGGCAGAACGTTCAGACCCAATCAACATTAATTTCGCGTCGCGAGGAGGCAGTTTCAGCTCGCTCAAACGCTTTGAATCGTCCAGTATACCATGAAAAACGAGCTTCTGCATGTCT
>CACRXP010000395.1:178756-210909 GCA_902702965.1 Spirometra erinaceieuropaei | reverse complement strand
ACAGACCGAATATCAAAGGTCCATGAACCACTTCCATGCCTCAACCAACTGCCTCAAGCTAGGCTTTGATTTGGCCTCCTCCTCGACGACTCCAGGTGGGCAGCGGCACCGGATCGAGGACGTTAACACTGACCTCATAGGGCGGACAACGAAGAGCACACCTAAACCACCTCAGCCATCTTTCTTGGACGACCTGGGATATCCTTGCGATATTGTCGCAGCGAGTGCAGACTACCTCATTCGCGACGAGATCGGTGTACCTCATTCGAAGAATGCTCTTCAAACACCAGTGGACAAACACCTCCAGTTTTCCCCTATCTTCCGCGTGCACAGTCCTGCACCCACAACCGTAGAGGTGGACTGACCAGATAGATGCCTGATACACACTGATCCTTACGGTGATTGAGATGTCACGTTGGGCCTATATACTGTCTCCAGTTATTGTGAAAGCAGCATTAATTTGGGAGAAAATGTTGTTTCTTCTCTGCCCATCCGGCAGCGGCCTCGCCTGGAGGGATTTTAAACTGCCTACCTCTTCAGGTTGACAGTCATTAATCCCCCGGAGTGTTTTTTTTCTTGTCAGCGTTTTTGGATAAAAAGAGGGAAACAGCGACTTCACTCACCCTAAACACCACAGGCTGTGTATAAATCAACAAGGCTTTAGGCTTGTCAGACGATGTCGTCAGGGTAGTCGAGATCAGTCCACCAGCGCCCGGATGCAAACGCAACATCGTTAATACTGCGTGGGACTCCTCCGGGAATCCAGTCAATGACGTAGTTGAACAGGAGGAACTACGACATAATACAATCTTGTCGAAGGCCGGATTTGATATCGTACGGTTGGGACAGATTACTAGGGACCAGGACCCGCACAGTAGTAGACCGATAGTAGGCCTTAATCATGACAATGAGTTTGGCCGGCATACCATCTACTTCCATTATCTGCCACAATGGCCGGAATCAAACGCAACTGCGAGGTCAACACAGCTAACGACGGCCGTCGCTTGCCGGTAACCATGGTAGAATTCAATAAAGCACAGCAGTGTGAACATCTGGTCTGCGCCTCCGCGCCCAGCTCGGAATCCGACTTGGTTGGGCCTCATCCTGCAGTCACACACACGATGGAATCGCCTGAGAAGGACAACCGCGAAGACCTTCACATCAACTTCGATTAGGCTAATGCCACGGTAGTTCTCGCGCTTCGTCTTGTCTCCCTTCCTGAAGACAGGCACAAGGATGCCCAAGGACCAGCCGTCAGGAACGACCTCATCTACCCACGCTTAGGCAATAATATCATCGAGCCAGGGTGCCAGAGTGTTGACACAAGACTTGTAGATTTTGGTGGGAATACCATCCCCCCTGGGAACCTCGCTGTTGCGCGGCCTTTGTATCACATCAGCGACTTTCTCAGAAATGGACAACTGGACCTCGCATATTCTGGAGGGGGATAGAACTCCGCTGCATGGGGAGGGCGAGGGTGTGGTGGGCTGGGAATGGAAGTTGAGAAGCTGTTCGAAATGCTCACATCAGCAATTGACCTTGGCCGAGTTCTCAGCAATAAAGCCTCAATTCATATCGCGGACGGTCACTAAGAGTCTAGATCGGTGGGTTAGCCGAAGAATTTTCTCAATCGTACCATAAACTAATCACTTCAATGGTGACCATTGGCTACCACTTTTTGCCGTCCGCTCAGATCGTAAAGGGCAACCGGATTTCTGGGCTCAGAGCCTCGGTGGTGCTGGATTGTCGAAGCTTTGCAACATCAAGATGTCGTCTACGTAGAAATTTGGGTGCAGATGAGAGATGAACTTGAAGGCGTGTGCAAACGAGAACATGGTCCCACCCATGGGGTTTACCAGTTCCGGCACCACGCATTGATCTACTATCATGAACCCAGCTGAGTAATCTTGAACCGACCCGAATGTAAGCGATCTGGCTGTCCGTATGACCGTAGTTTTACTAGCAAATCAGCAAATGTTAGCTGTGATGCTGGAGGCCCGTGTTAGTGACAAGTAGTATGTCCCGAGCAACTTGCTTATTTCGCAGCTAACCTCCACCGAAAGCCGTTCTACTCTTCGCCACATGTGGACGCAGGGAGTAGCCAGCAACTAGGCTGTTGGGTAACCTGCCTTCCCGGATTGCCGTCTGGCCCTGACTTCCACCATTTAGGTGGCTTTAGAAATGGTTGGTACCATTTCTGCTGCTGTCTGCTATGTCTGCCTGTCTTATACGAGTGTTTGCCAGGTCTCTTCGATTGAGTATGTCCCTACGATGCTCTCTTAACGTCATTCCAGCTCCCCTCTCCTGCGAGAGCCCACGCAATAGTCACTGCGACGGGCACTCACCAGTCATATTTGTAAAGTGGACCTGCTTTAACAGGATGAAAATCCTTAGCACGTCAGCGAACCCCAGAGATCCGTTTTCGTCTTTTCGCTCTTAATATCCCTTATAGACCGTGTAAGTGGAGGTTGTTCAAGTTTCTGTTTGGATTCGGTATCTTATTTAGGCCTCCCAACAATTGAGGAACGTTGTCAGGATGAAAACAAATGTACAACCAGAGTTTCGTGTTGAGGGGGATTAAACGACAATTGCGTACTGGGTGTCACTGCCTTGAAAAAGTCTGACTGGCCTCCAAGCTCTGGGGTGCAGTCATTTGTCGAATTTGATGGTCCCTCTCAGATAAGAGGATGGGTTCACCACTGCGAGGCGAGTACCACTCAGTTACCGTGGGTTCAGCGAATTTGACAGTACATATTAATGCGTGCATACTGGCCGTCATTCAGATGTCGATAGTTAATCCAAAGTCGGGGCACTCGGCGACGATAAAACCCATTTTGTTGCATACCTGATTCAATTGTGGTAGTCACTGCATAGTCATAGGCGAAGAGATTAATGCATCCTGGCCATAAACATCCTTATGACAGCCTATGCAAGACTTGTATATCCTAGGTTACGCACTGAACTGCAAAAGCAGGGGTCGTTTCTTATCTTATTCTCAGATGCCCTGTTTGCCAAAAATGAGGACGAGTTTTTCCGATAGCATAACAGGTAAATAACCAACGCGTCCACAACGTGCAATGGTTGGCTGAAAAAAAAGAAGTTTGAACATTCATCTAGCATTGGCGTCCAAAAGGTATCGTATAAGACGCATCAATTACATTGCTGCAAAGATCCTTGTCATTGTCATTTTCAAGTTTCAGGGTGTGCGTACTTCAAGGACAAAGTCAATTAAGCCGGGTTCCGAAATGGACGAAGACATACCGATCAAGTATCCACACTGTGGCACATTCTTAAATTCCATAGCGGCTAACGGCAATCGATTAGCGCTTATCTTGCCGACTGCCCTGCGTTCGATTCTGTTCATTGCGAGTTCCATGACAAATAACGAAGCAAAAGGATAGGCCGGCAAAAATCACCTCCGCAAGGAGGACTCGCTATCATCTCATCACCGTTCAAGTCCTTTCCCCTAATAATCCTTTTCAGAAGAGTTCTGCATAGTTTTGATGATGTTTCACTTGTAACCGAGCGCCGACTGACTAATCATGACTACGTTGGCGATACCATCATGCTAGCATCAACCGTTGGTGATCTACAATGTGATGTCGGATGTGAATAAAGTTTATAAGTCGGTCGATTTATCCATAAACGTTGGGAAAAACGAAGCGCGAGCTGCACTCCTGAACAGAATAACGCGCCCTCCTAGTACGTCCCTCAATATCTGCCCCATGAGTTTAATGTTGTTGCCCACCTGGAGGCGTTGAAGAGGTCAATCGAAAACTTGCCATGACACAGTCAATCGAGACGTTCGGGTGGTTCTTGAACCTTCGGTGATCGGTCTTTGTCGCTGAGGGGATTGTGCGTAACTATCTAAATCCGCTGCCACAGAACGTCACGTTGAGATATACAATCCGCGACGTCATGTGACCGGCCTAATCATACACGATCACAGTCATGCAAGGTACCGGCATAAAGTACAAAAACGAGTCCCGGGGCCCGACTGATAAACAGGTGGCGTCCAAACAGTCACTAGTCCTTGCAGCTCGTTTATAACGGGGTGTCACCTTAAGGCGACCACCAGGTCGAATGTAAGCACGCGTAGTTTCGAATGTACAGCAGATCGATCACGACGTGGCCTGCCAATGAAAAACAAACAGCATGAGTCGGGCAAACAGGTGGGTGCAAACATGCGAAACTGCGCGGAACTATCAGGACGGAACACGCCAATACTCAGTCTAGTTATCAAGGAGGGCAAAACTCGATCTGTAACACGGCTTGCACATTCATATGTAGATGGCAATATTCAGTCGCTTCCTTTTGCAGGCTGTTCCATGGATCCGGGTCATACTGAGAAGAAAGGGATTTACTAGGATGCAATGCCGATCAATTTTATTGCTTTCTACCGCAACCGATCTTAACTCAACCCTTTCTACAGTATGAAAGCACCTGTCTTCCACAACGGCAAGTTTGTTGAGATCAAGTGAAGAAATTCTGGTCGCGTAGTCGTTGTGGACGCAGGGTCCAAGGCCTACAATAAACGGTAAGTCCCCTCATTTGTGTTAACCCTTGGTGACGTTCTATATGCATTTCCTGGCATTATATTCAGTTGATAGATAATGTTGGATAGTATTACGTAATACTATACCCTGTATAGTATACCCTGTACTATAGTACTAACTGAAAAGGACACAACAGGTTTATTTCGCGCAGACAAAAGTGGCCAAAAGTCTAATACTAAGAAGTACACGTATTTTGTCATTGGATCACGGGAAGATATCCGAGACAGAAAATATATGTTTACAAATACAGTATGCATCATTTGAGCACATTGCAGAGGTTGTATTGGGAGAAAAGAGATGATATGCATGAGTACTTACTCGTGTTAGTCTGGATTGATAACCACAATTGCCTGAAGAATGGTGACACAAATGCCACTTATGAAAATTAAGAAACCCCAACGACAGGTGCGAGTAACAGGTTAACAAGCTCTATTTCGGATTTTCCGCTCGAATTTTGATCTAGTAAATCTAGTATTCATTCTAACTACTTATCCATGCTTTTCCTTATGTAACATTGTGGGTCTGACTATAATCTGTCTTATAATACTTTTATTGACTCTTTCACGGGCTGTCTGATTCAGTTTTCGCCGATCTGCAGAAATAAGGGTGTTGAAAGCTCCTTCAACGGTCTGGCCATGGGTCTCACCAGGATGCTGCTCAGTGGGTTGTTAGTATCTTCACATACAAAAAACTTGGCTGATTAAAATTTTATTTGTTTGTTTTTCTCCATCCAGTTTTCAGGTGGCTGTTGGTCGAAGTTTCGGTATCCGTAGCTGAACCGGACAGACTACAATGAACAAATTCTCAAAAAGAGCATCTTTCTGGCTTCTAAATACACAGTCAGAGCGTTTATGCCAAAACAAAAGTAACGAGAAACCCGAGGATCGATTTACGTAGGCGAGAATTTTGTGCTAGGACAGATCTTCTCAACGGCGTTTTGTTAACGCTGTTGAATGGCATTTGCCCAACAATATCCTGCCAATGCAGTCTGCCAGAAAATGCAACTTATAGTAAGGTTAAACAATTGACAGCACATGGAGCTGTTAGATCAAGCATGAACACAGTCCTAGCAGGTACTTATGTGCAATACACTGGCGGTCCCCAGCAAAAACATAGGCTGATTTGGTGGATAATAATGCTTCGCCTCATCCTTGGCACACGGCTCTCAAATTTGGTCCCAAGAAACTGTACTGAACAGGGTGAACACAACGCGGTAACTGTCTTTGTCTGACGGACTAAACAAAGTGGAGGTCGGGGTGTGCGTGTGTTTCCATACCCAGCAATCCCTGGAAGAATTTTCGACCGGTGCCAAATAAGCGGCCACAGGTCTTCCATCACGGCTACCTTACGTACTATTGTTTGTTCAGTAGGTGTGCTTGTGGTATTTTTTTGCCGCCGCGGTAAAAAAATACCACAAGCACACCTACTGAACAAACAATAGTACGTAAGGTAGCCGTGATGGAAGACCTGTGGCCTCCACGGCCAGAAAGAACCATTCAAACACGCCTAGCAACCCGACTCCGTAGGGTTTACGTGGAGTTCCCATCCCCTGTTGCCTAAAATTTATGTCCAATATACAATGCCACTTTCATGCATTTACGCACACAAACTTCTCCTTTTCTAAACCACCTCTGGGCAGTTCCCATGCACAGCAGTTGCGCTGTTAACTGCCCGTTTGCCGGTTTCGTGGTTTACGTAGTGGTTCCTGTCATCATCTCTCGGTTTCCGGTCATGGTCCACTTACCTCCCCTCCCACGCATTCCGGAGTCCACCTAACTGAGTTGCCAGCATTCCCATTTCGTCAGTCAGACTACCACTTACGTCAGCTGTTTACTAACGTTTCCAGCCCGACAACCACTTCCGGGCGTATACCTGACCCTACCGGCCTTCCCTCCGCATATTCTGCAACACCCCCCCCCCCAACTAAAAGGCTTACAGCCTACGCCGTCCAAACATACGACTGTCACTTTGGGGTAGCTGCTACCAAAGGCATCCGGCTCTTAGACCACTGCGGTATTTGCATACACCCCTACCGCTCCCTTACCGCCTAGCCCACGCCTTTCCCCCTCCCCCCTTCCAAAGGCCTGTAATCTACGCCGTCCCAATATCAATCCCCGCAGTCCCGCTCCCCTTTACGCAAGCTCGCCGCAATCTACAATTCCTCCATCGGCTGTTTCCATTTCCGCCTGCTTCACAGTCTACTGTCCCTCCCAACCGGCTTTGTTAGTTGACCTGATATGCCCTTCCCCGCGGGTGGTTTATGTCGCCCGTTACCAGCTACAGCGATTCCTACTTACCGTCTACCATGGCCGGCAGCGGCCTAAGACAGTCTCTACGTACCTCCCAGTTCCTGCTCTAAAGGCCTACCGTAATCACTCCCTTTCTGACCTACAAGGGTTTATTGACGAGGCTTGATGGACGTCATTGCATTATTCTACGTAGGTAAATATGTTCATGTACCAAGCCTCCAAGGTTGGTCGATCAGTCGCAATCCTTACCGTGCGATGATGGCTACGTTACCACTGCTAGAGATAGCCACCCATCCCACAGACAACGTCCGTTCGATTCCCCCATTAGTGATCCATAGGCACCTATCAGCTAACGCAGCCCTGTGGATGATATTTATTCAACTGCGTATCACACCTTACCTCATTCAGGAGGCTTAGCAGTACCGTAATCACGAACAACGCCATAGACAAATGCAATATTTACTCCGAATTAGGAAAAGGAACAATACACTGGACATACAGAGAGGTAGGGGAAATCGTCCCCGACTGCCTTGGGCAGCCGGTTTGCCACAACAGTAACATTCAACAGTTAGGTGTACAATAAAAAGGGTACGCGATTACACGCTTCCAATACCATGCGGTACCCCCTGTCAACCTGCGCATGCATCTTCGGTAGGGAATCCCTCATCGCCAGCAGACAATGGCACCATTACTGTAGGTAGGCATGGACAGTAAATAAACGAGGTATGCAGTCTTCCTTTGACGTCTTCCATCTGGGCCTCCGTTGGTTGCCTTCATCAATCGTCCATGGTTGGCTCTCCTCCATCTACAGCTCCCTCTTTGACCGGCCTGTAACGGTCACCGGCACTGTAGGTAGGTATGGAGAGTAAGTGGACGAAGTACAGAGTCATACCGTCCAGTCTTCCGTCCGCGCCTTCCTTGGTTGGCTTCCCCAATCGTCCATGGTTGGCTCTCCTCCATCTACAGCTCCCTCTTTGACCGGCGAGTAACGGCCACAGGCACTGTAGGTAGGCATGGAGAATAAGTGGACGAAGTACAGAGTCATACCTTCTAGTCTTCCGTCCGCGCCTTCCTTGGTTGGCTTCCCCATTCGTCCATGGTTGGCTCTCCACAACCGACAGCTCCCTCTATGACCGGCCAGTAACGGCTACAGGCACTGTCGGTAGGCATGGAGAGTAAGTGGACGAAGTACAGAGTCATACGTTCCAGTCTTCCGTCTGCGCCTTCGTTGTTTAGTTTCTCCAATCGCCGATGGTTGGCTCTCCTCAATCGACAGCTTTCCCATCGCCAGCTGGTAACGGCTGCATTCCCAGTAGGTAGGCTTGACGCCGTATGAACGCCTACTAACAGGAGTAAACATAAATGTGAGTAAAAGGAGACACAAGGGAACTCAAAGACAAAGACAAAGACAGTTAGGGTAGGCAATGTCAGCGTAGAGCGAGACACGGCGTGTGCAGTGCAGCGTGAGAGAGCAAAAAGTGGCACCGGCAAGAGCCAGAGGACTATCGGGCACCGAAGCTAATCGATAATCAAGTGCAACTATGCGCGGCCGCTTGCGCCCTTCGCGACGCCGGCGCAGCCGACCCGGGAACCAATCCAAACCGCGAGCAGGCTAAAGACCCACTACCCCCCGAGTACACCGGCTCTCGGCGACCTCGCTTGCTATTAGGGTTCCCCTTTAATCTGCTCCAGTAGGCCTCTATGGCGTTCGTATGCCGTCCCGTTGTGGGATTCACGAAGCCCCTACGGTGGTTGACAGTGCAGTGCGCATAACCTTCAGACGGTAGGCGGGTGTAACCCTTCCACTCCTCGGTTACGATAACACTACCAGCAGCCACCCACTTCCTTATGACGGGCCTCAGGGCCTCCCAGCTGCGGTTGTTAATCTGCTCAATTAGGGCTTTCCGCCTGCATGTATCGTACATACCTACGACCCACAACTGCCGCCGCGGTCGTCCCCTGTTATATTTGCGGCGACTTATGAGCGTCTCGTCTACCTGTACTTCCACGCCTGGTCCCCCAATTTGGGTTACGGCGGATAAATTTAAACTTAAAAGGGTTACGTAGGCCTACAAACTGCTCTCACCATGGATACTTACAAATCCCGTAAAACAGCGACCGCCAAGTTCGGGAGTTTGCCGACTTGCTGTAGGTTGGTGCGGTGGTGTTGGAGTACGTCCAGTTATCCTAAACATTGTTCGCGTTATGCTTATTAAACGGTGCATGCCGTGGAGATCACCGATATAAGAAATAGGGAGGGGTTGAGGAGGGGGTCAGTAAGGGGCTGGGAAGTGACGCAATTGTCATAAGCGGTTTATTCAAATACTCCTACCCAACCGCAGTACACCGCTGTCTCCTCACGTCCCCCTTGCGCATCGTATGCTTCGTGTCCATCTAACGCACACCACTCTCAAGTGCGGCGCCAACGATCCCATTGGTTAGCCGCTTGGTGGTTCAGGTTTACTCGCCCCGGCGGGCAATCACATCACGTCCCGGGCCAGCCCTCCTTGGATTGGTCATTGCCTACGGTTTTCCCTATTTGCGCGCCATCCTCGCCCTATTTTTGACTTCATTAAAACAAATATTTATTTTTCTGCGATTTTCAACATTTTTTCGGCATCCAACTGCCAATCCAGTGCCCTTTGCTGTTTACCCCGCCCGTTCTTCCCCTCAAAACCGCCATCCCGTCGTACCCGACCCACCTAGAGAGGAATTCTCACTGTGACTGCCTGTTTGGCTTCTGCCGAATTTTCTTCCTCCCCTCACCCATCTCTGCATAGACACTTCTTCCGTAGATGCAGACGTGCAATCCCGTAGGCGATCCGTGTCAGGTTGCTGCATCATCCAGCTGAAACAAAATTGTGGGCCACAGTAGAATTCAGCAGCTCCGTGCAGGTGGAACTGTCTACTCTTTTGTGGTGGAGGAATAAGAAATAATAAGACTAAATAATGCTGACAATCGATAAACTTGTCACATCTTAGGGATGCAAAATATGCGATTGAAGGACAGAGCGAAACGAATACTATCGTAACCCTCCCCGTGTCTCCTACGTGCTGCCTCTCAACTTCTCGAGTGGATGATGTCTTATGTGACGCACAGTGTGCGGTCTCGGAAGAATGCGCGGTGACAAATTGAGTGAACCCGAGATCCGCACGCACTCCCAAACTCTTCATCCTGATTGTAATCTTCGTGCTGATAAAACCTACTTCAAAAAGCGACCGGAACTTAGCAGTAACTATCTAGCCGGAAGACAACTGCACAAACTCTGACGTGTGAAAGCCTCTACGAAACCACACAATTTCAGTGTCTAAGACCTCTTGTCCGCGAATAGTTGCACGCTGACAAATTCTTGCAAATAAATAGCGTGGCTAGGCTGACGTGAACGCTGTAAGCCTGCTCTGTTTCGCTGATCGTCGACACTCCGCAGACTTCCACTCTGGCCCCCGCGATTTCGAGCCCAACTCCCCAGTCGTTGATTGCCGCGGATCTTGATGTCAACTCCTCATTTCGACCCCAAGTGGTCCGCCGGTGATCGCGGTGTGAATCCTCTGCTTTCGCCATTTTCTAGTAGTTTGGTCGGTCAGCAAAAAGACCTAAGTGTCGCACTCTTCCCTCTACGCACTGATGTCCCACCCTCAACTGGACTCTAAGCGGACTGTGTCCGATCGCGTCTGGGTTCCTCTGTCTTGCCACTCCGGGGTGGATAATCTACCTCGGGTTACGAAGCCCTGCCTTGACGATTTACGATTTGAATCCATTATAAAACACCATATGAAGGCCAGTCTCGTCCGACCCGCATATTTAACCTTTCATGAGGGGCAGTTTTTTTCCTTAAAAACTAACCAATCCATATGCACTCTGTCTTTTTCATAAGGAGTTTTTTCACTGCTCGCTGACCGTTTTTAACATCTGACTGCTTATTCTAGAACCGTGAACCGAATAATATACAGAATCTGAATGTATGTATGTATATTGAAGGGTTACAGGCAGAGCCCTTGATGACCCTATTTATGTACAGTGCTTTCGCAGATTCATACTCAAAAATAAAATAAAATTGCACGCATTTAAAATGGGATTGGGTCACAGTTCAATCTTAATCATAATGTAGTGCATGGGGTCGCTGTAAATTACTGCGGAAGATTGTATATGACAGATTTTACAAAACTGGCTGTGCATAGTCATGCTGTACAAGCCGATTTCTGTCGAAAACTAGACGAGCAAGTTTTCTTTTAAACATACAAACTGTGTCAGCCGTCACCATCTCTCTTGGAAGCGAGTTCCACGGCCTTACAACCCGCTGGCTGAATGAAAATTTTCGTCGGTCTAAACGCGTGCGCTCATTCCCGACTTTGTATGCATGGCCGCGTAACTGGTTTGTACGGGCGAACTCAAAGAAGTCCTCTGCCCTTAATGAGCAACCCTGGCCACGAACAATCCGGAAAGTCCAAAGTAGACTGCAGTTTATTTGTCTCTAAGTGAGAGGGAATAGGCCAAGGAAATTCAGCCTCTCCTGATAAGACAAATGCTCTAGACCGTCGACCATCTTTGTCGCTCTGCGTTGCACCTGTTCGAGTAAGTTGATATCCTTCCTCATCCATGGTGAAGCTGCTGGTATTCCATACTCTAGATGAGGTCTTACAAAGACACCAAAGAGTCTTTCGAAAAGTTCGGGAGGAAATATTTTAAATGCACGTCTGATACAGTGTAGAGTACTAGTTGACTTCTGGACCATCTTTCTGCAGTGTTCTGATGGCGATAGATTTGTGGTCGTCCATACACCCAGATCTCTGTGTCTTTCCACAGTTTCTAACCTCGTCCCGTCAATATAGTACTGGTGTTTAGGTGAGGCATTGCGGCAGGTGTTCAGGTGCAAAACCACGCATTTGGACACGTTAAACTTCAAAAGCCATCTGTTCGACCAAGCACACAGTTTGTTGATGTTCGACTGCAACTTCTCTGCGTCATCATCACACTTGACTTCACTTCATATTTTTATGTCATCCGCGAACATGAGAGCCTCGCAATTCACTTCGCTGATGCAGTCATTAAAATAAATCAGGAAGAGAACTGGGCCTAAGACAGAACCCTGTGGGACACCACTTTCCACCTTTACCCATTCCGAGGCAGAATTACTAACGACGACTCTTTGTAGTCTGGAGGACAGAAAACTCCTGATCCACTTAAACATTCTTCCTTGAATTCCTACATCCCAGATCTCCTGTAAAAGAAGCCTGTGTGGGACACTGTCAAAGGCCTTCTTGAAGTCAAAAAATATGACATCTACTGGAAAACCCTTATCGGTAGCTCGTATCCATTTCTCGTGCGAGTAAAGAACACTCGTTAGGCAGGAGCGCCCTGGACGAAAGGCGTGTTGGGCATCACGCAATATTTTGTTCTGTTCCAGGTATTTCATCAAACGTCTTTTGATAATGCGTTCCATTATTTTACACGCGATGCAAGTAAGACTGACAGGACGATAATTTCCGCAGTCAAGTCTTGAGCCTCCTTTATGGATCGGAGTAATGAGTGCGCACTTCCATTCTTCCGGTAGCTCGCCGTCTTCAAATGACTTTTGAAATATTGCGGATAAGGGTTTGCACAGTTCATTAGCAAGTTCACGAAGTGCTAGGGCGGGAATTCTATCTGGGCCAGGCGATTTGGCAGGTTTCAGCCGGAGTAACTCGGCCCTAACTATGGTAGATGAAAAGAGTGGTTCCTCGGTTAAGTAGGGTAGGGAGGGGATAGGAGGGGGAAGGGTACTGGGAGGAGAGGTTGGTTGGCGAATGGATGGATGGGCAAATATAGCACTAGGTTCTCGGGTGACGACGGACTGAAAGAAGTCGGAAAGGAGGGACCCTTTAACCTGGTCATCAATCTCCACTTTTCCATCTGCAGACCTAAGGTCAGGGATCAACTCCTGAGTCCTTTTAGTACTTCGTATATAATCATATAGAATTTTCGGATGCTCCAACGAATTTCGGAGTATGTTTAGTTCAAACTTCTTTCGCAGCTTTGAGGCCTCACTTTTACAGACGTTTCGTTTCCACTTATATTCCTGTAAGTGTTCTTTGGAGCCAGTTAGTCTGTAACGCCTCCACAGGCGATTCCTTTTTCTGAAAGAGGCCTTCAAGTCCGGGTTTATCCATTTTGGGCGGTTTGTGATTGTCTTCCTTCTGAGAGGACAATTGGAATAAACAATCTCTTTCAGTAAGTAATTGAAAGTATTCCAGTTGTCGTTTGCTCGATCATGCAGCTCAGTCTCCCATGATATAGCTGCCGCTTCCCTCCTCATGAGAGAATAGTCCCCTTTCCAAATGTTTCTCTCCCACCTCTCGGGTTGGACGGGTTTGGAAAACAGTGAGTACTCGAAGTAGAGCGTGATGTGGTCGCTTGACCCTAATGGCTGTCGGTCCTGCAGGTCTAACACGTTTTCCTCCTCTCGGGTAAAAATAAGATCAAGGCAGTTCGACTGCTGCCCTTCCCTGACCCGTGTTCCAAAGGCAACATTCTGGCAGAGAAGTTTGTCCGTTGCCCATTGTAGTAGTTTGTGATTAAAGCTGTCTTGCGGCCCTTGTGCAGTCCACGTTAGCCAATCAATGCCAGGAGCGTTAAAATCCCCAACGATACGGACATCTTTCTTCCCACTGACTTTGTTAAGTTCAGTTACAAGCATGAGATCTTGGTCAGAAGTATGGTTAGGTGAACGGTACACCACCGAAAGCGTCAATGATCGGACATTCTTAGTAGATATGGTAACGCTTAGCAGTTCCACATCCCGTACCGGTCTGTGTACATCAGTCATAGCGCTTAGCTTGCAAGTGACATAAATTATGACTCCTCCTCCCCGGCCTAGTCTATCTCTCCTGAACTGCTGATATCCTCTAAGTGATATTTCTGCATCTGCGATATCTTCAGTAAGCCACGTTTCTGTGAATGCCATAATGTCTGGCTTAATTTCATCAACTAAGTCTCTTAGTTCGTCTAGTTTGTTGAAGAGGCTTTGCACATTTGCGCATATAACCTTCAATGACTGATTTGTTGGAGAGGCCCGGCCTTCATTGTGACGGGTTCTGACCACAGGAAAGACCCCTTTGTTTGGACTATTTGTCCATTTTTTATCCTCAGCCCTTTCTCTCCTCTGCCAATTCTCTCCTTCAGTTCTGATCTCAGTTCTCTCATTTTCAGTCTTTCCCTCGGTTCGTAGTCTGGTTGAAAAAACACTTCCTTGTGCGAATTGCGTAAGGTCGTTCTACTTTCTAATAAAAGCGCTGCTTGGGCTTCGTTTTCCAAAATAACTTTCAGGGGTCTCGGGAATGTTTTTAGGTCACGATCTGGGTCCGCTCTGCCTAGTCGGAAAGCTTTTTTAACGGTGAATATTTCCCCGTCCTGCAGGACAACACTGGCGTACTGATGAAGAAGGTCTAGGTCGTGCGTCACTCGTTCCTTCGGAATGCAGGACGTGGACTCTGGGGCGCCCCTTATGACAATATATTGCTTACGATTTATGGAAGAGCACATTACTGTCCCGACCGCGCTAGGACGATATACTGCTACTGTAGTATTCCCGACGGCTGTTGTCACTTCGACATTTGAATGATTTTCGGCCGGCGAAGGGAGTTTAGGGCATGGATTTTCATGTGACATACTTGCTCCGGCAGTGGAGCTCTTACAATCACTACCCTGTTGCAATGTACTGTCGGTGTTATATAATGTCGTCGTCTTTTTCCCACCGCACACTACCTAAGATAGCTCACGTATTGGAATGTCATAAAATTCGCATTATGAGGGAGTTATTTAGGCCTGTCTAAGGCTCTGAGTATGACAAAGTTTTCTTGAGGACCGGCGGACATCAAAGACACTAAGTTTGCACTCAGTGATAGTTCTCAGCACGTCTGACTTGCTATACGGAAGGACGTGCTGATATGCAATAATGATGTACTACGCTATATTGGTCCTATCTCTGTCTCATTTTCCATTTATCAGTTATTTTCCTGGATATATCAGCTCGCTTCAGGTAATAGCAGTTTGCTGGCGAATGATGGCGGTTGAGTATTGGCATGCGCCCCCATTTAACGCCTACCAAAAGGCGTGTGCCAGATTAACCCAGAACGCGGATAGACTCAGTCCTGAAAGAAAAATGTATGCCATTAACAATTATGTCTTCGTCATAGTCTATCCGAGCAACAGCTTGTTTTAGGGGAGGCAACATATACGCATCAAAGTTCGTGCCTGTTTTATTTAGAGTCTAATTTGTTTTTCAATAAGCGAATATAAAAGGGATTTATCCGATGCTTTTGGTAAGCGCTTATACTTCAGGCTGAAATACTGGTTGAGACCTTGTTTTTACTAATCACTCTATAACCTTGACAGGTTTAGAACGCCCCGCATAAACCCGTTGGCCACCTTCCGTGCATTGTGGTCTTCTGGCAAATTTGCAAGAATTTTTTCAGCATCAGATGTTTCACATGGGATAGCGTGGCTGTCCTTGAGACGCTTGTCACGTTTTGTGATCCCGGAAAAGTGAGCAGATTCCGCTGCAGAAATGTTTTTGTAACAAAGTGTTGAAGATTAAGTCATTTTGTTTGCAGTCTACGATCCTAAAATAGTGTTGTTTGAAAACTGTGCAAACATTATTCACGAAACACAGCCTATAAAATAATTGTCTTAGCGTGCGCTAATACACTTTTCAATCAACGTGTTTAGCAAGTCTAACTTACAATCGTAGGTCAAAATCAAGCTATTATACTAATTCATAATTATTCGTGCCCAATATGCATAATTCTTACTTAAGCGTCGTGCAAGTACTGAATACTCTCATAATGTGCTTTACAGGTGCTCTCTTCGGTGCGCTGGCTAGTTCTTGGTTTACATAATGCGCCCATCTGCCTATCAGGGTCTGCGTACTTTGTCCAATATTCAGAGTTAGTCTTCCATTTACCATGTTAGGGAGTCTGGAGAATTCTTAATGTATCGTTATCTAATGCACTTAGTAGTCGCCAGTACGTCTGATGCATCTGTTGAGACAGTCCCAAGTGGCCATTTACGTACCTAAGGTTTTGTAAGTCAACCCGTCCTTGTTCTCCCGACAGCGTTTATTAATTTGACCATCCCTATTTGCGCATACTATTGTTATACCGGATTTTAGCGCAAAATCCGTGGTCAAAAGCCTTAAATAGTTGGGCTGAACCTGATATCGTTTATCATTTTGCATTCACGTGCAATGTATTATTCTTTGGAATAATTTGCTCGAGTAGTTGCGTGTCCTTTGCTAGAATGAGAATCACACACCTCTCTGGATTTAATATACCTATGAATATACCTGGGCTTTTCATCTGCAACGCCTTAGCGTTAGTCTATTCTTTGCTAAAATGGACCCTTCTTAATTACCCGACGGCTTTTGTAATGCTGTGGAACAAGGGCAGGTGGCACTAGCATAAGTGGTTCGGATCCAGGGCCTATTGACTTTTCATTTCCATCTACTTGGTGAGTTATAGTCGACCAGTGATGTTTACGTATATCTTTGCGTTGAATTTAGAATAGTCCTTGGAATTTTTATAACCTCCCTGGGATATCATTCCAATTTCCCAATTAAGTATATTAATAAGTAAATAATAACTTACAATTATTGTATCTTTAGATGCGGCGGTTCCAATTTTCCACCAAACAATTCGAAGAAATACTGAATTCAGACGATCTCTTCCTGGATTATTTTAACGTCTTCCTTAGGATTCCAGTAAGCTACATGACTCAAGACTACTAGATTATGCCTAGACATTTCCGGTATCAGCCTCTTACGATCGACTACTGGGTTGCTTCCTAACGGAGACCAAGGATGAAGAAACCGCGTCGTTTAAGAGAATGTTTGGCGCCACGGATAATGAACGCGAATGTATGCTCGACTGGGCAAGGAAGTATCGCCTGGTGCATTTTTTAGAGTAAGTACATGTTTCATATTATTGTAAATTATTCTTTTTTAGGACTGACTTGTTTCGCGAATTTAAACTTTGCAAACTGTTGAGACAATCGGTTGAAAAAGTGCCTTGCAATGCCTGCCCTTCTTTGTCTGACTGGCAATATCGTGAGCAGAAAAAAAGCGAGAGTCTGGGTCTGCTGTTTGGTTATGATGTAAGTGCGTATTACGGACAAGCACTGTTTCCCGTAGCTTAAAATTTAGGTTTTGAGTGCTCAATAATACAACACACATTACAATGAATTTAGAACAAATGTTAGCGGTTTTGACTTATATCTGGTTATCACTTTCTATGTGCTTATTGATGGCCGCCCTTCCTTCCAAAATGGCGAGTACTCTATATTTACAGTAATCTATCCTAATAGCTTTGTAACAGGCAGCAAATCTCCTTGCCAGGGTTCAAACACTCTAATTTGGCACTGCAACGATGCTTAATCCCCTCTCATTGGCCTTCTTAGTAAACGCCATGGTCTTCCAAATTTCGCTCTAAGTTATTGAATTATTGAGTTTTTTCCGTTGACGCTTATAGTTTTGAGCAAACCATTGCCATTTGCTTTCGTTTTATTATTTATTTATTTCTCTTGTTCTGCGGGCGGCCTACCTAATTCTGTCTTCGTTCAGAATGCTTACTTTAATCGCCTCAAGCCATTCGCCGAATATTTTGTTTTAGTTCAAAATACTAATTTAACTTCGAAAAACTTTAATCCTTGGATTTTTTCTTAGATGCCTTCTCTTTGCTCAAAATACTTCACTTAAAACAGTTCAAATATTTGTCTATCGAACGTTACGTCGAGGTTTACGTGTCCTGTATGCTTTGCTCCTACGATGTTTCTACTCTTCATTTTTTTATGCAAAACTTTTTATGTCGAGACTTTGACTGAATCAGTCATTTTGTTGAATGTATTAGTAACGCATATAATTAGTCGATACTAGGTTAAGGTTTGCGGATGTGGTCGGCTTATTTTTAGGTAAACTTTTAAGTTATGTTTTTATCTAGAGTTGGGAAGACAGTTCATCGTTGGCTGTAGGTAAGTTCGAACACTTTTTGCTTTTTCTGAATTTCCGACATATGTTAAACTCGCGTCTGTTATTGGTACTTTTTGCAATTTAGACGCGCATCGTGGTTGTCTCTCCCTCATTCCCACCTTTTATCGGTTTTTTACCAACATGATCATTCTTCGTACACAAAAGTCCCATTCATAATTGTTACTTAGATGTTTTAAAAGACCAATGATGTTCAAAATGAGACTCTTTGACTTGTAAGTCACTTGATGTGTTCTGGCAATTTATAACTTAAGCCGAATAATTTTCTCCTTAGAAAACTTACAACAGGTTTAAAATTGACCTGTTGCTTTATAGAAGCCTCAATTTACTAACAAAAACTGCTTCACCTTTGGACTGGCATTAGTATAAAGTAAGCAGAGACGTTATCAAATTGGAACACATTCAAATAAACATCCCGGCAGTCGTGATGCTTTTGAGTATTTCGGTAGGGGAGCTGCTTCAATTCTAACCAAGTCAGATTAACTCTTTTACCATTGTACAGGATAAATTAAAACGTCAGTATTTGCCTAGGAAGTAATGCTAAACGGCTGATCCCCATTATAGGGACTTCAGTTTGCTGTCGAAAGCAATAAATGTGCAATTTTATTCCGTGATAGCTGGATATTTATGCTAGTTCCTTCGCCTTAGGCCAGAGTTGCCCAACTTAATCCGCACAAGGTGGACAAACCTAACACTTCGGCATTAACAAAAGTCTCCTTTTAGCATGGTTTTTGATTTTACCTTATTTATAGACTTCACGTTTATGAGATGACATTCAATTAGCACCATACATCTTTTTTCCCTTAAAGATTCAAGCATTGAAGTGACCGTCGAGAAGATGCGTCCTCGGGAAACTCCTATGTTAGTATTCTTACTATTCTCCTTCAAGGGCACAATTAGCCCCTCACCAGACTTCGTTTGGCTGTTTGCCCTCGATGCTGAATAAATGCTTCATTCTGAACAATTATTCAATATGAAGGGAAAAATTTATGATGTTCTCTATTGCTGATCTACTTTCCCGCTGTTTACAATTCTTTGCCTGAGAAGCATAATTTTGCGCAAGATGCCCTGGGCTAAGTCAAACGACGACGGTGGAGGATGTCGAATTATTTTTTGGACAGAAGAACGCCGTGTCGGCAAAAAATAGGCAGCGAATTTTAAAGAGGTGGCATGATTCATGAACATCTGGTTTTGGACACTTGTTTGATCAAATGCGAATATAATTATATTTACGTGTGCATATATATACATACTACACACGTAGTTCCGTCCGCTTACACCTGTAACTGGTGTCTTGCGAGATTGGAACCGTCTACTCACCGTCTTACTTTCTCAAAGAAGAGACCTCGTTTAAACTGTAAGAAATTCACTTCTTTAAACTATGAAAGGATTCCTCGTAGAAGGGGTAGATGAGTGTAACAGTGATATCAAATAAATTTTTATTTAAGAGAGCTGTCCAGTGCTGCCGTGTTTTTCATATCAATAACTTCAGCTGTGATCTCAATTCTTAAAACAGACTGAGTAGTGTTGGGGCTGAAATCCTCTGTGAAAGTAAGGATCGCTCCAAAATTAGTTGCCAGGACTTTGATTGGGCTTTCAGGAAAAGCTTGTCGTGGTGTATGTATAGGCAACTGTCAAAGACAATTACCAAAATATGATGACGTTTCCCGGTAGTATTGTAAACTGCATGCTATCTTTTTTTACTAGCTAGCTAATGAAGATATCTTCAGCCACTGTTAATCGATGAGTTAACGTTGAAATTTTCAAAACCCTTTCCCAATTAAAGCTCGAATACTTTGGGGTTTGGAATGAATCTTTTGGTTTGATCGATGATTTAACAAATCTTTCATGCACTAGCTGAATGCTTTCTGGTTGCTCATTTACCGAATTTCTCCGGCTTGGAGTAGCCCGTAGGATGGTTAAAAATTATGTTTCCAGCCTGCCCGAGTCCTCCAGTCTTCCATACTTAGTTCAGTTTATCATCAGGCACAGCCAATGTTACCCTGGCCCCAGTCCCTCTTCACTCAGTTCGGATCTGTTCACTCCAATCGTTCGACTTCCATGGGAGTAAGGAGATCTGATCAGAATGTCCACATTGTGTACTGCAACCAGATCGTATTGGTGAAATTGAAGTTGACAGCTCAAACGCTCTCGATAGACATTGACGGGACCGTGAAGAAGGAGACAGGATCGCTGGGATAAGGGTTTTGTTCGCCTGACGCTTCGGATTCCTGATTGCGAGGGCCGCGAGCTGCTTGAGTCATGGTTCACTGGTCCCTAGTCCATTAACAAGTGCAACGACCTTCCCCTTAAATACTGGGCGCTGAGACTTCCCCTAGGCGGAGTTATTAGCCACGCGGGGAGTGCGCAGGTGAATACTGTTCCCAACGCCAGGGTCGGTGGGTCAGATGGTCGAGCAATCATCACACCAACAGCCAACACACATGATGAAATTGCAGCACTTAACGACGCGGATGTCGGCCATCAAATAATTAGCACACCAATTGCGACGATCCCGGATGAAGGGGGAGTCGTTAATGTTCATAGGTATGCGATAGCATGGCGACTGCATCCTATAAATACTGCAGTCCCTTGTTTATGAACCACCCGTATCTGCTTTTGTCCCTGATGCTGCGTTCGAGCGGGGACCCGGAACGTCAGGCAAATAAAGCTCTTGTTCCAGCGGTCGTGTCTCCTTCTTCACGACTGCTTACTGGGACTCGTCTCTGCGCCTCTATTTACAGGACCTGCATTCACTAATCATTGCTGAGAGCCATCGACTAGAGTTTGGTCCTCTAGGTTCAATGTTTAGGGAGGTTTTAGTAGACTGAGGGCAGCAAGTAGAGTAGGATTAGTCATCCAACTTTCATGTCCTCCTGTTCGGTTTTAATGCCCAAATTCAATTAGTTTCCATAAGAGTAACACTAGTGAAAACTTGAGGTTAGCCGCGCCATGGCACTGATCTCCTTTTATTGTCCTATTTGTTTGCCCAGTGCGACTTCAAGCGACTACGACAACTGCTACATTAAAACAACCATATCGGCCTTCCTCCCCGAAATGCACAAATCGGCGATGACTGAGCCAAGTTCCGAGATTACCCTGGCGAATAGCAGAAGTTGGGAGGGCGGTGAGCCAGATAAGGAAGAAGGCAGCAATGACGACGGAGCCGTAACTAGGCACAGCAGCCGACGCTGGCTCACTCCATCTGGCCACACCACTGAAGACTGGCGTACGGACGTCCAGTGGAAAGACTGTCATCATGGGACGGGGACTGCGGACGAAGTCGAGGAGACATCTGGCGAAGAACTGGTCAACGAACTGTCTCATCTAGAGGAACGCCAGAGGCTGGGCATCCAGCAGATTAAGGAATTTTTGTTGGCCGATGTGGGTTCCCCGTTCGCTGTATTCATTCACGTTTTGAATCTGTAAGGATGATGCGGACGCCTTCATTCGTTGCTGCTATTTTTTCTTAAATTGGGAACGGAACATGCAGAACCTCAGACAAGGCTGAAAGCACCGACGCAGTCTTTTCCTTATGCAGAAGTTTGAACGGAAAAGCGGTTCGAGATACCTTTAAGTACTAACTCCACTATGATTGGAAAGTCAATTTGGCAAGCACGTATTTTCGGTAACTCTTCATCAGGCTAAAACGGTTACATAGAAGTTTAAATGATGCGAAGTTACAGGGCTTATAAGTGATTCAGGGGCTGTTAACACCCATTAACAGCGATTACTAGCGCTTTCCCCGCGACGAACTTACGTGTATATGTCTCACGAACTCTCTCCTCCCACGCTTGGGAGGTAAAGACCGGCTCCCGTTGCAGGCCACGTCGATGTGTATTTACTCATTCACTTGCTCCTGTGGAGCGGGATACATTGGCCGTACAAAGAGGCGCATGGAAAAGAGAGTTCGTGAACACATACCGGCCTGGTTAGGCAGAGGTGAAAAGAGATCGGTCTCGAGTTATATTCTCTCACATCTGGTCGATACGAATCACCGAGTCGATGCCAAAGAAGCCTTTCAGGTTGTCTACCGGACACCAGCAAGCTTCTTCAGAGGCCTACGCCAACGGGTGCTAGCTACAGTCGAGGCAGTGGCTATAGGGCTAGCCAATCCAGTGCTATGCTGTCAGAAGACTCTGACATAGGCGCTCTGTCTTCCGTGGCCAACGCCGACCCCAACGTCGTCCCAACCTCCTGATGCCAGGGTGTGTGCACAACGTACCTGACGTACAAACAGTACTCACAGCCCTCTCCCCTCTCCCTCGCCCCCTTGACCTAATGACCACGACACGCCGACCACGACACGCCGACCACGCCATAGCACGCCTCGTCATGCGAGTGGCGTAAGAAAGAAGGGTGTTTAAAGCCCCTGAATAACTTATAAGCCCTGTAACTTCGCATAATTTCAACTTCTATGTAACTGTTTTGGCCTGATGAAGAGTTACCGAAAACACGTGTTTGCCAAATTGACTTTTCAATTGTAACATGGGAATATTCGCTGAACTTAGACAGTCCACTATGATTGTTGAGTTTCGGATTGATCCTTATTTTTTGGAAAACTCTTCTTTGATAAATGGACGATATGTGATAACTGTGCTCTGTAATGGTGTTCAAGATGCATCTCAGGCTTGTAGGCCATCAACTGATCTCTATGTTATAAGCTCCAGCGAATAGGCTAGATGATACTTACTGCAGCCGATTCAATATTGCATATTTAGGAGCGTCATTTCACCGAGCAAACTTATCACGTGCATTTTTCAGAAGTCGCATGGAGGCTGGTGGTCCGGAGTGCGGCGTGTTTTCCGAAGGAGTGCTTATTTACAAGTAAAACCCTAATTAGCTCGTTTAGTCCTACATATTACAGCATCCCTCAAAAGCAATAGCATAGGTGGATATCTGTACGACAATCTTTATATGTACCCAGACCTACTACACCTCCTCTAAGCTAGGGCTTGGCCCATTTTAGACAGTAGCGTCGTATTTGGAAGATGTGAACAAAGTATGCGGGCCTTTTACTTGCACTTCAGTACTAGTGCAAGACTTCGGACGCGCAGAGTAAGCGCTCTATCTTCTTCCCGAAACCTCGATACAAAAATGACTGCTAGTCCACAGTAGGTACAATTGCAGGTTAATTTACGAGGTAAAAAGTCCAGCTAATATTGGAACCGTTTAAAGGGTCAGACTCGAGGGTTTTTCCCGTCCCATGGTCTTTGGGCCTGCTAAGCTTGTCTTATTACAGGCGAGATTTTTTGAATAAAAATGTCCGTAAAGATGATACTCGTGGCCTTTGAGACAATATTTTGAACTTGGATGTTTTTATCTGTTAAGTTTGATTTCTGCATCAAGATGCGCCTCACCGGCACTCTGTCTGCATGTCAATTGTAATCAAACCCAGACGCAAAAGCGTGTAAAGTGCTCATTCATCAAAACTCGACAGTTCGAATAATGATCCCTTTTACTTTATACAATGACTTTCGCCTCAAAAGGCAATTTGGCAAGCATACCTCCGCTTTCGATAAATTATCTCCAGGCCTGTACATTTCTATGGCTCTTTAAATAACGAATCAAAAGATACGGCAAGTAGATAGTTAAGCTGCAGCTCTGGTTTGTGGAGGGAAGGGGGAGAGGGAAACACCAAAATTTGGGTCGGTGCCGGGAAGGAGGTGGGCCTCGGGAAATGTAATTATATGCGGGTGACTGGCTTGATGGCTTTGAACCATGGCAACAGTCGGACCTGCATTAAGTTCTTCTGTGCGCATAGGACCGGCTCCTGCACTAAATACCTTCACGTCATAGTTCTTTGTTAACGCTCGCAAATCTAAAGAGCGAGCACATTATTACGGATTGAAAGTTTCAGGTGCCCGGGGAAGTGCACAATTCGTTGCATAGGTCCTCAGCCTTAGCCAGTTTTTGTTTCAAGAATTGCGCATTAACGACCGACCTGAAAGTTAACGTGGTCCGTGTGCCGGGCCCTGTCTATTGTTCTAAACTTTAGGAAGGAATGCCAAGGACAAGATATGTTAAAAGGCGGAGACTGCAGGATAATGACGCAGCTCATAATAGTTGTTTTACTCACAAATAAGGTCACCTTGTGTTTGTGGGTACTTCAGGCAAGGATTTCGTCTCACCACCTGCTTCAGATGGTAAGAAGAAGAGCTGTTTTTGGTAAAAATAAATTAGTTGGACACGGGAACAAATACCCCCCTCCGTTTTACGGGGTGGCCTTACGATAAATTTCATTGGGGGTAAGTATTCCCGTGCCCTATCAAAATTTAGCAAGAATATGATTTATGGCCAAGGTTTCTTTCTCCGGGGGAGCGTTTGTGCTGAGCAAAAAGAGCTGAACATTTAAGAACTTTGTGACACCACAAACTCTGATCCTCCACATTGTCACCAATCCAAAGGGGACACCAGTCTTACCGCTTAATGATAATAGTAAATGAACTTAATGTCACTTTGAAGGCAATGTCAAAAAGGTATCACATTGTCTTATTTTCACTCCGATGACTACCTTAACGCATCCTGACCACTCCCACACAACAGCCACCGCGAGGTCTTTTTACATTCTTTTTTTAGCACATACAAATAAATATAGCCAGTTATTTTCTTCTAGCACAACTGCTCCCCGGAGAAAGTAACCCCTGCCTCGGCCGACCCGAGTTTCATGTCACCGCCCGTCATGCAGAAACTAAAGATTAAGTTTAGGCGATCCAGATGCCATTCGCAAAGTCAGGATCTCGCCCGATTCCTTCTAAGAGAGAGAGCTTGTGGCATTTCGTTCGTCGTTCCGGGCAGTGGTGACGTATGAAATAATTCGAAGTTATAGGAGAAAGCTTGCACAATTTCAGCGTCATTCTGCCCATTTCCACCACTTTCCCGTCGCACGGACTAGTCGATGGAATTGAAGAGTAGATAAGACGCAGTACCTCTACGCACGTCAGTTACGCTTCACGCGCACACACACAGATAATCTCACCTGTCAGGGTTTCTCGAGATCGCCTTAGAAAGGAACCATTGTAGCTGATCTCTCTGTTTCGGGTGCCGAGAGTTACATTAGTTGGCGACCTTCCAAAACACGACTTCTACTTCGTGGTAATAGTCTACTGTTCATTCGTAAAATAATAGAGAGGAAGCAATGGATAGAGCCGGAATAACGCCATCTCCCATCATTCCCTCCTCCAAATTGTACTTGCATCGAAGGATTATTTCATGACGCACAGGACTGACCTGCCAATTTCCCACTCTTGTGTATTACTTCATAAAGTCGTTCTTGTCACGAATGAAAATTAGGCTTCACCTGAACAGTAATAAAAATCGCTTTCTTCGTGCCATGTTGCCGAATCAGACTCACGCCCAGCTTTGAACATGTGATGGTCTGCCACGATTATGTAGAATGTCTACTGATCCATGTGGCTCTCAGAAGTGAAGAATAATGACAGGTGACCACCGGGCGAGATTCCCATGGAACTCCCTCAATGGCTGAATTAACAGTATACTGCCACTCTCTAATCAGGCAATCGACCATCGGTTAACAGTACCAGTGAAGTATTAAGAGCTCTGTCGAGCAACTGTTTCATGGTAATCGCCGATCACCGATTCATCTTGGCCTCCTTTTCCTCGGCATCTTACCTCTCAGCTCCCGAAGGTCGAAATTTATTCGGCCAAATTTTTAGAGATGAAAGTACGTAGGATATTGATAACGACCGTTAAAACCATTCCCTTACTCTTCTAGTGTTTTGGATGCAAACTCGAGCCCACGCACCAGAACAGAATCAGACGAATGCATGGCGTGCAGTGGTCACGAATTGGCACGCATTTATCGCAAGTTTTCCTAATTAGCGTGATACCGGCTTAGTTGGCTACGTTTAAGTTGTTAATTGCTAGAGTTTCGTGGGTGGCTTTAGTGACTACGACATTCGACTCTTCAATACCGTCTCAGAGACAGTTTATCCGTCCCCTTAAGTGAGTACCTATTATGTCCAAACAGCCTTGACGCCACATGAACTGTTGGAGGTCGTTACTTTCACCGATCGGCTCTAGGGCGAAGAATCATGTGGTTGTCGCCTCTTTCGGGGATTTCTGACTTCTCGAACGCTAAACTAGCTAGACCGTGCCGGTTGACTCTCATGTTCAGAGTTGATGGCAATGTTGGTGCGAATTCGAATAACCGTGCCCGAAACGAATCCTTGTGTTTCGCTGACGTGATTGCCTCGTATGTAATTGCCGTCTGTCCGGTAAATGGCCTCAAATGTACCTTGTCGAGGCAGCAGCCCCTCCGCTTCATCGATAGAACTCGGTTAGTTGATTCCGGTCTGTTCTTCCAACCCCAATTTTGAATGACGTCAGAAGGCAGTTGACGGCCACAGTGACATTCTTGACGCACAGGAGCGGTCGCCGAAATCTGGGTCCCCTGCCGCCCAATCTTTTGGTTCGCTGTTTGTTGGCATAGCCGAATAAGCAATCATTCGTCTTAAATAGCCGCTGAAACCGTTACAATTAAGAGCAGCATTGTCTTCCAGTTTGCTGCATTGTGTATCGGTGCGCCGTTAGAGCAGCCTGGTGCAACCGCGTTTGCAGCTGATTGGCTGACTGCTGGCGAAGTTTTCCTGAACTCTGGCTTTTAAGTCACCGCAGTCTTTTCCGTAAACGATTGTCTGTTCTCTCCTCCCCTTATCCCGAACTGCATAATCCGAAGTTATGGCGTTGAGATGTTTGTTAATCTCCAACGTCTGATATCGTTTGAGAACGAAGAAGGCATCATCCTGTAGGTGGTCCATGAATTTGCTTGGCGGTTTTAGAATTCCGGTGATCCGGACCTTCGCATGACTCAGTCGAGGAATCATCGAACACTGCCGAGTAATATTGAGTTATCGCTGCCACGAACGCGACTTGATAGTAATTAGGCTTACGGCAGTTTATCAGCCGCATCCTATACTTACCGCAGCTCCCATTCCCATCTGTGTCGCTCGACTCGTCTGTGTTTGGGTCTACAGTTATGAATGCAAGTAGGAATCTGCAAAAGCAGTACAATAAGATAGCCCACTTCAGTGAAATACTCTGACCGATCGCTTTCTCTGCAGCGTTTTTCTGTCCGTTCACTGCCTGACAGTGGTAGTTACAGTAGGTGGAATAACTCATGAAATGTCAACCGAAATTCCAAGGCGCGTTTTCGTTTCGAAAATAGTAATTAAGTAGGATTGTAAAAATGATCACTTTGCAGTATAATTCTATAATAATTCACGTACCTCAGGCTGCCGGCTTTCGAAAGAAATTCCGTCCGGCTGCATGCAAAAACTATACTCTGTAAAAATGACTGCTTAAGTAGTATGCATTTTTATCATTAATTTTCGATGCCTCTAAATGTCCAATTATATTTCATGGAAAACATGCATAAAAAAACAGGCATAAAATATTCATTCTCTTGCTCATTCGGTAGAAAATTACGTCTTCTTCAGATTTTATGCTCGAAGGAAGGGAATTATTTGGCTTTCAAAAGCCTTTCCAATTCCCAAATAATTTTGAACCCGCTCTGCCGTCACACTTACATTCAGGTTTTTCAAACTACAAGCCATATATTTTCCGCGTACGGAAAACCACATATTTCTCTACGGTATTAAGAGGAGATCATATGAGGTTCATAAAATTTAGCATTGGATTTGATCCATATTGTTAACTTTACAAGCCACATTGGCAAGTGCAGAGACATGACGTTTTATGAACAGCCATTTCACGTTATTGAAAATCTCAAAATCGGAAACTTTTTTAAAATCGAATTATATCCTTCTTTCGAGAAAGACGACGTCATTTTCTACCGAATGAGCAAACGAATGAATATTTTTATGCATGTTTTCCACGAAATATTATTGGATTTTCAAAGGCATCAAATATCGATGAGAAAAATACATGCTACTTAAGTGGTCATTTTTTGCAGAGTGTGGTTGTTGCATGGAGCGGGAAGGAAGTTCTTTCGAAAGCTGGCATCCTGAGGTAATTGAAGTATTATAGAATTATACTGTAAACTGATTAGTTTTACAACCCTACTTAATGAATCTTTTCGAAACGAAAACGAATGTCGGAATTTCGGTTGACATTTCATGAGTTAGCCCACCTACTGTATCTTCCCTCAAAAAAAAACGTCTGAAATGTGACTGAGGTTCCAATATTCTTGCACTGTCTTGCAACAAAAAGCTGATTTGCTGCTGGCCTTGTCATAGTCTCCTCCCTAAAGATCGCCGTTTATGGGCTTTGGCATTTTAGAGGGAAGGTATGCAGGATTTCCTACACTTCTTGGTCCCAACCAGGGGCATCCATCTCGTGAAGTTTTGGATGGACTGCGAGGCAATCTTAAGTCACATTAAGGACAGCCTCTCCGACCATTACTTGTTAGAGCACGTGCAGAATGCAAGGTTAGTTCCCAATGTGCTGCATATTTCGTTCACTTTTCTGATAGATGCACTTGCGATCACTTCCTACATACTGTTCCTCTAGATTTCCAGTCTTGGGTGCAATCAAAATCTCAAGATCACAGTCTTGAAGTCGCAAACTGGTAGCAGGTGTTAATCCTAGCTCTCACCCCAAAACGAACATCAAGTGCTAATCTTAGCCCCAAATCTAACTCCAAAAATAAACGCAACTCCAATTACAAACCAGGCCCTAAACCTACCCCCAACTAGGCAAAAAATCCGAGCAGTTTCCAGGGCTGAGGGCGAGTGTATCTAACCTGCTTACAGTGCTCCGCCGCCTCAAAAAGCAAATTCTTGGTATTGCAGCTTGGGCCTCCACTTACAAAGAGACCCACTTTAACTCGGTAAGGAACCGATAGTTTACCCTCCAGGCAAGGGTAATTTACTTGCACCAAACCGATCTCACTTCTTCTCTTCACTCAACGGTTGATGGCGAATGGCAAGGCTAGGTTAAAGTGGTTGAAGATGAACCTGGGTGCGTTGGCCGGTTTCGCACAACGTCCTTGGCTCGTCTCACTGGTCTTCATTCAAAGTCGAGGGGGGTTTCACTCACAGCATTAGAAAGACACGATGGCTGTCCTTTTTGGTGCCGTCTCCAGTCTGTGGCAGCAGAGCTTAGCAGGCTTTATACAGCCCGGATGAGAGTTAGACGCTTGATGCAACTGTCAAGCAATTAAAGTGGTTGCCTCTTCCGGGACGTCCAACAGCAGCTTGTTCATTGCAAACGATCAAGACCACCATTTTTACGGAAAGGGCGCAGTAGGGACTTGCGCGTGGACTTACGGGGCATCTGACCAACCGTATTTTCATTTAGTGTCTTCAGACTGCAGGGCGAAGTTAAGGCGACCGAAGATGGACTTGAATGGAATGGCTTACATGGCTAAATAATCGGTTCGCTCGTGCAATACATGTACCGGACTACATTTAAGTCTTATATCTCACAGAAGTGAGACTACCATAAAAACCGTATTAAGAAAGAGCCATTACAACATCACCCCCAGTCCTGAATAGGAACAAGTTATCCCGTTAGCTCTCAACCTCCTAGGTCACAAGTGGTAGTTTCAAGACGCATTTCATCACTTATAATAAGGAAACCAGACACTGCAGTTGAGCTGAAACGACCTCATTATTTCTTTCTTGCGTACACCGGTGACCTCTCTGAGTCAAGTCGATTGAGGGTGGGATTCAGCGCCATAGCTTACATGGCATCTCTGTTTCCGTTGATCAATAGTGCACGTGTACGTCATACTCTTCGTTTCGAAAACCCAATAAAATGTCAAATAAATACTTTCTTACATGCAAAGGTATGGAGGAAATACGACACACGTACGTGTTTGGGGAAGTATTGCCCACTTTAATTGCAAATTCGACTCGGTACTTCCCCATTTCACGTGTACTTTCTATGTGAAACTGCGGTAATGATCTGTGATTACAAAAGACGATCGGAATTTATTTCGGTAGTGCCTGCTTATAAGACACACCCTGGCAGGACAGTGGAATAGTAGCCACCATCAATACAGGCGTTTAGTTTTAAGCTTAGGGTTAGGGTTAAGACTGGGGTCACCGTTAAGGTTTGAAATAGCGTCAGGATATGGGGATATTTATCCTTCCCGAAATTTAGAGCGCGACCACCCGTACTACGTAGACGGGGCATATAAGCAATTCTGATCCCTTGTCTTTGTCGGTAATAACATACTGCCTATATCATGCTCCGCTGTGCGGCTGCTGGTTGGGCTCGAGAGAGAGCCCGTAAGGCACAACGAAACGAGTGAGTTCCTTCAGAACGATCGGTGAGCGCCCCCTACCATTATATATTCCCTATCTAAACCGACAGGGCATGGGGCTTGTGGCCCAGTGGTTGGGGCGTGGACTTCTAACTAATAGGTCGGCAGTTCTAGCCTGGGGTGTTCCACACTTCGAGGTTGGGTATGACTGGCTGACGACGACTAACAGGCCAGAAATGTCCATTCCAGTCTCCCTTGTCTTTGTCGGTAATAAAATACTGCCTAGATCTTTATTTCGTTGGTTTGATCTTCATTTGGCCCCTCTTCTCCCAAAATACCCAGTTGTCCTTCCTCTTCCTGAACTTCTTTCACAGAACACTGGAAAGAACGTACGAATCCTTTCTGCCACGCAGCACACACGCTCTTCTTCTCAATGCTGTGACATGTTTTTCGAGGGCCGTTACTACCGATAAAGGGATCGACGTTGTGGAGACAAAGGACACTGAAACGCTAGTCTTTCTTGGCTGCGCTAATCTCGACAGGGCGCAGTACGCGGTTGTGAAGAGGTTACGATCCTATTGGCTGCCGCGTTGGCTGTTACACTGGGAAATGCGTTTACTACCAATGCAACTGTCCCCCAACCCGGCCTGGCTGTCTATGGCGGTCGACCTCAGCGCCGGTAATGAGGAACTTGTGACCCTCCACATTCAGTGCGATGTATCAGCCGAAGGTGACGGGAACAGGAGGGAGTTGACGCAGCATCGGCTCTATCCGCCACCTAGGTCAACTCTCTCCTGGGACTCAGAGGACTCGTTCCATGTCCCCAAATCCATCGCCGAACGCAATCTCGATCTGCTGCCCTTCCTCTGTCGACTTGTTCTTGCATGGTCTCTCCCGAGCGACGTGGAGTCGGTCGTGGTCCTGCTTTCTGACGGGTCCATCGACTGGAAGACTCTCAATGCACACCTGCCCCGTGAGAGGACCTTGACTCTGACGAACTTGTATACGAACCCCAATAAATCAACGGATAGTTCTGTCTTCAGGATCGATTTTGTTCCTGATGCTGTCGTTTTCGAGCGGCTGCGTGCCGCCGTCTTCACAGACTTCAAGTGCGGCCGGCCTTTCTTCAAATTTGCTTCAAGGTAAATGCCAATGCAAAACTAACTCTTAACATGGGTCAGCTGACCATTGTTGATTCCAGAAGGGGCGTGGTAAAGAGTAGCTCTTCGGTTACCTAATCCAAAACTTAGATAAGTGCACACAAAGTTGATTAGTAGATAGTGGGCATCTGGGCAAAAATTTGTGTTTGGGCTTCTCTATGCAATGATTTGATTAAGGTTTCGAGTCTTTGGTCAACACTTGCCACTTCTACTAACGTTAAATCATCAGACGAAAAGTTTTTTTCTTTCATGGGCAAGTCCAGGACTGACACTCGCCAATCGTCCAAACCCATTTACATTACTCAGTTCTTTGTGTCGGGAAAATTTAGAAGACCAGTTTTCGAAGTCTCTCATTCCAAATCGGAGGCCTGCATCTTTCTACGCCTTCTCTTTTTGAAAGAGAAGCATATAGCAGCTAACCCAGCAGTTTGGTTTTGTTATTGTTTTTTTCGCAGGACTGCAAGCCAGACCCAAATAAATTCATTTCACTTCATTGAAAGACTGCTGAACCTCTTCACTGCAACCTACCGTGCTCACGCCAACAGGACCGATATTGCCGCCCTCTCCTGGGTCCTGTTGAACCAGTTTATCAAACAGACTGCAAAGTTTGGTCTAGGTAGGCCTTTTTTATCTTGTTCGCACGCTGGCCCCCTTTTCACCTGTCTCAGATGACGAACAATGAATGCTATAAAGATGAGTAGGATGAAATCTACTCTGGCATTAGGGTGAAGACCACTCACATACAACCACACTGAAAATTATGCGTATGCAAAGAAGGCGCAGATGATATGCACAGGTGGCAGATAACGTAAAAGACGACAGGGGATCCAGTGCTCACCTGGAACACCAAGGAAAGTAGACACACAATTAGTTCAAGTAACCAACCTTCGAGCACTTGCTTACAAAAGATTTGCGTGCAAACGGACGACGGTTTTGTGGTGACAGGTCAAACCTACTATATCAAGTAATATACAGCATGCCCC
>CACRXP010000395.1:145613-161290 GCA_902702965.1 Spirometra erinaceieuropaei | reverse complement strand
GGTGGTGGTGGTGGTGGTGGTGGTGGTGGTGGTGGTGGTGGTGGTGGTGGTGGTGGTGGTGGTGGTGGCATCAAATGTGCACCATTTTCGCCACTAACTGAAAGCCTGAATATCAGGTAAGTTTAGCCCAATTTCATTAGCCCCTTGTGACGCACCAACTGATTGCGTTTAGTAGCACATATTCTTTGGTCTGTCCTTGGAAGTCTAGAGAAGTGCCAGTTCGACCATCGTTTCCGACGATGTCCATCGTGTACTCCACATAAAGGTAAAGCAGGCATAGTGCCTTGCGCGTGAATTAGTTTATAGTGATAGTAGACTTGGGGTACATCTACCGCACTCTCTCCTCCCCTTCCCCACCTGGACCCGGCGTCAAGACAGAGTCAAAAAGACCAGAGGCGAGGAATGGCGTAGGTGGATGGCGCGGTCGAGCCCGCCCTTTGGCGCTCCACTCCACACCTTATGCTCCACACAGAAAGTGACCCAGATTTAAACCAACAACAACACCATGACGAGTCAGAGGACAAGGATGACTGGGCAGCAGGATGAATGTAGGTTGGATATCTATTTTCACTCGGGTCTCTTAAAAAGGCAGTTGAAATGCATCAAGTGACCTCGGTGGAACTTTGAATTATAATTCAAAAGCTTGCATCATGTCAAGCCGATGGAAAGATCACTTTTTAGGAACAACTTCTCTTAACTGATAGACGGTAGGATATGAATATATGCACCCACTCCCCTCCCCCAGTATGTCTGCATAAGACCACCTGTAATAAGAGCATGTCAGTAAAAGGAGCATTACGAGCGGAGCCTTAGCAGCCTTACTGAAAACTCATTGGCCATTAGGTTTCCGGATCAGTTGTCTGGGCCTTTTCCGAAGATTGGTACGCAGCATTTTCTTTACAAGAGGCGCGGTTTCCTATTAACCACCTCTTAGACCGTGTGGGGTTGAATTCAGAGTTACTTAATACATTAAAGCAATCATATGGAGTAAATATGATTTTCTGACTTGCTACATTGTTCCAACGGTATCGCCTGTTCCTTTGGAGCGTCTCACTCGCAAAACCTCATTTACCACCATTCCCGTATTAGAGGTGGTTTTACGGCACAGTGCTGTGGCAGGGGGGGGGGGGGTTATATTCTTGTCTGGCCAAATAACTGCCTCGGTAGACAACTGTGCCCATATTGAACAGCCTTACAAAGTGGGTATTCATCCAAGTCAGTGACCTTCGACTGCAGCGTAGACTCTGTTGCCGTTGGCACCCCATCCACGCACCGTGCACATGTAGCCTGAAGATTTGGCAAATAAACTGGAACGGCCTTAACTGTAAATGCTTTGTGAAAAATTTGACGGCGTCAGTGGGATTCGTACCCAGAAAAACAAGAGCAGGGTTTGAGTACAGCCAAAGCTCTAGCCTCCTGAGCTACGAGGCCTCAAGTGGCTCAAACTGGCTGTACTCAAGCCTTGCCCTTGATGTCGTGGGTTCGAATCCCACTGACGCCGTCGAGTTTTTTTCACAATAGGACAAATTGAACCATGCAAATCTGCGAAAAACACCTTTTAAGTAATTATAATTATTTCCATTAAAAGCTCCATTCACAAAGGGGAAACCCTAAGCTACTTCGAACTAGATCGGGTACCTGCGCCTTTTTAGGTTTCTTAGAAAGTGTCCAAGCCTATGTTTTTTATGATTTTTTCAGTACCTTCTTAAGTAGTTCTGCACAGAAACCGGTAGATCTGCCTCAGAATCTACGCCAGCTGCTGGAAAAAGACAAGGAGCATCCAAAAACATCCGTGCTTCAAAGTCTTCGACAGCATTTGATTGAACAACTAAATCAGCCATTCGCTGATTGGGTAAAGGTAAAGGCTTTGAAAGTATTCATGACTACTGTTTGAACTGCACCTATGTATAGATGAAAGGTGACTTCGTACGGAGGGACTTTTCACCAACATATTACTTTATATGACTTTGGGGCAGCATACCAGCGGTCGGTGCGGTTAATATGCAGTCATGCTGTACGCGAGTGCGTAGGAAATCATTTTCGAAATTAGCATCGATCTCTACTTTGATGAAAATTACTTTGTTTTCGAAACAAAATCGAACTTATTTTAACCATGGCGGCCAACAGGCTTCAAAGACAATGACAGTACTCAGCTGGGCAAGATTCCTGTGTCATGCCGACGACCCAGGTTCTATTTCCATTTCTTGATCGCCCCCTACCTTCCACGGTATTTTAACTCCATTATTAACCCCGATCCCTCCAAGAAAAATCTGCGAACTTGTGTGTTCTGAAAACGACGTAGGTTGAGTGCGCAAAACTGCTGAAGTGACTTCCGATCTTGCATTCATGTCAATTCCCATCATTTCTTTAGTTTAGTTTTCTAATTTTCAATTCCAATCATCCACTTGGTTGTGACCGGCAGCTCATTCCCAGTTATGCCTTTAAGTCTTTTTCTACTACGAATACGTGCCTCTCATAAACCTTCAGTGGACAGCATTACATAAAATGTTGATTTATCGTCAAGGTTCGTAGTGCTGAAGTTGGCATGTCTCCGCGGAGTTTCATACGCATACAGGGAAATCAACTTTTCGAGACTTCACGAGTTACTACTGCTAGAATATCAAAGGTGAGTGTGGCATCATCGGGGCGCTCTTCTAATCGGCGAAGCCAGAGTTTTTAAACCCTCTCTCTTCCTTATCAAGTCTGCCTATCGCGTGGAACCCACATTAACTGACCGCCAAGAATTAAGCAAGCTCCTTGAACGATGTGTCTTCCATCCGCTCACGTTCCAAGTCCTCCTGTTCTACCAGTTTCTCTCCAAACATGGCGCCAGTGAGGGGAGACCCTTCGCGGACAACGATCTCATTTTTTACATCGAATCTCTGCGGTTTAAGGTAGGTTATCTTGTCTTTCGGGAAACGAGCTTATTGCCTACTGGAGTTCTCAAATTTAACGCAAACAACGCCTCACAGATATCAAAAGCACGTTTGAAATCCCGCGCGCGTGGACGTCACTGATCTGATCTAATTTCATAAAAGGACGCGTGTGACCCTGATTGGGATCTTCAGAAGTCGTTAAAATATCAATGCCTTCCTGATATCGGGTTTGGAGTCGCAGGCCGACAATGATAATTTAACTGGAAATGATTATTTTGGAAAATCATCTAAAAACGAACTTTGTCCCATCGTACAGAAAGGGCGTTTGTAGGCAAACCATAATTGACTGCCTTACCGTTACTCTGGAACTCACAAAACTAGTTCACAGAGGAAGTATACACTATTTTCTAAGAACGGACATATGAATAACCAAGGATAATCGAAAAGATAGTAAACTAAATGCCTCGTACCACAAACTTGGACGGTTGATTTACTATTTCTGATAGAACCATTTCACATGACCATCAGTTGTTCCTATTTATATTTCACCCTCATCCCTGTTCCTATTCGCGGACCCTCCATCTTTTGAAAGTAGAGCCGTGTTTTCGGCTCCTTCGTTATTGGCTACTGTCAACAGGGTCTGAGAAATCTGTCTCGCACAGTTGCCTTCGCAAGTCGGACTGGGACACAAATGTCCTTTCTCATACACCTGGAAACCATAATATTAAGACTTCTGATGTAAGGAAAGAGGTGAGTTCCAGGAAGCAGTTGTGGAGCATGAGATGCGATCGCAGAAACAAGATGTTTATCCGACTGGCGTTTCAGATTCTCTTTCCAACCAATCACCAGACACAGTCGCAGATATGGATGATGGACGCAAAAGGGACACAGTATTCGTAGGATGCGGTTACAGTGCAGCCGCATGCCTGCTACAATTACAGCTCCCGCATTCACGTCCGGTGGTCATGATTGGTACAGTAGGTGGGCTAACTCATGAAATGTCGACCGACATTTCAAAATGCGCTCTCGTTTCGAAAAGATTAATTAAGTAGGGTTGTAAAACTAATCATTATGCAGCATAATTATATAATGATCCAGTTACCTCAGGGTGTCGGCTTTCGAATGAACTTATTTCCGACTGCATGCAATAACTAAACTCTGAAAAAGATGACTACTTAATTTGGATGAGATTTTCTCATTGATTTTCGATGCCCCTAAAAATTCAATTATATTTCATGGAAAACATGCATAAAAATATTCATTCTTTTACTTATTCGGTAGAAAATTATGTCTTCTTTTAACAATATACTTGAAGGAAGGATATTATTCGGTTTTAAATAACTTTTCTTATTCCCGAATCATTTTGAATCCAACCTTCTGTTACACTTGCATTCAAGGTTTCAAAATTACAAACCTTATATTTTCCGCCTGTGAAAAACCATACATTTCTCTACGGTATTAAGAGGAGACTATATGGGTTTCATAAAATTAAGCAATGGATTTGGGCAACATTGTTAACTTTGCAAGTCACATTCGTAAAGGCAGATACATGACGTTTTATGAACGGTCATTCCACAGTATTAAATAATCTCACAATTAGAAACGTTTTGAAACTGAATTAAATCATCTTTCGAGTATAAAATTTTAAGAAGACGTGATTTTCTACCGAATAAGTAAAGGAATGAATATTTTTATGCATGTTTTCCATGAAATATAATTGAGTTTCCAAGGACATCAAAAATCAATGAGAAAATCGCATCCAAAGTAAGTAGTCATCTTTTTCAGAGTATAGTTATTGCATGCAGTCGGAAATAAGTTCATTCGAAAACCGACACCCTGAGGTAACTGGATCATTATATAATTATGCTGTACAATGATTAGTTTTACAACCCTATTTAATTAATCTTTTCGAAACGAGAACGCATTTCGAAATTTCGGTCGACATTTCTTGAGTTAGCCCACCTACTGTACATTTATTGCAGGCAATTGGTGTGATCGGATAGGTTTCAGGAAGATCGTCTGAAGAATTGGTGAACAGTAGTTACTAGAAGACTTTTCATTAACCGGTATCCGACAAAGGTTTTACCTCTAGCTGCGATCGTCAGTTAACTCTACCTTCTGCAGATTAACAGATTCCCATTCTGCAGGAAATTTCTGAAGCTAATTCTCGTTTTCTTTAATCGGCCCTGAAAGAAATAAACTAGCTCGGTCGAAAAAAAATTTAACAAAAATAAAAACTTTCAGGCTATCGCACTATCGCAGCATCCCATGGAATTTTTCATGTAAGTGCTTCTTGTAAACTGAGGTCGCTCCTTCTGAGCTATTGATTGTTTTTCCGTGTGGCACAGGCCATCACACTGCCACTTCGGAAGTTCCTGAAAGTTGACCGAACCTCGGTTTTTTGCCGTTCGCTGAAGTCACTAACAGTCGGTAACTTTTCCACTACAATTCCGAGACATTATCCGATTTTCTCAGTAATGTGCTTTTAAAATCCTAGGAGCTAGTCCTGGACAAAGCAGACCACGGCCTCATTAACCATAAGCTGGCTTGCATTCGGTCAGCCTTTCTTGAGTCCGCGTTCCCTCCAAGCATGCAGGTACGGCATATTTGCCGCTTATTTTCACGATTTACTTTCCTTAAATTTTTACCCGAGCGACTATCCAAATGCCTTACATTTTTTCCGGCCACTATCCCCCAGTATTCCTAAATATGGAACTGTAGCGCGAATAGATCAGTGAAAGCTACTTCTATGTGACCTTACATATTCGTGATCTCAGTTCATATAGGGAGAATCCAATAGCTCACCTGGAAAGTGTTTTTGATAATAAAATATTCAGTGACCCACTTGACGGGAGTTCGAACAGTGCTTACGCCTGCACCCGGGGTTGGGACACCTTTGGATGAAGACGATTACTAAGTCAGAAATTACCATTCTGGAGTCCGTAATCATTGTCAGTAGGATCCTTCTAGAATTATTAGTCGAAGTGAGACCGTGAGGACCATTATCGACTGGGTTACAGTCCTCAGACGATCGTAACTTCCCACTCCCCTCCAGGTCGCGATCTGAACACTGGTTGCGGGCTGTGGTCAGGTTTCATGTACTGGCTCCGCTATCAGGAAAATGTCACTGTGTCACCCACTGACACGAAAGATACCAGTTACTGTTCCCTCTTTATTTTATAAGACGACCCGTTTTCCGAAAGCGAATCAGTCGTTTCAAGGACGTGAAAACTTAGTCAGGGTTTCAGACCATCAGGCCATGGCTCGGCGCCTCGCTAAACGTAGCAGAGGGTTCCAATAGAGGTGGTGGTACTCACACACTTCTTTTATCCATAGGGTGTCGCTTGAGTGCTTGGGTAGCATCCTGAGTCTTGTTTGCAGGTATAGTACTGTTCTCCTTCAGCTAATATTCTTATGTGAATATGAGGCTCGGAGGCTCCGCGATGGAGCACTAGAAGTCTAAGAAGGTAATATTAATGCCGACTTCCATTATATATATTTTCAGTATGTATTTTCTTGCAAACTTCGGTCCTTCGACCATGATTACAAAATAAGGATTTATTGAAGTGGCCTTCTGATTAAGATAAACATGGACTTTGTGCTATAATGCCCACGACTTCCGTCTCACCTTAGATTTCATGTTCTGCTTGCAGAAGGTTATATTTATACGGACTAGAGATCTACTAGTTAGCTGAAAGGCCAAAACACGTAGCTATACTCCAACAACTCTCTGGAAATTTTTACCTCAACGTTACTTAAATATCTTTCCCAGGAATGACCAATTATTCATCATGTTGTAGGTTAGTCTAAAGAGTGAAACTGGAAGTCGACTGCTCCGTGGAATAAGCAGAACTCTGGCGCCAAAAGGAACGCCGGCTCAGGCAACGCTAATGGACGAAGCAAGAATGAAGGTCTTCAGGGAGCTGTTGCCGTTCTGGGCAGCTTTTCGTCGCAACGTCAGGGGCAGTCACCATTTGCAGTCAGCGGCGCGAATGAATTTATACCTATCCATTCTGAGTATGTCGCTGTTTTTGCTACTGAAGCGTTATAAGTAATATTTAAATTGCTGCTATACTATTCATGGACTTCATTTCTCTTCATCATTGTCCGTCTGGGATAGTTACCATGACATTTTATCATTCAGGAACGCGAATTTTCCACAAACACTTACTTCAAATGCTTTTTCGCAATCACTTTTCGCATTAACGGCGGACTTTCGTAATCTCAACTTTTAATGGCTGATAAACATCCCTCTTACGACAAATTCAGACTGTCGGTCCACTAGAAATGTCCGTTAATGATCGAAAAGCTCCTGACTACCGATCAAGGACTGAATTCGATGTAGGAATAAGCTGATGGCCCTTAATGCGGATAGTATTTCCAATTGATTCGGTCAGATTTTCTAGCTGAAGTTAGTGGGTTAGACTAATAGAATCACTGAAACATGTTCTTCTGCAGACTTCGCTGAATCTGAAGTGTCAATCAGAGGAGATAAACTTTTCAGAATATGTAGACAAAGTAAAGGGTGACGGATTACATTTTATGTCATCTGCAAGTTAGCCACAATCGTTAAAGAGTATACTCTCTCATTGTAAGTTGAATTTATATCTATCACTTCTTCCAATAACCTCGTCCGGACACTAACGTTATCAATGGCATTCTGTCCACCTAACCAGACTTGTGACCGTGATCTCTCTCCCTCTCTCTCTCTCTCCTGCCTGAAGTGTAGAAAGACGTTTAGAAGAAAAGTGTTCTTTCTGGTGGAGATTTCAGTGCTTCTGGTACTGACTAGCAAACATGCGCCGCTCAGGGCCCAGCAGGTAGTCCTGGTCACAGCTTACAACGGAAAAACTTTTCTGCCAGAATGTTACCTTGAATATACAACCCAGGGCAGGGAAATGACAAAATTGTCCCTGCCTTACCTTAGCTAGAGATGAAAAAATGTGCTTGACCTGCAAGATCGAAATCATGTGATCAGATTGCTTTGCGTCCTCAGTATTCAGTGTTTTTGAAATCCAGTGCGCCTAGCAGGTGCGAGAGAAACGTTTTCTTGTGATATAGCATGGGAAACCTATTTGCACGATGAAATAAACGACTAGTGAGGAAATAAATATGGCTGTTAACTTTTTTAAAAAAACAGATAAAACTCAGTTCCTAAAAGTCAGGTAGGATTTGTTATTTATATTGTTAGAATCATATGCTTTGGGTAGAAAATCGCTAGCCGAACCCTATAATTTTGAATGGCATGGCACTTGTCTTTACTTCATGAAATATGTAATATTTTTGCCATGTTTTAGCTGGCAACCAGTCCGAGGTGATTGCACAACGGCTCAACATGTTCAGAAACTGGACAGTTCCGCCGCCACCTTCGGTTTTACCGGTTTCTCCAGAAAAATTTCAATCTGCCGGCGTTTCCTGCTCCCTCGCCCATGGTATCTCCTGGAGAGTAAGTCAATGCACTTTTTCTCTTTCAGCTGCAGCCATCATCCCACATTGTTTACAATCGTAACAGTTTTTATCTGTAACTTATGAAACGCTAATGTGAAATTAGGATCCAAGTCCCGTGGTAAGGAGCAACCGCGGCCAGTAAACACAGGGGTTGGTGCAGAGTTCACGCACGAACTTTGACTGTATCTCATGGGGGAACGCCCAAGGAAATGGTTGAAATCTACAATTAGTGAACTAAAATGTGGAGGCCCAAAGCGTCCTGTGTTATTGTATCTGACCTACACGGGTGCCAAACAAGTCTAGGGGCATGAATGGAATCGAGGCCTTGTGCCACATTAGTCACCGCGTCTGCTCTTATCGCTGGTTGGCCTAACTCCGAATTGTCACATTCATATATGATGCGGGAGGAAAGAGGAGGAGTAAATCAAACGAGCTCTAAAACTATCGCAAAACGCTAAAATTTGTGGCTTTGAAACTTAGCAACCGAAAAAATAATTTAGATCTCTTCTAAACTGAGGGTTAGATTATATGTCTTCTGTGACATCTCTGTTCTGTCAGCGGTCTCAGAACGTGAAGTCTGGGTAGTGTGGAGTGGGGGAGGTACATATGTGTCACACGTAGATTGGGCTGTAAGCCAGATCACTAGCCGCTGGGTCTGTGCCTACCTTAAGCCGTAGTAGAGTTGTCTTGCCATTACTGTACAGGGGGAGGAGAGGAAGAAGTTGGCAAGGTGCAACTCATCCACACTACGAGTCGGTTCACAGCAATTCGACCGTATTTACCGACGATGTCCACCGTGTGCTGCGCAGCAGGGTGAGAGTAGGGACGGTAACTTGCACGCGAGTTAGTTCATAGGGCAAAGTCCCAATATGCGACCCCACTCAGGGAGCATCGTAGCGTATTGCGTCCTCGCCTTTTTTTATAATTGACGCCTCCGCGCTTTCGTAACTAGATGGGATGTAATCTATTTCTCTTATGAAAAAACTGCAAAAAATACTCAACTTTTGCGTGCACTGTCAGATGTCTTTTTAACCCCATCATTCCTCGGGGATGGTGTTCCTGGTACGTGTGCTCTTTTGCAAGTATCTGTAGGAGAAGTTAGCTCGAGATCATAGTATGCCATCCTAACATTTGTCCGAATATTTGCCTACTGTCGCGCTGTCCTTTGCGCCCTCTAGCCCAAACCCGAAAACTCATATTACACAGTGACCTGGTTCTGTTCCCTGAGTTGGGTCGCATACTACGTCCTTGCCGTCTATAGTGATAGTAGACTTGCGCAGCACTCTACTCCGCATTCTCTCCTCTTCCCCCCACCCGGACCCTCTGTCAAGACAGGGTCAAGAGGATCGGAGGAGCGAGATATGCAGGTCCCTGGCATGGGGTAAACCCGCAGCCAGGCGTACCACCACACTCCGTGGTCCACAACGTGCACTGACCAGGATTTTATACCACAACAAAGATAGGAGGGCAGCACAGACCCCAACCGGCGCGGAGTGGACCATCAACTGGGCGCGCCATCACACCCCTATATTTCCATTTGTTATGGATGCGCGTTCCCAATAACGCCTGTCACACTTCGATCTAGCCCCTGTGTTGATCCAGCTTACCTATCACGTTGCCCGTTATAGGGACAAAAAGACAGATGTTAGCAACACCCCGTACTCCCAGCCGGTCACCCATGCAAGTACTAACAGGTGCTTTCTACGTGCTATGGTTGCTGACACGAGTCGGTTCATACACAGGCCAGCACTGCTGCTTGGGGTAATTGTGGTCATCGCTGCGCACAGCTACCGAGTTTTGAAACCGAGATAGCACACGTGCACTCGGGGAGTTCAGCTTTGCAGGCAGTGGCCAAAATTAGTATATCCTACCAAGAAAGTGGCGTCATCTTGTTTATTTGACAAATATTTTCTCACCTTGAGGACGACAGCCACTGCTCTTGACCAGGTTAACTTCCTTTACACGTCAGGGTGGATGCCAAAACAAGTAAGCTGGGTAGGTCTGAAAACAGCGACGGCTGAGTCGATCATCCAACAAAATTTTAGATGATGAACCGTCGTATAACAAAGCAACCTCCGGATAGTGTCCAATCCTACAGGGTTTACTGGGCGAAATAGTTTGAAAAAATGTCAAAGCAAACCTCCGATATTCCGACCTAATGTTTTACTGCTTAATCATCGACAGAAACCTAGTTCAGTAGATTACAGATCAGCTGCTTTTTTGTCCAGAAGCCAAGTTACATTCTTTGGAAAAGCATAAAGTGCAAATAATATCTCCCGTCATTGTCGGCCCTCATTAAATTGAGCTTGTATTGTCAAGTTCATCAATGCATTTGGGTTGCTGTCCGATAGAGATCTGGCCGTCATTGCATATCTAGACTCAGTGCCGTTCCTTTTGGTCTTCTTAACACCTTTCGGGTTAGAGTCCTTGCAACCAGATATCGGTACTGACATTTGAATAAAGTATAACTGAACATAGAAAAGTTTGGAAACTGAAGCAGCATGCCAAAGGACTCCGTTTTCTGGCTTTTCTACGAAGAGTGGAAAACTTAATGACCTACTAACCTAGCTATAGAGATAGATATAAATATGGATGAAGAGAGAGAGAGAGAGAGAGAGAGAGAGAGAGAGAGAGAGAGCGAGAGGGAGAGATTGTTGGGTGCTGCTCTTGTCGTTTGGTTGACTGAGTTTATTATTGCTCTGTGAAAATTATGAGTTAACCGTAAAAGGAGCAACATGCGCAGGGCTCTGTGAGCCCGGAAGGTTCCGCGATTCCTCGTCCTCGTTGCATTGTCATCTTTTTCTCCGTCCCTGGTTTTCTGCCCCTGGTTTGCCCCCTCTTTCTCTCTTTAGGCACCTCCCAGGCGGAGCCCAAAACCCAATCTCTGAGCGCACTTCCTAACAGCAGGCACTGTTTTACGTGAACAAGTCTCGCCAACAGCTTAGTTGCTATGTTAGATTTACCGCCACTGTGCGTTAAGCTTTAATATCCTACTATTTTTCCCCATTTTACCACTTTAATATATGGAATGTTTCCTTCGCTTTCTCGAAACTTACGCTAAAGCAGGATGTCTTACAGTTTTTTGAAGTCTTCCAAACGGCACTTTTTCAGTCTTCTAGGAAATTAGCAATTGCAACGGTGGAAGACCGCGAGCAACTTTACTGCACTGCCAGAAGGCACTTCAGTGGGATTTTTCAGAAAAACTGTCTGTTTGGTCCATGCTAAAAAGGCAAAAAGTAAACTCAATCGTTCCTAAATTGATTTGTAAGCTTGCAGTCTTGCCATAGCAATTTCCTTAACACAAGTTTTTTGATTCCCACAAACACAGTGCCAAGCGGTAAACAAGCCTTGCGACATAAAATTCAGTTGCCTCCGCATCTATGTGTGTCAGAGTCATTTAGAGGTTCAGCTCCTCAGAAAACAAGTAAAATAAGACGGGTGGATCAAAAGAAGCTCCATATAACTGCAGGCTACCATCTTATTAGGCTATTATGTATTAATTTATTCAGCATAATGCATAGACTCAATGAGCCTGCCACAATCCTGAGGCATGCACTTCGACACTCGCTCCTGTCGAGCTGGCTCAACTATGCACTTTCTCTAAAAGTGAGAGCTAGCTTTACAATCCGGCTGCCCAAAAGTACCTTAGGCCATTTCTCAGGTCTCTATGCTACATCAGTTTGCTGTGAGAACTTACCAGCAATAACTTCAAAATGCACTTTGTCTGACCTCAATTGGTCATTTGACCTTTACCGCGGATTCACTTATCGATCAGAAAATTGTGCTGACGATTTTTAAGGCCCACTGGTTCTACGTAATCCAAAAGTGCGTCCAAGAGCGGGCCAGAGGCGTTTTCGAAGTGGTTTGCGGCAGGCGCGACGAGACACCGCATCCGTATTTAAAATTCGATGACATATTTGAACAAGTGCCTCCGTACTACAGGTGGTCTTGCGTAAAAATCCAGGGGGAGGGTTGTCTATCCCGGCGTCCTAACCCTAACACCAATCCCCCTGGAATTTGGCGCAAGGCCACCTGTAATACGAGGGTACTTATTCCCGTAACCTACTAGAGGAGTTTTTCTAAGAAACGCCGCAGTATTAGTCCATGTCTTGCAACTGCAGTCAGCTTTTATCAGGTACTGGTCAATGAAATAGACGACACATTCTGCAACCTCTGCTTTCCCTAGCCAGTTAATGGTTTCGCAATCCAGAAGAAGCGTCAACTTGCTTGTGTTCATTACTCTTTCCTCGCTCTGTGCGGTCGCAACCACTGGCGGTTAGTTCCATTGAAAGCAGTTTGCAGTGGAACAAAAGTCGTGCTGCAGAGGATGGGCGGACGCAGTGATGACCCGCGAGTGTGCATTTTTTTCCTACAAGCGGACATGCGCCGTATCTGCCTCACATTCTATCAATACCCCACCGCGTTCCGATGATAAGACAAGGTCAGAACTGCTGGAGATGGGCGTGGGCGTAGCGCGGACAAAACTAAACAACCCATTTGTGCGAACTACACACGACGTAATTCCTAACTGCGTACATAAAAGAATTACCTGTAGAGTCTTGGATTTCACATAAAAGAAAGAGTGGCAACGGCAGGGCGAAGGGCACCACTTGACCGTCGATAGACTGCGGATCGTGTAATACGGGGGTTTTATCTGGGCATTCATTTGCAGGCCATTGCTGACATTACACTGCCAACAGCGATTACTTCCCATGACCTCAAACCACTACCCGAATTTCTTTGTTTTTGAAAATCTGCTTTTTGTTTATTATTTAATTAACGTGCTCATTTCCGTCGCCATACAAAAGTGTACGGTAAGATTTTCGACAGGAATTCAAGCAATTTCTGTGTCTACCTGCATTTCGTTAGCTAACTGACTGGCATGCTGTCCCACCCATAAAACCGCCATTTCGACTATCCCCCATATGACACGATCCACAATCTACCGTCAGTTAAGTGGGGTTCTTCACCCTACCGCCGCCAAATAGTGTCCTGGAAGTCATACTGAGAAGGAGCCATTACAGTCTTACCACCAGTCTTCAGTAGTGCCAGCTCACCTCGTCATTTGCCAACCTTCCATGTCGCGATAGTTTCAAGGTGCGTATGCTTGTCTATGGTGAGGAAACAAGGCGCTGGATCTGACCTGGATTGATATCGCTCTCTCCAACCTCCCTCAGGTACTAGTGACCTGTCCGGTGGGCCCCGCCGCACGACGCGAGTTTACTCACATTTGAGTCAAGTTACCCGCCCAACCTACTGCAACGCCTGGAATCCACCAAATCTGATAGAGTAAGTTGCCTGCCCAAAATGTGAACGTATCATGAGGGCTAGAGCAAGGGGTAACTGCCGTCAGGACCTCGTTTCAAATGGGGATCGAGTCACGCCTTCAGTGGAAAACCTTCCAAACCATTGCTTTTAGCGTTTCATTGTAACCTTAGGCACGTCAGATTGTTTGTGGCGTGGAATGAACTGAATTGCCATGAGGATGGGTAACTGAATCATTCGTCATCTGTTGTCTTAAGACCGCGGGACTTATACTTGACGGGATGTTTCTTTACATGCTGTGACCTCAGCAGCATTTCCACGTGAAAGGCTTTCAAGAAGCTTAGTTATGCCTGTTTGTTGTCCCAACCTATACGACGTTTGCAGGGCGTCCGCAAAGTTTGACAGGGTAAAAAATAATTCGGTGTGTGACACTACCTCACTGCCAATTACAGGCCTCCTCACTTGGGTTACAATCCAGGAACCAACTGATCCAGATGAGGGACTGAATGTTGATCTCTTTTTCCTAAATCTGACCAGTATACTTAAATAGCTTAACCACTGTCATACTGGCGGAGGAAAGGTTTTCTTCATCGCCCTTAGGATGCCGTTCACCGCCGCCGTGCAGTGAATTCAGATGAAGTTTAGCTCTACCCTAGCGTGCTTGTAAATAGGGTTTTGATTTGGAAACGTTTGACTCTCAGTTGTGCGTCCTGATGCGAGTTCATTTGAAGTGTGTCTGTGTGGCAACACCCTGACTTCACTTCTTTGCGACTGTCTATTCAAATTGCAGGCTGCTAGGTCCCACCAGCCTAGGCCTCTACACGCATTTTCCCTCTCCAACAAGCCTTTTTTTAACTAAAAAGGTCGTCTCCGCCACCGTCTGTCTCGTTGATCGCTGGTTCCCACCACTGACCGCACCTACACGTCCGTGCCTAGAGTGACGAAATACACTTTCGCTACACACGCTAGCAAGCAAGGCTCGGTTTTTAAGGCTTGTTGCCAAGACCTGATTTGCATTTTCCAACATGGCAACCACCGACTCCAGGAGGTCTAGTGAGGGCAGCTCAACTAATACGCATATACGCTGTTTGCTTAAAATTAAAGCGAAAAGGACAGGGGAAGGGGTTGTCAGGAGCTGTCAGTTTACTTGCTTAGATTTGTCTCACTTGAACCTCTCGGTCTTGTATCAGCGTTTATCAGCATACACTTCACGGCAGTGACTTCAATAAACAAAGCAACCTAAACCCTCTGTCTGTACGGTGTGTCGACTTTCGCACAATACAAAACCGTAGGTCTCGGATCACGCGCTACCGTTTGTCGTCATCATTGTTTGCAGTTTCTTACCCCTTCACCCACCCTCCCTCCAACCGCCCTGCCCTAGAGACGCACGCTACGGTCCTCGCGTGCTATAACTACCGTCTAAAGGATGGATCTCGCAATTGCTTGAGAATTTTCAAGACCCTGAACCAAGTCGACTGACACTTGGCGATTAGGTCAAATTTGTAAATTTGTGATCCCTTAGAGACCGAAGGATAGGGTGGTACGCGTGCGCGTAAGCGTGTAAGGCCTGGTTGTATCACCCTAAGAACTAACCGTACATTGGACATGCTCGTACTTCCGAAATATTGATTTTTGCCTGAGGCCACGCTCATTGTCACCCTCGAGACCCTTTTTGGGAAAGAACCCATCCAAATATGAAAAACATGGCGGCGTTTTTCTTCCGACTGCACGCATTCATTATTCCCGTGGTCTGTCTCAATAACTATGGCTTAGTGCTACAGAATATCTAAACTACCTTAACCATTTAACTGACTGTCGATGAAAGAAATGACCTTTCATACCACTTCCTCCAACAAAACTCGATACACCAGCGGTCGACGAAACTTGCCAACTGGCAGCCTTTTCGGTCGTGAAGTATGTACCGTCAGCCACTAAACGCTATTTCATTGTAATTCTAATTCGAAATAGTTTTTTAAGCTGCGCAACACTTTTCATCCTATCAGTCCCTTTCGGGAACCAGATAGCTGAAAAACACTATTTGTATTTTGAACTGATGTCAACGTAATTGGACCTTTTGGACACGACACG
>CACRXP010000395.1:98675-126570 GCA_902702965.1 Spirometra erinaceieuropaei | reverse complement strand
AGGGGTCATTGTACCAGACTCTCAGTTCACCAGTTAGTCACTCCACATATACACACAGTAATGATCAGGAGAATCGAGTTATTTCGTCAGTTGACAACCTTCCCAGTCACGAAAATTTGCCAACTGACGGGATAACTCTGACAAGCATACAAGCAACTCAGCGATCGATGGCGGCTCGTGCCTCACCCCACTGACAGCCGGCCGGCGTTATTGTGTTAGTGCATGGTGTAACCATGCGCCTAAGCCCTGTCCAACTGCGACGAATCGGCGAATATCAAAACATCTGTCGACACCGCAGTGTCGCCAAGTCTAGGTCTGAGTCACATGCGGTACAAGCAGTCAACCGGCAGATGGGGTTCGGTCACTTTTGTCGTGCCAAGTATGGTGTCACAGTGTTTTCCGGCCGGACTAAAGTACCCCCAAAATCTTTCATGTCTAAAAATACAACTAAACCATCAGGAAGGAGTATGTGGTGTCCACTACGCGTTATACAGACGGAATGTCTAGATGGAGAGGTTCGGATCTCCCGAAGATTTCGTTTGTTGAATTGGGAATGGAAATCAAAGCAAAAGGGGCTTGTAGTTCGAGGATGTGGTTAAGTCCATGTCCTCAAGAAAATGCCGAACGCGCTTCACGACTAGGTGGACGGTCAGACGCTCCCGTACAAATGTGCTTTAGCGCGATTCGGCAGGTAATTTTTTGGAAATGAAGGTTAGGGGTTGGATTTGACCTGCGAATTTTGCCGAAAAATCGCGTTGACTGCAACGTCGTATTCAAAGACTAAGAGGGCATTGGTGTGTCAGGATCAGAGACTCAGGAGTGAGGCGTCGACCAAGGCAGCTTTTGACATGTCAAAAGCAGTGAGAGTATCTTTATGGAGCTTAAAAGAACATGTGGGGATCGGAGAGGAGATTAATGAGCAGCAGAATGGTGTCTGACAGTTCAAGAGGAGCCGGCAGTAGAACTTCACCCCACCCAAAAAACCACTGCAGTTGACGCTACAAAGACATATTAAGATGCCCTATCATATGCCTTTAAATTAACCAAGCAGAATGGCAGGGCTTTTACAGAACTAAGAAGCACGGGATATGGTAGTAAAAATAGGAAAAGCTGTCTTTGAAATGGACCTAATCAAGGAGACCGTGCTGAAAGCACATGCGCGAATGACTGTAACGTCGAATACCAATTCCAGTAACTCCCAGATCCGTCACTAGTTCCCAACTCTCAACGCGAATCTAAGACTCTGGTCGGCTTTTTAACACTTACTGATACCACACAATATCAACACTACTACCTCGCTCTCTGCACGACCAAACAGCACCATCAACGTCATCACAGAATCCACCCCTCCCATCTCTCCCTTTGACGGCCACAGCCTAACGTCCCAATTGTCTCTCCTCGTGCTCCTTTCAGTCACCAGTATGGGGATACCGCATTCTATCGTGGAAAGGAGGTTTAACGATCCGGTAACAGGACATGTTCGTCCATTTGCACCGTGGGGCTCAAAATGGAACCCTCACAGGCAGCCTCATAGCGACCAGTAATTATGTAGGTAAGACTACCGACAGAGACAAGGGAAACCGGAAACTGTCAATCACAGACTTATTGTGGGTCCGTAATCCAATTACCAGTGCACTTTCGACTTGTCAGGAGGACAATATGCAGCCATGAGGGCCTATCGGACTGTTCTTTGTTGACTCGCTTACTTTAATCTGAAGTTGAGTCGCGGTGTTTGGAGGAGAGTATTCTTGCCCTGAACCTTTTAATTAAACCACCACACTATGCACACCCTCGTTCCTACCTGAGCTGCCTCTCAGCTTTCTAAGGCTAGCTTTTGTAAGCTCTCCGAATGACATCTTCACGCCTTTGGCCTACACGCCCGTCCACAACAGGCCACATTTGTCGTCCTACCAACGTATCAGTGGCCGCTCCCCGCGGATCTTCTCTACCTGCAAAGGAAGACAGTCATGGCAAGGTTTAAAATAACACTGTTAACACGAGTCTTGTCTGCCCAGAACAAAGGCGTGATTTATGAGTGAGGACGACTGCAGAATTTTCCCATCACATTGTCGAATTCTGTTGTCTCTGGTACACAACCACTGTGGTGAACTTTTTATACAGCCGTATCTTCAGTGTGACGAGCCTGCTGCTATCACCCTTCCTGATGCCCTTGATCTTGCTTCCAAAATAAGTTCCTGATTAGAGTTTTTCCCTCCTTCAACGACCCCTGAAGAGGAATGTTCATCAAATTTAAATTTCCTACGCAGGTTTTCTCTGGGGTACCCAATGACACCATCCACCTCGTATCTAGTTATTTCGTTAGCGTTAAGAGGTAGCCCCCTTTCCGATCGATTGGGGAAGCTCCCAGAGTGATCCAAATCACTGGAAAAAGGGGTTTGGGCGTTGTTTTGTGGCAGGCAGAACGGAGTTTCCTAAGGAGGCGGTGTATAGAACTGCTTCCCCTGTCCTTTCACCCCACCATAAAGGAGAATTAGATGCCTGCAGTAGCCAGGGAGCAGTGGCTAGCTGCTTGCGGATCAACGCCTGGATCGACTACCATTCCATTCGTATGGCTGCCTCTTCTTCGGCACCCCCTTCAACTACTCACAGCCAGGGAAGAGAGAGAAAGGACGCCCGCAAAAGGACGTCAAAGAAGTTTCTTTGATCATGAACTGAGGCCTCCCTCAGTCTTTCAGACTTCAGTCAAGCGCACACGTTCAACTCGGACCTGCAGATGTCAAGACTTACATTCGAAGAGCAGTAGCTTCATTTTTCGAGGTCACAGACTAACTCATGTCTTCCTGTTTTCAGTTAATTTACAAAATGCTAGTGTCCTCAGCGTAAAAAGGTGATCGCGTGTTGCCATGTCCATCGTCGATCTCGACGCGGAGGAAGTGTACGCGCACTCCGCTGGCCGTGTACACGGGCGCCGGACCCAACGCACGCACCCCAGTCCAGCTTGCGCCTCCGAGACTTTCATTGGCATGCAACTTCGCGCAGACATCTTTTTATGCAGGCTGCTTCTCTTTTTATGCCGTGTCTTTTGGAGGAAATAGCCTGAGGATGCTTGTTAGGAGAGAGGGAAAAAGAGAGAGAGTGCGCGCACGCTTACGTTGAGATGGTCGAAATTTTTTCCGTCAAAATGTCTAAACGCCGCAGTCCAGGGACTGCGCAGTTAACATCAGTCCTCATCTCCCTCAAAAAAGGCACGGACATAATCAGAGGAGAGAGCCAAAGTGGCGACCGCTCTTCTAGTGTGTGTCTATTCAAAGTTTCGCGCTGGCCGTCGGCAGTTCTTTGGACTACAAACTAGAAGAAAGCAGCCAGTGCAAAAAATAGGTAGGTTTTACTACTAACACAGACCCAACGTCTCAGACAGGGGCGCTATATTGGGCTGAAAATCGTAACTCTACTGAATCCGACCTCACGATAGATCCTTGCTCCGTGTACTGACAGAAACTGAGAACCCGGAGAATTAAACTCCACCCCTCTCACGCGTCAGCTGTCTGTTTGTTTTTGTCTGTCCTGTCGCGCCAGCCGACCTAGTCTGCCGATTTCACTTTCCCCTCTGTTCATTTCGTCTGACGACGGGTCGGTGTCACCGACTTGAAAATTTACAAGTACAACTCGATTTTCAGTTAAACTCCAGTTTTGGATTGTGCTCTAAATCTCCTCACAAATACCTTTTCTGATATTTTCACAAGGTACTTAATGGCATAACTTCATTTGCTAATAATTAAATGTTGGTATTTATTCCGAGGTGCTGCCCCCCGTTAGGATGCTTTGTCAGTCGAGTCGCACTTTCGGCTATCCCGTATTGCATAATTCCTTTATGAGAAGTTAAGAATTTAAAAATAGGAACAGCGATTGTAGTTTTCCTGTCCCATGGTCCCTGGGCTCTCAGAAACGTCACCAAAGTTTGGCGTCATGATTCGACCTTTGGTAGTCGAGCCGCAACTGAGCCCCGTGCCCGTTAATAGATTAACTCAGGTCATCCACTAATTAACAAACGGGGCCAACTGACTAGGGAGAGGAAAGCGAGAGAACGCCGTTGTCGGGAGAGTAAAATTGACCTATCGCGAGTGCCAGTGCAGCCAGCATACGTTCTGGGTGCGGAAACAGATTTATGCAACTGCCCACAGCTTGCGTGGGTGGTACTTGCAGCAGCAGAAGTAGCAGTCACAGTAAGACCTATCCTCTGCATACGTGCTCTCCAAACATCGACTGTGCGTACCAGCTGAAATACAAAAAGTCGCTTACCTCCTAGAAAAATAAATGTACGATGGGTTTTTTGTATTCAGCAGCTCAACAGTATTTTCCGCAAATGTTATTGGCAAACAACTACTTTTTTTAACTTCATTTGATCCAATTGTGAAAAACCTGGCGACCTCGGTGGGCTTCAAACCCACGACAGTAAGGGAAGGTATGAATACAGTCAACGCTTCAACCACCTGAGCAACAAGGCGCCGAGTTTTTTCGCAGTTAGGTCAAATGAATTATCTAAATCTACCAAGAACACCTGCTAATTTTTAAATGTCAAGATTTAATTAAACTAGTGGTGGACTTGAATTCCGTGGGGAAGGGAAGATAACTTCCTGACGCTGACGCTTGTGGTGGCGAATGCGACTTCAGCATTACAGTGTTTATTTATGGCACTGCCTTTCTAGCATAGATTGTAACGTGCGCAAATCTTACTCATCTGTTTTTGTTCCAATGAGCTGACCTCGCTGAGCGTGGTGACCTCCATATTGTATGGAGTCAGTTTCCGGGCGACATGAATGTTTCTCGTCTATGGCCGGCTGCCACTGGAGTCTTTGGGGGGAGAACATACTTTCCAGTTTGCCCGAGTTATTGATGTCAGTCTGGTGAATTCGAGACAAGGTTGTTGTTTGCTAAAGTGTTTTGGTGGTCCGTTTAACAACCCCTAGTCACGATTCGCTTCAAGACGGCTTGATTGTCCAGTTTTGTAAAGAGCACAATTTATAACTCCCTGAACACCTTAACTGCTCTCACCAGAGATGCTTAGATATCCCATACAGTCGTCAGGTGCACTAAGGTTGACGGCCGGTTTAGAACGGACAAGATGCAAGTTAGTCTGAGTCACCTACGAGATTGCATGTCGTCCTCCACGCAGGACTCTGATTGTTGAGGTGGGGATTTGTGGCTGATTTGGAGCAGAAACTTTGCCTACGCGTGCCACAGCATAGATGGTTAGTCTCTAGTCACTGGACCAGCCTTCATGCAAGTAGTTTGACTGTGTAGGGAAGACCCCATCTGCACACCCTTGGATTTGTTTAGTCTTACAAGCTGGCCGATCGTTCTGTATTTCTCTCACTTTTTTGTTTCCGTAGACTTCGGTATAAAAATAATGAGACTTTATTGGTGTCGGTCCTGCTATTGACATAGATCGTGCGTATCTCGTTATCCCCAGAGAGCGCGCATTGAATTTCTTCGTTATTGCCACTGAACCTATCCGACAGCCTTGGGCATGCACGAACGAGGACTCCCAAATCGGTGGTCCGAAGGACATCTGGCAATTCCCTGCACTGTACCTCAACGATGACATCCCCTTCCAGGACTTGCATTTCTTCCGTATTGGGAACCATGTAGCCGCTGAAATCTAATCGCCGTTTAGCCGTATCCAATAACGCAGTATTTAACTCGCCGAATGTTCTGTTACTTTGCGGTTGCCTGTGGAGTCGCCGTTGCAGCCTCATCTTGGAGATTACAAGAGGGTGGTTCATCCAGCAGTGGACACTACACATCGTCTTGGTCACTAGCTGTCACTCTGGTCGTTCCTCTGGACGTGTATATAGTCCAGCAACTGCCAGTGATGCGAACAAAGAAGCATCCACACCGTCTTCTCCCGGTTCGGAAGGCGGAAAAAAGCGTTGGTGAAGAAAAGGCTGTGCCCTGCGAATACGTGCCACAGTATGAGGCTATTGCTGTTACATGTGCTCATCTCGTGAGGACCTAGAACTCCCTTTCAAGTAGCGTGGTCTGCGCTTATGTTGGCAGTAGGGCCACCAAGGTCATTTTTTCGCCTTCAGCACAGTTGCTATGAGGACATGCAGGTCTTTGGAGAACTTAATCCTCACACCGTTGGAGGTTTGAGTGCAATAAATGGCGGTGGTAGCTAATTTTCTCCCACGATGTGGCAGTGCCAGAAGCATTTGGCGGTAACTTCTTACCTGTGGAAGGCATGACACTCGTCGCAAGACGTCTTACTTAATGGTGAGGTTGATTCCAGCGTCTCGTAGTTCTGCCTTTGTAAGTCTGCTCCAGAGGAAGACCTATCCAGCACCTAATTTCTCCAGGTATCACTGTTCCAAGAAGCTGGTCTCACTGAGAACTACAATGTGTACTTCGCCGAAAGTCAGATCGCATGCGATCAGATTTGTTATCACTTCTGATCGGTTGCTTATTTGTGTTCGAGGGGAGAAAGAAAATTCATGGCTGCCGGAATAGGCAGATTCACTCAGGCAGACTGTGGGCAGACACAGTGATGGTGACGGGAGTGGTTCTTCTCCTTACGTATTATCGCAACCGCATCTTTTACGTTCATGAGCCACGGTTAGGTTGGCGACGGCTTGACTACTCAGCATTTATCCAAAGTACGTTGTAGGCAGAGCAATGTTACCGACAAAGACAAGGGAGATTGGGCTGGCTATTTCCTGCATATTAGCCGTCGATAACCAGTCATACCCAACCCCGAAGTGTGGAACACTTGGGGCTCGATCCGGCGACCTCTTGATTAGAAGTTCAACATCCCTAACCACTGAGCCAAGGACTCATTGTCCTATCCGTTGCGATCGGCAATATACAATGGTAGAGGGGCGCTCACCGATCGTGTCACAGAACTCACTCGTTTACTTCGTAGGACTTTTATCTGAGGATATGAGGAAGGAGAACGGGAATAAGTGGGGGGGGGGACCACTGTGTTTAAGAGGAAACACATGCTGTGCACCCCAATCTAGTTTAGCCTGCTGGCCAAGGACATTAACTGGGGTGCTGAGCACGGCTTCATGGAGCCACGGATTGGAGCTAGGTACCAGGACGGGTCGTAGTGGCGTTATCCACCAGATTCATCTATGCGTTTCGTGAGGATCGCCGGTGTATTGCCGCAGGTTCTTGTCTCGACCGCGGTCCTGACTGATCGAGTCGGCTTATATTGTTTTGTATAGTCATGCGTGCCATTAGCCGGCAGTGTATTTGTGGCAATGCAGACTCATCAGCGTGCTATTGTGCAACGGTCATCCAACCACACCTAAGAGCCGGCGGTGACCATACGGTCGCGACGTGGGCCCCTTCCCGCGACATCCCATACACCCCGTACTTATTCATGCAGTAATAGGCGCACGCAGACTTATCTGTCTTCTCGAGGCAATACTAAAACAATACCGACCAAAACAACAGGGACTGTGATGGCTATTTCTGGTTTATTAGTGTTCATCAACCTGCCTTACCCAAACCGCGGGTTCAGGTAACCGAGAATTATATCCCGGCGTCTTTGGCCATTCATCGTTAATCCCATCGCTACACCACTACGCTACCTTCTCCTGTACTCTAGCGTACCCTAGGCTCAGTCTTGAGGCGGGATGCCTACATGCGGAAATCGACACTGACGCCGACTACCCACCTCCTGTTCAAGGGGACAAGCAGGACAATGCAGCGGGCGGGTGGGTGAGAAAGCCCCAACCGCCGACTCAGTCGCAACAGGAATCAACAGACGCGTTGGTTCCTAACTTTTGAATCCATTAACCTCGCTTTTCCGGCAGTTGTGGAGTTGAGGACAAACCCCACAAGACCCTGGGGACGACACCGCGGTCCACCTCAACAATTAAGATGGAAACTCGAAAATCTGCTACGACTAACGAGGAATCTCCAGTCTCATCATTCTCAGCAAAGTCTGTGCCTTCATTTTCTTCAACCGCCTGACTGTGCAAATGGAATATGGACTTCTGCCAGAGACTAAGTGTGCATTCCGGAAATGCAATTAAACAATCGGCATGAGAAACGGTTTTTTACCAGTTCCGTAAATGTGACAGAGGTTTCAGGCGCCGTGAATTGAATCGTGCTCTGGAAAATACTGACTAAATTCGAATGTTTAGAAAGATTTACGTTAACGGCAGGGTGGTTTTACGGCGGTCGTGAGTCCGTACATCGCGAAATACGGTTCACCCTCGGAATAACTTCGGTACCAAACTTGGCAATATCACATTGCATTCTTGTAGCAACGCCTCTCAGCCTCATGTCCTCCGCAGTGCTGGTGGACGACTACTCGAAATCAGTATCCGCTATCGAACGAGCGGGAAGCCTTTAATAATCCGACCTGTGACCACCATGAAAACCCCTAACGTCAAGATGTGTACCCCGCGTTACAGGTGGCCTTGTGCTAAATTCCGTGGAGGAGGGGTAGTTAGGGTGTGAGTTAGTGCGGAGACCAGGACTAGGGTTAGGTTTGGGTTTAAGATTAGGATTCTTATTAGGGTTAGGATACGGGAATAGTTAGTGCAAGACCATCTGTAATGGCAATTCGACCGTCACACCCGACGATGATCACCGCGTGCTTCACACCAAGGTGGAGGAGGCACGTTGACTTGAACGTGAATTAGTTTATAGCGAGTGCAGACTTGCGCTGTATATACTGTTATCTTTAGTACAGGGATAATTACTCCCATGTTCAACCAAGCAGTTCTTTTATGGTGTTTTGTTCCCGGTGCTGGAGGTTGAGGAGGTCAAAAGCCACCTTACCAAGACACCTCGCTAAAGCGCCTCGGAATGAAACGGAGCAGCCGAGAATCCTTGCGCAGAATCGATGGGCATGACGATTTACTGTTACCTCTGGACAGTCACCATTGTAATTCAGTACATCTGAGCGTGGCCGCGGCAAGGAAGACTAAACTTTCGAGGAAACATTTTGCCGAGGTCCAGCACCTACCATCATATCCCCAACGCCGGCGCGCATTCAAGTGTTATTGCCGGCAAAGACAATGGAGACTGGAATGGCCATTTATGGCCCATTAGCCGTTGTCAGCCAGTCATACCCAACCCCGGAGTGTGGAACACCTTGGGCTCGAACTCGCGACCTAGGAGTTAGGAGTCCAACGCCTTTAACCACGGGGCCACAAGCCCGTTGTCCTGTCGGCTTCGGTCAGGAATATACAATGGAACTATTGGTTAACGCCCCTCTACCGTTGTATATTCCCGATCGAAACCGACTGGAAAACGGGCCCATGGCCCAGTGGGTACAGACTTTGGACTCCTAACTAACAGGTCGCGGGATCGAACCTGTAGTGGACAGCCATAATGGTTACGTCGCGCCTTTCACTAGCGCCTGCACCTACGTCCTAGCGACAGCCTGCTATGGCACGCACGTCTGCCCGGCTTCGATTTGTCTCGTTGCAATTCACTGTCTGCACCACGCGAGGCTTGTCACTACCCTCACATGGGTTCGGAGCCAATCAACGCAACTCCTATCGCTGATTGGTAAGGCAGGCGGGAACAGTCCAGAAGAATAGAGTAAACAATCTGCAGCGACACTTTTGCAGCGGCGACCTTCGGCGACACATGGCTCGTCGCTCTCGCGGACGCCGCTTCCGCGGCGCCTGACGCATCCTCGTCCGGTTGCCAAATTTCCCCTTCACTATTCTGTACAGAATAAAGTGTCCTCACCAAATGGCGTCCTGCTTCTAACAACTTGGGATATGGCCTGAAGTTGTGGCGTACTGAGCGTACACCATCACCGCTTAGCCGCTACAAACCCCAGGTGTTCCACACTTCGGAGTTGGGTATGACTGGCTGACGACGGCTAATAAGCCCGAAATGGCCATTACAGTCACCCTTGTCTTTGTCGGTAATAACATACTGCCTATATAATGCGCCGCTGTGCGGCTGCTGGTTGGGCTCGGGTGAACCCGTAAGGCACAACGGAACGAGTGGGTTCCGTAACAACGATCGGTGAACGCCCCTCTATCATCGCATTCAAGTCTCTAACTGTGCACCCATCGCGCAACGAGTGTAGGGCCACTGGCAGGATCCCCTCAGCAGTCGTCAAGCCCCCTAGCCTGATTTACTTGCTACATAATCTTCTGACACTACAGTGACCTATTCGGAAATATATGTGCGCATGAAGTTTAAAGCATCATTCATCATTACAGCAACTCTCTCTGATAAAGTTTGCTGTCGTAGATAGCAGTGGGTGAACGACCGTATGAATTTACGTACGTGACTCAGGTTATAGGGTAGATTCGTATCATGCCAGGCACTACGCTTATTTTCATCCACAGCTGACCTTGTCCGGGCCCTCCATGGGGACATGGAACAGGTCAGACGCTTGCTCTCATCACCGTGAATAACTCAATGCACATTTAAAATCCCACTATGAACCAACAGTAGTAGAGGAGGTGGCTAACCGACGGTATAACTCGTTCCTGTTCAGAACTGGGAACCAGGCTGCCCTGGCTACTTCATAATATGACCTATGCGGTGGCCATAATTGTGTGAGATTTAAGATCTTCCGCAATGAAACCTGGCGTGTGTCGAGTCGGGTGCCCAGTGACATGAGGCAAGCCTAGAAGGACCGGTACGGGCGTTCACCGATAGCTATTACGGAAGTCACTCTTTCCCATGTGCTTTACGGGCTCATGGGATCCCGTAGGACTGTTTAACTTTGCCCGTCACTGCGCTCACTTGTGGCCCTCGTGGGGCAGAGCTGCGCATCTTTGCTCGAGACGGTAGAAATACTGTGGGTTCCAGCTCTGCCAGTAGAAGTTGGGTTTTTATTTATTGAAACTTTCCTTTAGAGACCATAAGCACACCGTAGACGATTGGAGAAATAGGTGACAAGAACGAAGAAGTCCGTCGCATCATAAGTCTCCGAGAGGTGTTTCAAGCCCATCCGTCGAGCGTAAAATCCAATTTCGCGGTTTTCCGTACGGTTTTTTTCTGTTCGAAGAAAAAAATAACACGTGCCTGAGCACATCAGTATTATTTAAATGAGACTTTTATATTGAAAGGCATCAGGAAAAAATCCTGGGTAGGACTGACTTATGTAGCCTCCTAATCAGGAAATGGGAATAGGTACGTCCGACTGCATAATAAAGCAGGGCCTGCGTGTAACTCCGGAAAGGGCAAAATATTCCCGCGTCTTAACCATAACAATAACCCTGGTATGAGTCTAAACCGTTGCCCTTATCTTTACCCTAACCCTACCCTGAACCTTAGCTCTGCATTTGACACTAGCCCTACCTTAACTCTAAACTTTATCCTGACTAACCCTAGAGTTAACTTTAAATCTAGCCTTAAGGTTAATCCTCGACCTAGTCCTAACCCTAGCCCTAACCTTAAACCTAACCCTAATTTCGTTGGAAGTTGGCTCAAAACCACCTGCATTGCAGGCAGCTCCTGTTTAGGGGGCCATATAAGTCGTTCCCATCAAAATCTTTCGTTTTGTTCTTTCCGATGTCTGTTAAAAGTCTGAAGTTTGCCTCAAACATTTTAAAGGCTTTCCGAAACAACTGGTGGACTATGTTGGCGAACTCCGAGCTTATTTTATTTCGAAGGAACCTATTGCTTCGCTGATCACTTACCGCCATCCCATCATTCTACAACGCTTCAGACTTAATTAGTGTGTCAAGATAGGAGTAGCTTAGAAGGACGAAACACCGCCAACAGAGAAGGCTGTGGTTATAATGGACGGTTTGCCTTATTCCACATACCTGCACGCAACCTTTCGGCAAGGCACCACACACCCACTCCGTCACCAGCGTGCCAAATGGGCGCACCAGGTCACAGTGAATGAATCACCCACACGCCCCACGCCCAGGGTACTTCCTTTCGGACGCGCCCATCAAGTGATGGCGTATGGGCGTGTGTCAGGCAGGCGGGCTTGTGGGAGCCGGCGTGGGGGACAGCGCGGCCAGGGCTGGGGTGGGCTGATAAGGCACTGACGTAGAGGGCGTTGCCACGTGGCTTTCACCTGCACGATAAGGCCATTTGGTGTGCAGATTGTGGCGACTGTGAGTGTAGTGTGGCCGTAAGATTTCTTCACGGTCCGCCGGTCAAGCACTCCGCTCTCTTGTCCCGCTGTGGTACGGGGGAAAACAGCATTTAGGCAAATTTAAATCAACTGCTCTCTGAAGGAGCATAGAGTGAGCTAGAGATTCGCCTAACTTGACGACTAACCGAAATGAACATGCCGACTAAGATTACTACTTACACCAACTGCCTAAGGGCAGCTGACCAAAAATTATGCAGTTGCCTCACTGAAGCTGGTGGATTTCGATCCCAACCGATAAAGCTTCATTCCGAATGATTTAGTCCAAGTTAACCCATTAATTTCTGAGGAGGTTTGACAAACTGGGATATCTACCGGAAAGTAGCGGGGCAACTCCGGAGAACTCATGGATAAACCGAATTTCTGTCATGCGGCGACAGGATATCGCAAAACTTGTGACTGGGCTTCTATCTAGTGCCTGTGCTGTTAGTATGGTAGATGGTGCGACATGAGTCAGCTATTCACTATTTTACGGTTCAGCTCTTTTTAGCGGCTTCTATAAAAGTCTCCATTATCAAGCGACCCGTTGCGCTACCTATTTCAGCGAGTTCACTGCTTCGAAAGCCACATATGCACTTGGGAATGGTCTAGAATCTGTGGCCTATAAGCAGATCGCCACTACGAATGGAAAGTCAGTTAAAACAACATTGATGTTTGACGTTGCAGCTGCTAGAAGGGGAGCAGGAGAAACGAGCGAGGATTGAGAGCCAAGTTTTGCCAGCGTCCCATCGAGAAAAAGTTCTGGGGGCACTTTCTCACCCAAGACGATGTGACTCAGCGTGTTCCTGGCCAGTGACGAAACCTTTTCTTTCAGGAGCGTCTTGTAATCCTCATGGTTAACGTCTTCACGAACAAATGAATAGACCTCACAAAGTGCTACTGGGCGAGGCGATAATGAACTGAACGAAAGATTGTATAGTTAAATATGACGCAATTCTCTCTCTCTCTCTCTCTCTCACTCACTCTCAAGTGTCCAGGTTTTCTGTCCCATGTCTGTCGGAAGCGCGGGTCTCCCCTTCTCACTGGTCCCTACTGTTCCCCTTATCTGCGCAGTCCCCCGAACCCTCTGAATCGATAAATATGTCATGTCTGCTAAATCGTAACTACTTTCAGTCACCTCATACTTCGCAACAGAGTAACGCGACATAGGCTGTGCTTTTTCCAATCAGAATATTTCCAACAGATAGGCAGGGTGAGGCTTTTTCCAAGTTTGAGTGAAGTCTTTACCATTGTTGAAATTAAGAACTATTCCAAATGTTTTCGTTCTCACCTAATCAACTATTCATGTGTGCTATTTGTATACTGTTGTTTAAGAAGCCTGCCTCTATATTTTTCGAGAAAGGCCTAGTTTGCGCTTATTCAAGTGGAATCACAGTTGAGTTGAGTAAACACCCCAGAATAAAACCACTAGAAACCGGATGCATCATGAGACCCCATCTTGAAAAGCTCGAAGAAATGGACTCCAATAGGGAATTAATTATCAGCGAGATCTAATAGGGCTCTCATCTGTTCCTGATGAACAAAAGTGATTGGACTTTGAAAACCGACTCAATCGCAACGGAGAGAATAGAAGATGCATGAGAAGAGGGCCGGACCATTTTCGAATAACTGCAATAACTGCCGACTGGAGCTCAGTGCCATCACCTGTTGACATAATTTGTGTGTAAGATTGCAGGTTTTAGACAATTGTGCATTTTATTTCCGAAGTGGAATGCGCTGCCGCTTCTTGAAGTGATGTGCTTGTTCCATTTTGAAATCGAGATGACACAATGTAAAATATTAGGAAGGTAGGATCGTTAGTCGTGACAGTTCCGTCAGGTTGTTGTTATGAAATTACTCAGATACACCATGAAGTTTTGGGAGTTGCCCTTTTGGCAGAGAAGAGGTCAACCTCTAAATCTTTACTAACTAACTTCGACAAAAGTTACATTTTGCAACATATGCTCGAAGAGTTCAGAAGTAAACACCCAAAACTCCACTGATCCTAATCAGACAATACGTTAAAAATGAGCCTATTGCTAACGAACTTGACGGGTTCTGTATCACATCGTACTTAAACCGGTTTGGAACATATCTCTGATATCAAAACAGTCGACATTTAGTCCCTAGCCTAATATATTCGCGTCGGATCAGAGATGATAATCAAATGGCATCTTCATGCTCAGCAAGGCCCCTTCGGTGACAGTCTGACATTCCTCATCCTTACGAGAAACCTGGGAGTTTTCATAGCACAGATGCATAAGTCTAACTAGCGGAGTATCAAGCTTCTATCTGCTTCGAAGTGAGGACATGGTTAGAACAGGTACTTAATCATTTTTATGCAATTTTCACACAGAAGTGTTTTCGGGTCTTGTGATTTCCAAAAACCAAATTTTGGAATGTTTTACATGAAAAGTTCTGCCTGAAGACAAAGGTTATACAAGTCATTTCATTTTGGACTAATGAAACTAGTTTTCATGCACTGGGATACTTCGCGTGATCCGTAAGGCAGTCTGCCTGCACTAAGTCCAGTCTGATGCACTTAGAAAGCCTCCTTTGGCAAAGATGTTTTCCGAGGTCCTGACCCATTTCATCATTCCTAGCGACACGTGGTTCGTGATCTTGATGCTGTCGACAGAGGCGCAAACTTGTAGGTCTACGCTATGCAAATAACAATCTGCTCTCCGTGCTGCCATAGGCTGTGCTCCGGAATGACGTTTGCCGTGATTTTACTGCCTGCGCCGTGACTTGCGCACGCTAGCGCGAGCCAACAATCGATATGGAAGTGCGCACGACCGACGACGTTCATCGTGCAGCAGAGGCTTACTTATGACTGGCAATGATGCAACTGTTGGCAGGGAGAATGCCCTAACAACGTGGAACGCGGAATTTATGGACCGCAAAGCTTTCTGCTATTATCAAGGAGAGAGAGACCAGAGAGTTTTGAACTCTGCGCAACTAAAGGTTCTGTTAGATATCAGAGGTAACACCGGTTCCTGCAGATCTCCAAGTTTATGACGCCAAATAAGTCAGAACTGGTCGTTGAGATGTGCATTGCACGTGTTGGCAACACATTTGATGTACTGATTGCTCTTCGTCATGCGACAGCTTGTCCGAGATGTAGACTTCACCACCAAGTCCAAGCAGAATCGCACGTATTCTTTCCTGCAATCAGGGTGAATCAATGCACACCAATCCTATACGACTGAATATTCCCGATCTCAGTCGACAGAACATGAGGCCGTAGTGTAGCAGTGAGAGCCTTACTCGGGTTAGACCTCGAGAGCGCCAGTATCTGATGCTAGGACACCAGTGGTTAATGCCATCTAGTAAACCAGAAACGGTTTTTTGAGTGTCCTCCTCTTCGTCGACAACACGTCCTTCCGCCATCGCCTGTGGCTCTAGACTCGGAATGCCAGGTCAACACCGAAACGCCTACAGTCGTCCTAAAATTAAGATAAATTGGTGAACGTCACTCTCATAAAACCTTCCATATTCCAGATTTCAGCTGTGGGAGCGTTAGCTCGCTAGCTCAAACGGCAAGACCTGTTGATTTAAACCTCGGGTGCGCGGCACCGGGGAGTGGTACAGCAGCGGCTGGCAAATAATTCGGAAACGGTCAATACATTGTTTCTTGTCACTGACATAAATACTTATCAACTTGCAAAGCCCAATCACATATCTCCTTAGCTGGACTTGCTTAGTGGGTCAATGGTAATTTTTATTCAAAGCACGACAGAAGCTCCCTATCCTCCTAGAAAAAGGATCAAAAATTAAGCTTAAAGATCCGTTGGCTGCCTTAAAAAACAATTGTTTTCCCGTCAAAAAGCCAGTACTTGTTAAGATGACCCCAGAAAGTCTTTTCCGCATGCTATCAATAGGTTCGCCAGTTGGTGTCTGTCACAGTCCCCATCCTCAACGTTATCAGTAAATGTCGGAGATGCTTGAAGAAATAGAAAGTATGCCGAGTTCGTGGACTTTGTCGTAAAAACATATTCAATAACTGAGAGTCGGAGTTCGGCAAGACCTACGAAGCGATTAGTCGTTAAGTTCTGCCTTACATGTATGGGAGAGGGTGTCCAGCGATAAGGCGTATAGGGATGTCTGGTTAGGGGCAAACCGTGTAGGTGTGCTAGATCGGATCATGCAAGTGGTGACTGCACTTCACAGACACTAACTGGCACCCAGTTCTCATGGGGACTCGCTGAAGCTAGACTTTGTCCAGTGGCCACATCTTGGGAGCCGCCTCGACCGGCGGACCGAGCCAGACGAGGATATCCAGAGCTGTACGTATCCACACAACCGGTAGTCCTGCTCCACTTTCCATTCCTTCTCCTCCTCCTTCTTTCCATTTCAGAAGTCCTACGGAGAGGGCGATATGTAATCGTGTAGGTGGCCCAAGCTAAATGGGGTCGTTCTCCTTAAGTGGAATTCGCAGCCATCTAAGCAGCTCAATTTGGGATAGCACTGCTTACCCCCTCGCGGTGGAAGGAGTTAGAAAAGGTGCCCTATACAGATGTTGGGAAATCACGCCATCTTCAAATATAGCACGGCTCGTAGATCCGAGATTTGCGATCGAAACGCCACAATGAACAAAAACAACCCTTGTCCCCATTCCCGCCACTCCACCTCACAGGCTGCTGGGGTGACTCTGTCCACTTTGGTAGTCTGTGATATTTGTTCTATTTTAGACAGTCCGTGGAGGATCTGGTCGAATGGGAGGACGGTACTCTTCGCTCGAGAACTGACTCGCTACAAGGTGGATATCACTGATCCCAGCCAGCTTCGACTCTCTAAACCGGGTCAAGTTGAGTCTACGGGTGTCCGCTAGACCTTCTTCTAGAGCAGCCGCCCAAGTGCAGATCGACGCTACGCTGGCGTCTGCCGCACAGCATCAGAGATCGGTTGGTGGCCCTGCGCCTGCCTCTCCCGGGAGCCAAATTCGCCAACATTATCAACGCCTACGTTCCCCTTCAATGACTAGCTCAGACGAGGCGAGGAAGAAGTTCTACGGAGACCTGCATGTTCTTCAGGCAACTGTGCCGAAGGCGGACAAGCTAGTTGTCCTTGGTGACTTCAGCGCCTCTATCGGGACAGACCACGCTGCCTGCGGGGGTAGTCCCCATGGTCTCGGTGGCTGCAACGATAACGGCCTCTTTCTGCGAACCTACGCAAGACACCGCATGCTCCTGACCAGTACCTTCTCCCACTTCCCGACGCAGGGGAACGCAACCTGGTTACATCCCGATATAGACGCTGGCAACTGTTGGACCATGATTTTGTCCAGAGGCGAGAAAGACAGGGCGTACTGGCGACAAAGACGATCAGCGACGCCGACGCCTGAACGGATCATCTCCTAGTCATATCCAAAATGAGCCCTCAACCGAAAATTCTCAATATACCACATGTTAAATGAGCATCAGGTAAGTTAAATACTCTTCTGTCGAATTTGTCCTATGTAACAACACCTTTCGCGGAGCAATCATAGGATTTGAAGCGTTGGCCCTAACGCTTTAGACCTGTCTTCGCCACCCCGCCCGCAATCTCCGACGCCGTTCTCGATCGGTCCTCGCAGGTGGACATGAACAACGAACTGGACCTTCCATCTTCCCCCCCGAAGATAATGGAAACCGTAAACCAGATGTGTGGCAGGGAGGCACGGGGATCCGGAGCGATCCCGGCTGAAGTCTACAAGCATTGTGGCCCTCTGCTGATAGAGAACCTTACAGTGATTTCCAGGAGATGTGGCGCCAAGGACAAGTTCCCCAGGACTTGAAGGACGCGACAGTCGCCCATCCAACAAGCGGAAAGTAAACCAGTAGCTACGCACTAACCACCGAAACATTTCCTTCCCCAGCATTTCAGGGATAGTCTTCGCACGCGTCCTCCACAATCGCCTGAACACCCATTTGGAATAAGGTCTCCTCCCAGAAAGCCAGTGCGGATTCCGAAGGAGTCTCGGCACTGTCGATATGATCTTCATCGTTCGCCAACTATAAGAGAAGCGAAAGCAAAAGCTCGAGTTCCGGGTGCATGTATAAGTGAAGAAGAGGAAGGCTGACCGAGCGCCGGAACAGTCTATTCATTGTTCTGAGTTTCTTCATTTATATAAGAGAAGTGACAGGAGTCCGGACCCATCTCTGCTTTAATTCCGCGGACCTGGTGAAAGACTTCGACACGGCTAGTGGCGATGGACTCCGAGAAATCATGCAGGAATTCGGCTGCCCCGAGCGATTCACGCACATGGTGAGTCAGCTCCGTGACACATGATGGCGCCTGTCACAGACAACGGGAGAGCCTCAGAGGCATTCTCAGTGATCAATAGAGTGAAGCAAGACTGCTTACTCGCTCCCACCCTCTTCAGCCTCATGTCCTCTATCGTGCTTCTGGGCGCCTACCGTGATGAGCGTCCCGCGATTCACATCGCCTACAGGACCGACGGCCAGCATTTCAACACCCGGCGAATGAAATTGCCCTCGAGGATTCAACAACCACCGTCTATAAACGCCCCTTTGCGGACGACTGTGTACTCAATGTCCCGACAGAAGCGGACATACTTTCTTCGGGTCCACTGCTACTGGTAAATACCGGGTGCTTACACGACTCTTAAACTAAAGGGACAGTCCTGCTGAGATATTCCACTTAACTTTAACTGACCGCATTCATAATCTGCTAATACCCTTCCATGGTGGAGAAGACAATTCAGTTGTCCAAGCTAACTAACCTCATTTCGGACTCCACCAAGTAACTACACCCTCATTGGATATCTGTCTCGCAACTCAGTTGCGGCTAGGTGGCAGTTCAGGGTTCAGTTTTATGGTGACAAAGACGGTGAGGGAACCTAGGCGTGCAGTCAACTTGCCGAGAAATACCTATCCTAGAGATTTCTTTTAAGGTTGAGAGATCAGTCGTTAGGAAAAATACTTAGTTCACATGAGCATTCGGATCAGTCATTGAGTACAGCCTCAGGGATACAAAAAGACTAAGAATACTAGGAGTCAAAATTATAAACAGTATAACTAACTCGGTAGTCCGTAATTCTGAATACTTGTACTGACTTTTGTTGCACCAATTCAGAAACTTTGGTAAATAAAGTATTGACCCTAGAAAATAACTCTTGAACTTGAAAAATTGAACGTCGTGTCCACTCACGTTGGCCTCAATGGAAATTACAAAACTTCAATATGCTGTGAAAATCGAAGAATGAGTGAGAAGTACATACAGTTCTTACCTGTACTTTTGTCTGCAGTGGAGAGAAGAAAGCCTTTAATAAGACGCTCGTGCGTTAGGATATACAGAAACAATCCACACTAACAAATCCAACATAGTTGTAATTTGCACATGTGATGTCGTGGAAAACCGGGCTGTCGCGATGTTATCAGCTGTCACATTAATTGCCATGTTTAGGATCTCAAGCCTGGATAAGAAGCAACTGAGCTGTGTGGAGTGCTAGAAGAATGTAATTGGTGAGTTCAGATATAATAGTGACCATTGTGTAGTCCTCGATCCCTAACCCTAACTCCTCACAGGTGCGGCTACGAAATAAGATCTTACCTGCTGCAAACAGCAGTTGGTTTGACGTCTATTATTTCACAAGCTGATCAACTCCCCGAAAGTAATTCGACGAAACAGAATGACAGAGGATATTCGCCCGAAGAAGACTGGGTGGGATAGACAGTGTCTCAAGTCCGTATTTAGCATCCACACGTGTGTGCGTGGTAGCACGCCTAGGTGCGGGTCCGGTCATGCCAGCCACCTGCTCCCCCCCGCCTCCGGTCTCTGTACTCTATCTCTACACCGGGTCCAAGTGGGGAGTGCAGAGGAGAGGGTGCGGCAGATGCTGCGCAAGTCTACTGTTGCTAAAAACTAATTCACGCGCAATTTACCATTCCTGCTGCATCTTGTTATGTAGCACTCGGTGGACATCATCGGAATCGATGGTCGAACTGTCGTGTGCCCCCTAAACGGGCCATGTGGTAGATGCGTTGAACCAACATGGAGGCCATATCGGACTCTGGCCGGCGTTATCGGATTTGTGCACTATAAGGAATGCCAAAATTTCAAGGTGCGGTGGCAGACCCTGTTGCCTGCAGGCGTCGCGCACACTGGGACTCCTGCTACCCCCCCTCCCCCCCCCAGAGTTGCTGTTGGTTAAGAAATCTTTTCACTTGTTGTGGGGGACCAGGGGGGTGTGGAGTGGAACGCCAAGGTGCGGGCTCGACTGTGCCATCCATCTGCGTTCTCCCCCGTTTCCTGTCTTTTTGACTCTGTCTTGACACCGGGTCCAGGTGGGGGAGGAGGAGAGAGTGCGGTGGATGCTGTGCAAATCTACTATCGCTATAGACTAAATCATGCACAAGCCACCGTCACTGCTCTTACCATGCTGTGGAGCACCCGATGGACATCGTCGGCAACGACAGTCGAACTATCGTGTGTTTCTGGGCAATGGCTTGCTGCCAATGTGTGCAGAATACCTTGGACAGCTTGCCTGACTACTGAATGAAAGCACAAATTTACGGCCAACTCTTGCTGAGAGGCATGAGGACATATTTTCGTCTACCTCCCATGTTACAGTAATTCTATTTACGTAATCAGTCCGATAGACTTGATCTTGATACAATCGTTGCAATCTAACACAAATATCATTTAATCCTCCTGTAGCTTCGTAACTAGTTGAAAAGGCGTATTTTCCTTCATAACAATAACCGGGCTAACGTTCAAGCAATATTCAAAAACTATTTGAACACTTGGCCCACGGAATAACACGAATTTTGGTTATCAGGAAGATCCACATTCTTAGTAATTCGTTATCCAGTGGGCGATTTCGAATCAGAACAGCCATTTTCAAACTAGAAGGGTTTTCTCACATACCTGGGCGAATTTTCATTTCACTATTCGGTATGTCACATCATAGAAATAGCTGGTTGAAAGAGTTGCACGAAATTTTCCTAATCAAAATCTTCCTCACGCATGACACGAAGTCTTGACCGCACTCATTAACATGTCAGTTCTCTAGACCCTACCATTTCTGACAGGAGTGACGAAGATTAATGTCTTTTGAATAAAAAGCTGCGACTGGCAGGGTTTATCACATGATTCGCTCTTGCGAGAAAGCGCAAGAATCAGATACCACCTGTCTCCAGCCAGAGTAAATCAGTTATCTGCCTTTGCATACACAGAAGACCAGCAAATCCTCCCTCCACCCACGCGGGCTTAAAACATAGGCAGAACTGAAGTGCCAAGCATTGATCGTGATTGAGAACCGTCAGACCACTGTATGAACCTATGTGCACCGTAGACCGTCGTGTACTTTTGGCACGACTTACCTGGCATGTTTGCGAGAGACCCTTGTAGGTGTGAGAAATGGCGTGAGGGGCGCTGAGTCGTTCAGTCAGAACGTTGTCTCCATTTTTAACGAGCATTGTACACAGAAAACCCTCAGCCATTAATAAGACGCCGCAGTTCTGGGAGGTCGTTGATCTGTGACATGGGAGAAAACCTAGACTTTGGATTTGAAAAGCAATCTCAGTTAACAAAAGAATCGTTTAAACGTGAAGAAGACCGTTCGGGCAAATTACAGGGCTAGATGGCAGCTGGTAGCCAGGAATGGGGAAGCGGACGGCAACCTTAACCCTAACTCTAACCCCAAACTTAAACGTTAACCGTTAACCCTAACGGCAACCCTAACCGAAATCGTAAACGTAACCGTAATACTGAAACCTATTTGAACGCTCAAACCCTAACCGTAATTCGAAAACCAAAGCCTAAAGGCATAACCCTAACCCGAAAATAGGAAGCCATTAACCGGTACCCTAATCCTAGCCTCAAACGTAAAACGGAAGCCAAATGGATCAGATGTGATTATGGAGCCCCACAAAATAGCCCCAGTAAACAAACCCCCAGCCATCTGTAATACGGGGCCTGGCTACCAACTGCGATCTAGCCAATGGCAGTTTCCTACGATCTGGAGAAAGTCGGAACATCAAAACAAAGACTCCCGGGGAAGATGGATTGCTAATTAGAACAACGTAAACATGATCACTTACATCGGGGCCTATTCCCGTTAAATATCTGAAAGAAGCTCGCAGTAGGACAAAACTGAAGTTGGCAATAAGATGATGCATATAGCGCGACCCCCATTCGGAGTCGCTTTTTTCGGACAGATGGCACCGATTGGAGACTCCGTGTTTGAAGGCCAACCAAGAATTTGTTCACGACGCAGCCCACATACCCCACCGTCCAAGGTGATGGTGGCTGTCTTTATGCGTGGAGTGCTATCTGGATGAATGGAAAGAGTGATTTGGTCATTGTAAATGCTAGAGAACAGCGTAGAATTCTTGAGATCCATTCGTTAACATGATCTACAGACATGAGCCACTGGCTCTCACGGGTCGATAACGCCAAGCTTCGCCGTTATTTCGAGGTGGAACGCTCCGCCTTGTGCCTGCTCAGCTTATTTGCCGGCGTTTACAATACTTAAGCAATCCTACATGTAACAAGCGTTAGGCGGTTTTCATACTGACTCTTTTGATTACTTGCGTGATTATTTTTGGCTCTATGTGCATGTCGGGATAAGATGGCTGATAACAACTAGTTTTCCCCACCAACAGTCGAGGAGGCAGAATTGGGAAGGCAAGACTAGTCATGTCGGAGAGCGCACAAGCAGCCCGCCTGTCCACTATCCCCTGCTTTAGAGGCACGACGCTGCTTTTCTTCGTCCCGGCGCGAGGGTGGCCATGGTTCGACCAATCAGGATGTCGGCATCCGCCCGAGCGAGCAACCGCAAGCCAACACTGACGCCAGCCATCAGTGCCTGTGACGGCCACAACTCGCGCGAAATGACGAAAGCGTGGTGTGCACGTCTGTGGGAGTGAGGCTGGCGTGGAGATGCGGTTAACTGCCCAAACATGCCTAACACGGGCGCTGCCACGGCGGTACTGAGGACAAGTTTACCCTCTCATGAAACTGCCAGAGCTCATCAAATGCATACGTTGAGTTGCAGAGCTCACTCCTGCAGAGAAACATCGTTGATGTAGCCTACCCCATCGCGGCGTAAAAGTTCAGAAAGCTGCAACTTCTGCTGATGACATGATTTAACTGAAGACTGAGTATTCTGTTATTGTTTGAGTACGGGAAAATGGACTCCACGTAGTACAGGTGGCCTCAGCTTGAATTCCGGGGGAATTACGATTAGGGTTAGAGGTTGGGGGGTGGGGGTGGCCAGGACTAGAGTTAGAATGGTCAGTGTTAGGGTCAGGATTAAAGCTAGGACACGGGATGGGAACTCCTCTGGAATTTAGCGCGAAGCCACCTGTAGTACGGTAGGTCCGTATTCTCGTGCCCTACCGCGCTGTTGGGCAGTACTTTTAGTGGTAAAGCGGGTGGAAATGTCCATCGTTGGTGCAAGGAAGGAGTTAGAGGACCAGTTTTATTTACAGATTTACTTCCTGTATGAAAATTGCATGACTTAGGCGCAATAGTGAGAAACTTTGTAACATCGAATCTGCGACAGAAACTGCAAAGCTTTACTGTAACCAGCGCGGTCGCAAGTGAGTCGCCAGCTCCCCGACCGAGAGCTTTGATTTTCTTTCATACGCGAGATAAGGTACTCGCCAAACTGACTGCGGCGTATGAGATCTCGCAGACTTTCTTGGTGAAGGCTGACCCTTGTCAGAGACTTATTGGTCTGATCGTAACAAAATATGTTTGCAGCAGATAAACAACAGATACTTCACTTTCCTCGACTGCTGTTGTCCAATCTTCCTTCATAAAGAATGAAATGTTATTTGTGGCATGATGTCTGAAAAAGATATTGGCATTTGAAGTCAAGGAGTTCCTTCAAAATCCATTTTAACACCTCTATTAAAAGATCACCTCTGACCTACGATGACAGTTTAACAGTTGCGAACGGCGACGTTCACCATGTGTCCCACAGAGTGGACACTGGATGGTCATTTGCACGTGAATTAGCTTATAATAAGAAAAACATGCGCAACATCTATCGCACTCCGTTCTCCCCCACCCACTCGGTTCCGAGGGGAGGACAATGTCATTACGACCGGTGTGCGCGAACGCACTGTCTAATAACGTGAAGCAGCTGGTCTACGCGTGCCACGCACGATCTGGTCCCTATTAAATTCACTGGGTCCTCACGAGGGGGGCGAGGCGGTTCGGATCTCATGGAAGTGCAAGTGCCACCGAAGTCACATTAGGAAGGAGCCGTCTAACCTGACTCGTAGTCCTAAGAAGGACCGAATTGTCCGGTCAGTTGGCAGCATTCCAAGCCACAACCCTTACCTGGTCAGATTTATTACAGCGGGGAACGCGCTGATGGAGTGAGAGGCTGAATTTCCCAGTGTCCAAGCCTGTAAGTCAACTGGTGATGAGACTGCATTCAGTGGCCGACGCGGCATGAAAACCTACGCCTAGGCATGTAGCCACACTCCTTACATTTACGGCAGTAGTTATGGTCTCACAGGGCTGCATAAGCGTGACGGCTCCCCAAAGGACCACACTGGGAAGACTTCACTTCCAACTGTCAGTCAGTTCGGTGGGGGCGCGCTATCCCGTCAGTTGGTTACATTTTAAGGTGCCACTTTTGGCGCGTGATGGCAGTGACGAGGCATTTCAGACTTTTAGCAGTTGGAAAAATATGCATGTGATCCTCGTTGGATCTGCCGCTCTTTTTTTCCCTAAGACCGCTTATCATTGACAAGCTCATGTCTAGCTTACCGCAAGTGGTTCTGGACAGAGTGACTGACGGAGATTAAAGCCCCCGAACCACACGTGTTAGGCGTCCCTTGCCAAAGGCTTGAATCAACAGTTTTAAACATGCACCGCCTGCGAACACACGGGCAAAGATACGTCATAGCAATCGACAACCGCATAAGCCAACCACTTCCTAGGATTCGCCAATATTGTGAGGCCCTCGACACTGTAAATTTTTGGGCAGGGAAATCAACCTTGCAGATCCATTGTCCTACTGTCTTGTCAGCCGAAGGACGATATTGCGTCTGCGTGTCTGGGACTGGATGAAGGGTGTGTTCAGTAAGGGGATACATGATGAAGCAGCAACGGGTTGTTCCATACGCCTGGCGCCTGCGGTGCTTGCACCGTGCGGCCTTTAACTGACACCCAGATCTCATTTGCGGCTCCCCAGGTCAGTGTCAATCAGCTTTTGCAAATACCTGCCAACGTTCCTGCATTGTCGACGGACGTTCGGGACACGCAGTGGAATTGTCAGCCATCATTGCATTTGTCACTACGACAACCGGCACGACTCGTCACCTCGACACAGAGCACTGTTGCCACAGAAACAAACCCATCCATCTAACCCCTCATTATCCCTATCACCAGTACCACCAACAGCACTACGGATTCAAATCCGACCTGTTCCAATTGCGACCACAGGTTCGCATGGCACATCCATCGCGCTGGAACCTACGAACCAATTCCAGGTGCCCCATGATACACCCACCACTCTCGCTCATCTACCCATACTGTCCCAGACATTTGATAAGCGCGTATACCCATATAAATATGTACGCACTCACGAAATCGTCACTAAAAAACCCCAATACAGACTCCATCGAAACACCTCGCCCTACCTGCACACACGCCAACCTCCGCTACAAGCATACCTACTCCACAGTGTTCGGATACACGACATTTATCCGTAGCACACCAAACGTCCCTCCCGCGACAAGCATGCGATCCACCCTGCCATCACCGACATGGCGGCAAAATGTTGCATATTTAAAAAATGCACATCTAGCTTACTTGAGAAATATCCCTCTGATGTATCCTGGCACAAGAACTGGGTAACAGGTGTTTGTGTTTGTTGTACGAGTGGACGGTCCGTTTATTTTCGGCGGCCATTGCATCCAATCCCATTACTAGTCGGTTGAAAGGCCTGACCATCCAGCACGGAGGAGTCCATCCTCATGGCGAGTTTGCACGTACCTCATTACAATAATAGGGCTCGCAAGTCCCAGGCTCCCCTGGCCCGCAACGGCACCATCCAACCCCTTCCAACATGTCCACACTGTCGACCAACATTCCGCGTGCGGTCGGCCTCGTCGGACATCACCGAACTCAGTGCACCACCAACCCAACAACCCACGACCGCTCCTGCTCCAACCCCCCACGGCGCCCATCCCCACTACCGATGCTCAGAATTCTCGTCCCCAGCCACCGTCAACCATCGTCATTTCTATCATTCCTACAACAAACTCCGCGGCGATGACAACAACCACCTCGACCACTTCTGCCAGCTGTCAAAAACCTTCTGAGGGCCTGCCAACCATCACCCTCACCATCATCACACCCACCTCCAGCGGTGTGGACTCGGTCCCAGCCTGTCTCCATTGTGATCGTACATTCACCTCACTCATCGGTCTGTTCGGTCATCTACAAATCCATCGCCCTACAGCACCCTTCTCCAAGCAGCTCTTCTGCTGCAGGTGAGATATGACTGGTTTACCCCTTGTATGTGAAATCCTGGTGTGCGCGCATGGGGGCCAGGTGGTGTGTGTGGCACGCGCAGATGAGCTGTTCTTAGCTCTCCCAATCTTAGAATCAGTTGGTTGACTGGCACGGTGCACGGGATAGGGTAGAGAGAGCGAGGTCGACGGTCTCAGCGCAGAATTCCCCACCATTAACAGACTGACGCGCTTGAGACCATCACGGCGCGTTAAAAGTCGTGGCTTGGATGGTTACCAAATGACGCTTAAACTCAGACCTCGTAGTCAGCCCAATGTATGTGTGTTTGTGTGGAGTTCCCCTCTGGTAGACTGAGAGTCAGGCTGAAATGGCTCCCTCTTAATGTGGCCTACACGGCACTCCCACTCAGTGGGATCCCAGTTGCCCTCTTTCCTCTTTTTATGTAAAATTCTGGTCAGTGTGGACCAGGGAGTGTGGTGGTACGTCATGAGAGAGTGCGGCAGATGCAGCAAATCAATGTTGTCGCTCTCAGCCTGCTGTGAAGCGTACGATGGACATCGTCGGTCACAACAGTCGCACTGTCGAATACTAAATCTGACACTAAATTTAGTGGTTTGGAAGGCTGCGACGGCTCCCTTTCAGTGAAGCAATGGTGGCATTCTCATCTGTGTGGAACGCGAACCCCTAATACAATAGTATGGTACGCTAAGTGGGAATCAGAACGTGTGTAGCGCGCAAAAATGTGCTGTTTAACCCTGTTGCTCAGGCCTAACTCCGGTCCGTTTGTCATGGTTTTCTATTCGAAGCAAGGCGTGTGAGGTACGAGCGAGTACAGTAGATGTTTACGTAAGTCGTTTCCGCCTTAAACAAGTTCGCAGGCCAGTCACTGATGCTGCGCACACGGTGGGCGTCGTCGTTTGCGACGGCCCAAGTGTCAGTTCTGCGCAAACGCTCCCATACGCCTGGTTAATTTGAAGACATTTAGGGGGGGGGAAGGTTAATGTGCGAAGTAAAGCCTGTCGATATCAAGTTTGGCGAGGTTTCCGTCCTAACTGCATGCAAGTCTTAAGGCTTACTAATCACAGTAGGCTTTAGGCTCTTTGACACTTTTGATGTTATGTTGCTTAACCGCTTTCCCACTTAGCAAAGACTCTCTGCTAGGTTACAAGGTAATTTGAGAGTTTCCGTTGGCTGTAGAGGCGAATCAAGTTGAATGACAAATAAAAGTGACACCGTCACGGATAGTCAAGTGAAATGACCGAACCAGGAGTTAAAAGTTACCTCTCTAGCCACTCCCAAAAAAACTGCTCAGAAGATAAATGCCCAGACATCACTGCTTTGGTTACAAGGTGGCAGTCACCCTCCGAGTATACACCCACTGAGCTTCACGTTCATCCCCTTCCTCCTCCTCCTCCT
>CACRXP010000395.1:86744-98318 GCA_902702965.1 Spirometra erinaceieuropaei | reverse complement strand
TCTCCTCCTCCTCTTTTTGAGACAGATCATTTGCCTTCAGTGCTAAACCTCTTCATAGCAGATGCTTTCTTTGTCAAAGTTTCTCTGACGGTTTTTGATGAAGTAGTGATTTGGTTAGTCGGCCACTCGAAACGAACCCTGTTATTTGGAATATGCGCACTGTAAGCAAGAAAATGGGACTCCCAGGGAACCGTGCTAAAAAATCCATGTGAGCACCCTACTTCTTAACCTACTGCTTCAAAGCAGGTTAAAAAAAAGTCCAGGGGATAAACAAACGCATTTATTACTGTCGGGCAGACCCACCTTAGACAGAATCGCAGCCCCACTTCATCGCTGCATGCTGCTGATGAGGTCTGAGGTTTTGTTCTGCTTTATCATGTGCAAGACGTTCACTAGAGCGAACCTGAGTTTGGAGGGCCTTTGTACTTACGGTGCCCTGGCAATCGTCCGTCGAACGCAGTTTCGAACATAGCCTACTGAAGTGAGGGCAGGAGAGCCCATCGACTATGGAAGGCATCGAGTGGGAAGAGAGTTTTTTAAACCCTATGCGGTCTGAAATAGGCGAGTCAGCAGGTTGTTATTGATAAAAATCGACCCCAACAGGCCTGACGACGTTCGGAGTAGATGGAGTTGAATTGCCTGCCCATAACGCAATTCATTTATGTTCTGGCTAGAAGAAGCCAGACTACTCATTCGTAACTTCTAGGCAGCTGTTAATACAAGTCATTTTGTACTGTCGAAGTATTCATTCCGTCACAGGTTTTTTTCGTCCTTTAGCCTCCAAATCTGAACTCGTTTGTGAATCCTTATCTCTCGAAACTGTGACAGTGGCCCTGCGTTCCTTCAGATATTTGAATATCCAGCCTCTTGGGTTACCAACTTCTCACATCTTGATTGGCAGGCACACTTTCTTCCCCTGACAGATAATATGGTTATATAGAGGCCTAGTTCTGCCCTGGTGCAAGCAAATATTCATTTTTTTAAATTTATGGCAGGCCTCGCGGTAGGCCCAGTTCGTCATCGCAAATTGCAACGTAGTAATTCATACCTAATGGGGAACAAGGACCTGCTTGTTGTTCTCACTGATCAATTATGTTTTTTTGATTTCTGACGGCCGATTTCCTCCTCCCAGGAACCATCCTCGGGTTTTGAAGCCCAAATTGCAACTCATTTCTCTGTAAAACTAGATGGATTCTAGAGTCTTTTGCCTGTGAGACTCTCCACCTAGGGAAAAAACATTGTAACTGCCCTTTTGATCAATCTAGTGTCCATCCTCATCTAAAAAAATTTAAAGGTATGCGAGATTTCGGCCTCTGCTCGTAGACTAACAACCCTTAAGATGATGACTTGGAAAAACACCGTGCTCATCTGGCAAAGGAAGCAGTCAAGAGCTTCTCTTCCGAAAACATGGTTAGAGAACTATTACAAAATTACATAATGGCCTTTTTGCGTAGTACGTTCAGTCCCTAAAGACAAGCAATAAAAGTAGGCTCTGAATTGTGGGCAGCCCCCTAGAAGGTACGATGGATCGACGACTGGAAGATTCCCGAAACAGAAGAGTTATTGGACAAACTTTACTGAAGCGAAAGATCGCACACTCAATTCAGCAAGCGGTAGCAGCTATTGTCTTCACCAGACGAGCGATAGTAGTTGAGGCTGTTAGCCCTGGCGCGAAACGCGCGCGTGCGTCCCAACCCCAGTAGAGGCCTGCGATCACTATGCAACTGCATTAATAATCCAACTTGCTGATATCAAAAAATGGCACTGGGCTCTTTAGCACTAAAGTAAACAAGGCATTAAATACAGAGACTCTCTATAACTCGCAACAAGGATCGGCGGAAACTCGGGAAAATTCTTGTGTCAGTCGACTTGGAAGAAGACTATCTATGAGTGACGGCACAAAGCCCGTTGTTTTTGGAAGCAGCTTGGAGTCAAACCGCCAATAAAGCCCATTAACAGTCGGTTGGTCGTCCAAGTTATTTGACATATTGTACAGCTGTAGGCTTAAATGATTTTGCCTTTGAATTCTTGACAAAACACCCACTGGGGGTCAAGCAATCGTTTAATCTGGCTGTTACGGGGTTAGATTATTTCCAGTAGGACAGCCAGCAGTTCGTCCGATTTTTTTTATCAGTGAGGGATTACGTGTGAAGTCGTTCACCGCGAGGGAGCTTTCGCTGCATCTACCAACACCAATCCCTCTTTAAAGTGACTGAGAAAATTGAACTTACCTCCACATGTGTTGATCCTGCAAGCCCACTAAAGAGACATGACAATTCGATCGTCGATTTCTACGACGTCCACCATGTGCTCCATAGCAGAGCGCGAGCCGGAACGGTGACTTTCGCGTGGCTCAGTTTATGGTGGTGGTGAACTTGCAGTGCATCTCTTGCACTCTCTCCCCCTTCCTCACCTGCATTCAACGTCAAGACAGAGTCAAGAGGGCCAGAAGTGTAGGTGGCTGGCGCGGCCGGAGCCGCACCTAAGCGTGCTGCCACACCCGGCTCAGGTCCCAGGGCTATTAAGGCCACATTAAGAAGGAGTCGCTTCAGCCTGATTCTCAGTCCACCAGTTCGCCCCTTCACATAAACACACTCTGGGCCCACTGCGAGGTTCAAGTTATCCCGTCAGCTGGGAACCTTCCAAGCTACGGCCTTCAGGGCACCTGGTAGCTTCAAGCGCGTTAGATTGTTTATAGTGAAGAAAATGCTCTGAAATGTCGACCTTACTCTCCTTTTCCACCTTCAGTCACCAGTCCTCTGTCTGAGCCGGTCAAATGTCTGATGTTGAAAGCGGGCGTAGTGGCTGACTAAACTAGAAAGTCCGTCTGCATGCGCCACATGCACGTTCTGGCCTATAAAACACACTAACCAGGATTACACGCACACACAAGGGACTGAACGGACATATATCATACAAAGAAACAAGGCGCGATAAAAATTGCACTAGGGACCTTCATTCTGGTGGCGGACGGGGTTATTCTGAGTTGTTTGCCTTCCAAGTCGTGACTTTTAGTGCATAATAATTGTTGAGACAAAAGCCAGGTTTTTGAAAGGTGAGGATCCCGACTGGATTGGTCTGCCCTTTCCCTCTCATCATGTACCAAAGACAAACCCGAGTCCAAAAGACCACTAACCAAAATGGACTTAGTGGCTGACAAGGCAAAGGTTTTCCACCTAGCGCACGCCAGACAACTGTGTGACCCACGATTAGGTCTCATGCTATACCGGAGCCGGTTTCCCGACCTCAGAACCGACTTTCATATACGGAATCAGTGCTATCACAAACCGAAAATCTCCTTTTTCCACAAGCGTTACTAGGGCTTTGAACGTAACTACCACTTATTGGTAATTACAGAACCATGAAAAATCACAAAACTTACCCAGGAACTGCCAAAATGTGTATTCTGTTGTCCAAAAAGCACATCCAATATTTGTGCTGTACTGAGTTTCCTCCAAATGGCACACATTTGTTGGCTAACTATCTTACTGGTCCTCAGAGCTCACAAATTTTCAATTCGGCTTCAGAAAATTGTATATAGTATCTGCCTGCAGTTTCTCATTCCCCCAACGCGTGGCATCGATCACCCTAGCAATAAACCTCACCTCCCATTACGCATAAAGCTAACAAGGAATTTGTAAGTTGTGCTCCCTCATTTAGAAAGCGGGAGGCAAATAGAAAACTGAAGGTTGCCGATGTTATTGTTTGTCAACGTTTTTTGCGTCAGGTTTGCCAACTAAATTGCAAGCCTTTGGCGTTCAAGAATCGCTCTCTCCAATTTTTTGCTACTAGACTCCTCGACACAGTCTACACCTAAACTTGCATCAAATCACCAAACCCTGTTGCTGGAGTCTCTGTTAGAGCCAGGCTCCGAGTTAGACGGGTCGTCAAACCTCAATTTGAACTTTAGTATAGCATCGCCGTTTCACATGCTAATGCAGTTACAACGGAGACATTCATTCTGGCGCATCGCGATGTGGACTTTAACCCTGCGAAAACAGCATGGCGTGCCCCAGCCACATCGCTAAGACCACACCAAGTGCACGGTGTGATTATAATCTAAGGGTCACAGCTTGCGCACCCGCCATCGCGCCCACGTGATGTTAGATGCAAGCGAATTCTAGTATAATCGATCCTTTCTCGGCCTATTCAGGCCTCTGGTGCGAAAGTCTGAACATGGATGACGAGACTGCCAATCGATAAAAGCTAGAACAGCTGTGGAGGGCGCGCGAACAAAGTCGTGGCTTACTGCGGACAGTCAGATATGGGAGACCACAAATGACAGGAAAACGTGGTAGAATGTTTTGCTTCCCAGGGAGAAAGTCGGTATAAAATTGGTATGTTCAGAATTCAGAAAAATGGCAGACCAGACCAGATCCAACGATATGAGCAAAGTCATACAAAAAATATATCTCAAAGATAAGGTGCAGGCGAACTTCTGTACATCCCCTTTGGACTATCTGTCAAATTTCATTGCTAACAGTCAAAGAAAGGAAGCAAGTGTAGCTTGATCGGTTAAGGGTTGAATTGTCAGGACTAAAGTAAATGTACTCGAGGGTTGAAATTGGCAGCCGAGTACAAGAAGGCAAAAGGGTTTGCATGTTAGCTTTCTGGTGTAACGTGCGTCAACAAGTGGCAGATAGTGGAACGACACTTAGCGGAGGTTCCCTGCAAAATAGGCAGTCTCTCTCGTCTGAAGAATAAGCAGTCGGGAACCAGCAGTGACAATGTTAACAGGGCGCGGAGAACATATGTCTGACATTCTGAATGCATTCTAAAGTAGCGCAAAATCCGATGACGGCTTCGTGACATGGTGACATGCGTGAGCCGCCTCATACACATTGTTATCTGCCATCTTATGACTCAATGAACCTTTAATTGGGTAGGTGCGTGTTGGTTTATCCTTCTCCTCTACAAGGCATATTCTGTTTAGGACAACACAAATTACCCTGAATGCATTTACCGGCGCCGGCTAGATTCCGAGGAACCAAACAGGAACTTGTTGTGAGAAAGGAGGAAGTCTATGAACACTATCTACCCCCCGGCCCAAGTTTCTGGCGAAAGACAAGATTTTTTGCCTTTGCAATAGACGAATATCTTCCACATTGAGTATACGAACATTACGATGTTAGTAGGTATAGTTAAGATGTTAACTGTGTCTGATAACGACCCGGGGAACCGGCGTCGAAAATTTGCTCAACAAACTTGCTTTTCCCAAAGCACATATTTGACTTCGACTTATATTTCCACGCATCTCATGGTCCTTTTCAGTCATATGCGCACAAAAGACACTTTTCATTAAAGTATCACCCATCACGCATACCGCACTCCTGCGTATTCCGCACGCATACCAGCCTGTCCCCGCTATCACTGTAGGCCTAAGCGACCACCCCCGAATTCATTGCTACACATCTGGAGAACCATTGCCATACACACCGACCTACATCTGTAAGGCCAGTCCTGCCCGCCAACATCGCCCCAACATTGAGTAGATTTTCTCAGTCATACGTGCATTCCGGCAAATATTCTCTAAGCCACCACCCGCCATGCGATGAATTTCGCCCTCGTCTTTACTGGCGAGTAATGTATCGTATGTGTGCAGGTTCACATGTGATACGCGCTTGACGAGGACTTCTTGCCATGCCGACAACTGCGTCTAACCCCATCACCACCCGATCAACCGCAAGGCTCGGGACAGCCCAGGCTGACGCATGGGAGAGGAATGAGGTGGTTCCATCTCGGCTCCAGCGTTTAGTCTTCTCCCTAAACCGAACGCGCATTTACATGGTAACGACGCGTCAGCAGTTGTGTCTTTGAGGGTCGCCAGCTGACTAGCTAACTTGTTAAATGAGGTACCGACTAGGCAACGACTCATTCCTCTGACCTCTGTGGAATTTGAGATCCCCCTTCCACTGAAGACTGGTTGGTTTGGAGTTTGGGACCAAATTGTGTGCGGCACTTGCAGACGAGTTGTGCGTGGCCTTGCCAGCCACCGTGTCCACGCTCGTCTGCGGTCTTATTGACTTTGACTTGTCACTGGCACATGGAGGATGTGGGACGAGTGGAGTGAGGTGGATGCAGCACAAGCCCGCCTCATTATAAACAAATGCGCGCGTAAGTCACTGATGCGTGCTCTCCGCGAGGGCGCTGGTGATCGCCGATTTTGATGAAAAGCGTGCTATTATGGTATTAACAACACAAAACCGTAATTATTCTTTAGATTTTTTCCGGGTCTAAATCTGAAACGGTAAACTTGGCATAGTTTGTGGTGCCAGTACTTATACAGGCAACTGGGTACGTGCCACCCACGGCGGAGGAAGTGGACAAACGACGCGGAATCAGGGAGAGGGTGGTTCAACTCCGTCTACGGATTTACGTTCGCCGATTATGAGCGCTTCTGGTTCCTCATCGTACATCGCTAGGAATATTGCAGCTGGTAATTCAAAAAACTATGGAATAGAGAAATGCCGTTGTTTTAGCGTATGCGCCATTTGTCTCTTGACGTGTATCCAGAAAAATGACCTTAACAATCCAAGACATAGTTAAAAGCACGGAGAATTTGGACCCTGCGGTCGTTGAATAATAAAAAGTCGGTATGATGCGATTATGTAGCCACACCAGATGGGCGCAATACTGTTGACCTACTTAATTATTTTGAGTTGGTGTGATAACGTTGGCATGGTGTTGCTGAGCGTTGCGGTGCGTGTTCTGTTGGCGGTCTTGTTTCTTTGTTGCTGTGTCTACCTTTTTCGGCCCAATGCCGATGGCCCCTCTTGATTTTCGGTCTATCATCTCACTTTCGCGTTGGATGTTTCAGGGTAAGGATTTAGGGCTGCGGTTAAGGGTTTGGGCAACTATTTCCCAACCACTCAATGCACAACCGCGCATTCCCAATGGCTTTTCTTTTGCATACAATTACTTGACCTCGTCGCCTATGCGTCCCCTGGCCCCACCTGTAAAAAGCACTATTATTACCGGCGCCGTATGACAGGCGACTGGGGTCTGTTTACGTCAGGTGTGGCTACATAAGCACATCTGGCCATAAAGTTTTGCGAGATGGATTTGCTGGACAAAATATTTCCCTTCTCAGGTCAAAATTAACGGTTCGAAGCAACTCATAATGCACACACAAGAACCCACTGGACCATTCTTCACTGTACACATATATTCATTAAATCCTCGCTTCATAATTATACAACTTAGCTAGCAAAACCTAAGTCAAATCCCTCTGACATACTGCTCTGTTGTCGAGATAATTTTGAACAGTGGGGAAAGTCTTCTTACAATCACTTTACTCGACTCAGTCTACTGCCTGTTACAAGCTATCTCAAAAATTTGCCAAAACCTACGGGGAGGCATTAAACTATTTTATAGCCTCTTGTGTCGTCGTGCCTTCATTTACATGTCCACGCTTGTTGTACAAGATGGTTGTTGGTCCCAAATTTTTCTTCTCGACGGTGAGACTTACAGGTGGCGGAACTCGCCTACAAGTGCCTCCTCTTTAATGCGGAGGCATCCGAATTGTCTTTCTTCCACGGATGAAGAGATTGGGCCGGATTGTTAGCATAGCCGATGCCAACCAGACAAAGCCATAGGTGACGGATAGAAAAACGACCTTTTTGGAAGCCAGCCGCGAACTAAGCGGACCCAGGTCTGGCAAATTAGTAGTGGGACATGCAGCGGCAATGCTAGCAGAATGTGGAGGGCCAAGTCTTACTAAAACGACTGTTTTGCACAACCACGCAGGATGCGATGAGAGCACTGTGGCATGGAGGAAGTGGAGTCTAGGAACCCCATTCACAGCCCGAGACTAGGAAAACCAGCTTGTATGAAATTCCTGAACTTCTACCATCGGGAAATTTCCCATCATGCATCTCGACTCAGGTTACGGAGTCCGTAGGAAATGACGCGCCCGAGCCTCTGCCAGTGGCCCTGACGATAAATGTACCGGCTGGCCAAAGATCAAAAAAGGATTGCGCACTACTGGCTGGAACATGAAGACCCCTCTTGCACCGTTAATGTAAAGACTGGCTATGCGAGTGTTGCAACGGTACGAAGTGGACGTCCACTGGCTATAAGGCGCGCTTGTCAGATTATGGCTCACGCAGAGTTAAGCTGCAAAGATCGGAAAAATTCGGTCATCTCTACCATAGCCGTGCCAGAATGTAACTCTCGTTAACATGGTGTTTCAATTGCTGAGTGATCAGGTCAAAGCCTAGTTTAATGTTGGGAACCGGTGTCACTGGGGCTGCGCCTAGGTCTTCCTGGTGATGTTGCCCATGTTACAGATGTTGCAGCCCATGTCCCGACGCCAGTGACACGCAGAAAGGAAATGTTCGTGAAGACTATCAAAACGCGATAAGACGTCCCACGTGTGACCTTGCCGTTGAGAGGCATCGGAAAGCCGGGACCCTGATGAAAGAAGCAAGTACGCGTCCTTGGTCAATTCGTCATGGGAAACAGAAGCATGAGGAAAGGACCGTCAACTTCGCTACGCCAAACCGCCTGCCCCCAACACCAGCGAGAGAAATTTAGGCACTCGACTCTCACATTTCGGGTGCGCACAAAAACCAACTCGACTGCCTACTTGCTCGAACACGCTGGACTAGCTCGGTCCCAGACTTCTGCACGATATGCCCACACCGGCAACGAAGATGAGCCTGATCACGCTCAGACGCAACGTCCGAAGGAAACGACCTACAAGAAGATATGCCTCTGAGTGCCGAAGGGATCCTGTCACTGTCAGGGGTCTACTTCGGGCTGTCTATCTCCAGCCGCTTGTCACGTTGGTTCATGGTGCCTTCCGCAGAAGACACTTCACATGAACTGGAACACACCACAGAATACCTTCTAGGTGCTAGGACATAACAGGGGTCGCTGGGAGGATTGGGCTTGTGATGAAATAGGCTCGACTGGACTGCATTTGGCGAGACCCGTAGTACAGAAAAAAAACTGAAGTGTCATTCGACGACACTGGCTGACCAGTCACACGGGTTTCTGTGCTAAAGTGCTGGCGAGCTTCTCTGCAGAAATGCAGCGTGTGGGTGCAGGTGCAGTAGCAGCGGATTTGAGAGGCAATCCCCTCAAATAAAACGCTGTCGCCTCCATTCTTGCGGTCGGAGACACGGGCCTGGTCACGGTATACGGCGGTCTTGGGCTACTTGGCAGCTTCCGCTACTTTGCGTCGAAATTCCTGCCAAATGAGCAAGTTAAGGTTAAAGTCAACCATTAAGGTCGATCGGGTGGGCGCGCGACCCCTGCCCGGCTTTGCTAAAACCCCTGGAATTGATGTGAGCCCAGCTTGCAGACCAAATTGGGAGCACGTTGTCTTCGCCAAGACAATCTCCCCATGAGGATGATAGGTACGATCTGTGTGTTCGGAAGACATCTGTCGCTTGGAAGCACCTAATCAACAACGCATGCATCCGGTCGTCCGAATTCGTCTCTCTGATCGCCTTTCCAAACGCACGACTGAACATGGTTTGTCTGGAACATGGCCGGTGACACGTCGCACCGACCAGATGGCAAAAACTTCAGGCATGTCAGCTCTCTCGAACCCGGTCGTCGTCGAGGTGATTCACTAGACGTAGGTGGACGTGGTGTCAACTTACCACGAGCGCATCTCTCGTCCAGCCAAGTTCAGAGCCGGTGCGCCGCATGACTTTGATCGGAATCTGCCGCTGAACGATTGAGAGCGACGGAGGATTATAGGGTAAACTTTTGTGTGAATCGATCGGGATGAATGTCGTTACAAGTAAAATAGTAGGCAAAACTGATAATGGTCAAAGATGGCGTGGACAAACCGAAGAGTCCTGTATTCCAACTGTCAGCCACGTGAGAATACGAGAAGACCAGGAATAGGCAGGACTCAGTCAGCATAGTCATTATTTTGTGATTCTAAATATGATGAAGAATAACCACACACACGCACGCCCGTACATCTACACATAAGCGCACAAGTGCACGAAAAAGTCGTTCATCGTGAAATTAATGTACAAAAGTGATTGTATGTTATGCCTAGATGGGGGAGATGGAGGGCACGCTTTGTACACAAAGGGATAGGTGAGCAAACTTTTCTCCAAGCATTTTCGTGAGTTAACTGCGTGTGCGCGCAGTACATGTGTGCGTCGCGTGTTCATAAAGGCGGAAACAATGATTACAAGCTTCGGAAAGGAATAAAAATCGAAAAAAACAGAAGCGACGGGGCAAGGATAGGAATCAAGTAAACTCCCGGACTGTACACGATAGTGTAGGCCGAAATACTCTGGGAAAACAGACAAACACAGAGAAACTTATAAATATATATATGTATATATACACACATACGTATAAGTGAGCGGCTTTAGTTCTGATAGGAGGCTTTGAGAACATGTGAAAACGCAAGTGAGAATCTCGAATCAAATCAGTATGAAGTAACTCGGGAAAGAGAATTAAAAGGAAAGGGGACGGCTGCGCAGTGTGCGTTTTTGAGGTTGCTCTTGACAAGCAGACAGAAAAGGGACAAGGGGTTCAGCGATCAGTTACTTTTTATCCACTTTTGTTTTTCCTCGAGGAGAAAGGACGCAGAAGCGATTGCACTTGTATACACAGCGTGAAGCCACCCCGATGGGGCCATAAGCACACAAACGCCTGAATGCATGCAAATAAGGGAAAAGGACAAACAAAGCATGTTCCAGGACGTCACTTTGCCCGGTCGGATGTTGCTGCTGCCTTTCCGTGGAATTGTTGAGCCGGCAGTTGTTATATGAACTGTCGCACGACCTGCGTACTACAATTTTGAGAAAGCATGAGACGTTTTAAGCTAGCAACGGTGACCAGAAGGTAAAAATCAAGGGAAATAAGACAGCGGGTGCAGTCTAGTCAAGAAATAGGGCGAAATGGCTAACATATTGTCAGCTACGAATCTGAGGTCACAGATATCGGCATCGAGCCGAAATGTAATGCGTCAACGAGGACCAATGCAAAGAGGGCGCAAAGCGTGGCGCAATGCTCGCTCTGTCCATATGCATCACCCTCCAAATCCATCCCTGATCGTTTCCCTGACTTAAAACATAGGAAGTGGGCCCTGAAGAGGTATGTTAAACAGAGTCGGTCCTCCCACAAGTCGCCTGCGTGAATACACTACGAACAGCGCCACTACGACAAGCGCTTTCATAGAGATGCCAAGTTACCAACATAACCGGGCGTAACTTTACGAAGCAGTCGGTTTCTGTTCTGCAATTTCAATCGGTTGAACCGCAGCGTGAGGTGGCTGTGTGCATGCCAGACGGGGACAGGCATGCATGCGGCAGGCTTACGAGGTTAACACACAATAGGCGCTCGCCTCTCTGTACGCGGGTTAATGTGTTAATTTAGCGCAAATCAACGGTGCAATGGGTGTGAACTCGCAAACTTGTAGGGCCACGAAGTGACTACCTGCTCAAGGGACAGGCATAAACACGAGAGTTTAATCAGCACAATCGGCAATCACCAGCGCCCTCGCGGAGAGCACGCATCAGTGACTTACGCGCGCATTTGTTTATAATGAGGCGGGCTTGTGCTGCATCCACCTCACTCCACTCGTCCCACATCCTC
>CACRXP010000395.1:41905-72233 GCA_902702965.1 Spirometra erinaceieuropaei | reverse complement strand
CCCAGTGGCTAACCAGCAACGTGGGCTTCCCACACCGGCCCACAAGGCGCCCCACGCCGACCACCCACTCGTTCTGCCGCAGACGTCCGCATTCAAAGGAAAGTGGGGACAAAGTCGTCAGTCTAGTGCATGAATTTTTAGTTGAGTTTGAGCGGTACGCATGAATTGGTGAAACGCGCTCCGCCGTTGAGCTACTAACTTCTTTTGGGACTAGAGTTCGAGATAATTCTGGTCTACAAAAGTGGTTGCGACCATTCACTGGGACGGAGTAGATGTAATCGATTATGGTTGTCGCTAATCCCATGGCGGCACCAGTAGTGACGAGGAGTTGAGCAGCAGCAGAATTATCCGCATTCCAAGGTCATGGTCTGACGCTTAAGGAGTCGGAAGATTAAAAAAAGTAATATAAATTTTTAGACTCGGTTGGCGGGACGTCGAAGGCAGACCAGGTCTGGTGCTTCGCCGATTATTGAAGAGGGTGAGGCCAGAAGACAGGCCTGAACATTGACCTAACTCTGAGTGCCGGCAAAGGTGAGGGAGAGATTTCGATTTAGGTCCGCTTGAAAAGGAGACGGGTAAATCAGCTGAAGAAGCTGATCCGCCCACCAAGTGGTTTTCATACGACCTGGGTGTCTAGTTAACTTTTCGCTCTAGCCCGGTTCTGTCTCAAGTAAATTCCGACTTGGTTGCGGAGTCAGGTTGGATAAATTATACTACCTCTGCGATAGATTGGCAAACAATCGTTTCTAGTAACCCCTCATCAGGTTAATGCAAGTACAAATAACTCAATTTTGTGCGTAAACGTCACGCTTGAAAATGTCTTTACGATCAGGCCATTGGTTCTGAGCGGGGTTGAGTTATTTTATCGGCTGACAACCTCCTAAGCCACGATTGTCAGACCGTCGTGATAGTTTTAAGGCGCAATCGGCTGTTTATGATGAGGACGTCAGCAGATAAAAAGGCAAAGCGAACAACATACCTGTTCAAAGGAGCGCGATGGTGGCGAAGCCACACGTTTTGGGGTCAAAAACTGCGGCAGGACTTCGGAGGCAGCCTCCGAAAGAATTTGATTTTGCAGGGCCGAAGAGAGGAGAGGAGAGGTGGTCAGGCGACTGCCAGCACCAGACACAAGCGATGAATGAGACGCATCGCCTAGACTGGACACAGCTGAAGACAGCTCGCGGGGACTCGGCGTGGAGTTGGTGTAAATAGCACTGGCAGTAGCGATGGCTGCAACAGCCGCAGTTGTTCGGTCCACGGGATGGGGTGAGTCCCGCATGGTCGTTGCGTTGAGCTCATGTGGGGTCGCCAACTTGTCAAGTCCGCGAGAAGCCTGATCAAGCATTGCCGCGGACGGCTGCGGCGGTGGACGAAAACGACGCAAGATAGCGGCGATGTGCGCTTGGAGTTGGTCAACAGCGGGGGAGGGAGAAGTGGACCGTGAGCTGCAGGGACCCTGAATCGAGCGGAGCGCATGACTGGCTGCATTCAAGTCAGGTGGAGCAGCTTCGCCCTTGCTTGAAACAGCTGCCGCCGCGCCGAGTGCCATGATTGCCTGCGCGAAGGTCATTGCTATATCAGGGTCTAAGACTCGCGAGAGGCTTTCGACAACGGAGAGACCAGCTTCCTGCGTCGGAACGGATGTCTGAGGCGTACCTGAGACTGGATAAGTTCGGCAGTTCTGCGCCGCGCAAGAAACAGACGGAGGATACTGCCAGGAGTCTGGACGCTTAATGCAAGAAGGAGTCGGCGATACACAACCCCGGGAATGCACGGTATCGGAGCCCTGCGGCAAACGAGCAGGGAAAGCGGACAGTTCCGAACCCGAATGCTGCTGCTGGTAGAATGCTGCCGAAAAAGCAGACGGACTAGGAGGCAAATGTTGGTGGCGCTGGTGTTGTTGTTGTGGTCTAGGTAGCGCAGCAGTTTGTCTCTCAATGAAATCCGCCGACGTGTTGGGGAGAGCACACTCGAGGCCCGAGTTGGAGCGGGATCGCAGCTGCTGTTGCTTGGGGGTGGTGCATACTCTTGGAGCCGCAGGTCTGGAATCCGCCGATAGCCGGAGTTCCCTTGAGATTGCAACGCCGCTCTCACTACCATGGCGGGTTCGACCGGGCACTCGGCTAGTCGTGGGCGAGAGGAGTGGAACTCTGGGCTCCGAGAAGTCCTGAGATGCAGGAGATCGACGATGAACTGGAGAGCGAAAGTTGCCGCCTACTGCTTCGGATGTGGACGTAGTTTGCAAGGATGCTAGGGCTGGTGCGGCGACAGCGGATCTGCTAATAGGCGCAGAGGTAAGAATAACGGCCGGTCCGCCTTGGGAAAGAGACGCCTGCGAGAGAGAGCACGTGGAAGCAGGTGAAGTGGTAGCGGTCTTCCCATCAGACAGAGTTCCAGTCTGAGCCTGGACAACATTCCGAGCCGAGCCGTCTTTGGCTATGAAATTCTGCAAAGCACAGACACGTTATGAACATAGGTAAAGCAAAACGATTAATGTAGGAAATAAGACAGGAGTAAATTAACTTGCCTTAATCCATACAGCTGCCTGCCTAGCATCCGAAAAGGGCAAAGTGATGGTGGTAGCGGAGATTGTGGCGGCGTTGGTGCCACCACCAGAATTGCCTCCTTGCTGAGATCCTTGAACTACCTTCGCGGCACCGGCAGCAGACGGAGCAACAGGCCCCCCTATAACTGTTGTGACTTGACTCATTGGGACGTTCTGCAGGGCGGACAGTAGGACCGCAAGCATGTTGTTACCGCCGAGAACGGTGGTATTTGTCGCGGTTACAGGGGCAGCGTCACTGGTCGAAACAGTTGTTGTTGACGGTTTGGGAGCTGCGGTCGTCGAAGGGGATTCCGCTGTTGGGTCGCATCCATGCTGGGATGCATGAGACGCATTGGATGGCAGAGGATGCGATCTTCCGGCGGGCTTCGAGTTAATGGTGGTGGTTGTACTGGAGACAGTAGTTACTGCAGTAGTGGCCAGGGGCAGACGGTACCGGCTAGTGAAGTAACTCTGGAGGTCGAAACGTCCAGAGCAGACATTGTTAATTACTTCATCCATTACCTCGTCGACGGTGTCCACCGGAGCGCTGGGTTTGGTCGGAACAGCCTCAGAAAGATGCTGCATGAGCAAACTTGGAGGCGAAGAGGACATACTACTAGGATTGGTTGAAGTCACAGTCGCGGTCGAAAAACAAACAGCACCAGCAGGCTGTGTACTTTTTACAGTTACTGGAGAATTCAAGATCCCAGGAGAGACCGCGGAGCTTGAGGTGAGATTGGCGGTAACGGTCTGTGAAGTGATAGGAGGCTTGTTTAACTGAGAAGTGGCATGGTTGCTGGATAAGGGTGGCGGGGCTGGCGGAGGCGAGTCGTCGTCAAAATTAGGTTCGTAGGGATCAGCTTGCAGAGGAGGGCGATCTGTAGTTGTCACCACTGGCGAGGCAGCCTTCTTTGCCGGAATAATACTCACAACGGACTTAGATCCCCCTTCAACCGCCGCCTTGACCGCCGGAGCGACAGACGAATCAGATACTGCTGTGGACCGCCCCGCAGATTGGTTTCCGACTGACAAAGTGTTAGTACTGCCACGTCTGCGAGAACGAAGAGAGACACCTAACGAAGGATGTGGAGCATGGCTATTGCCCTTGACGCCATCAGAGGCGGCAGCAAGTGGCGGTGCTGGTGGAGAAAGGGCTGGCGTACGTTTCGGTGATACGGACGACTGTTTTGCATGCTCCTCCCAGGCAGCGACTTTTGGAACCGTGCTGCTAACGGCAGTCTCGGCTAATGGTGCGCAGGCGTTTACACCAGGAATGCAGAGTGCTATGGGTACGTTGGCAGGCAAAGATGTGGAAGCAGGAACGTCGTGCGGTGGCCTCGTAAAATGAAGGGACGGATTTTTGAAGGCAGCAGCAGAGCGAGTGAGCGGTGTTGACCTCGGGTGAGAGGTAGTAGAGTTTTGGACTACCCCCGACGCGGCCGTTGGACCTGAGCGCCTCAACGTAGCGGCACCTTTTTTGGGGACGCTGCTGCCAGCACAGACATTACCGCCCCCAGCGGCAGAAAGCATCGATGATCCATTGGTGGGCGATGCGCATGAGAGGAGAGCCGACGGGCCATTAGGTGCGGGGGCAGTGGAACGTGTCGTTCCACCTCCGCTGTCCTCCTCAACGGTTTCTGCTTTAACGCGTTCGATCACGCTCTGGACATAGCGCTTTAAGTCATCATTTTCGGGCAGTTGTCTCGAAGTTTCGGAGCCAGGTGACTTTTGAGAGGCAAGGCCCCCGCCACGAGCTGGCGTGGTAGCGTTGGTTGTGGTTGTGAGAGAGGATGACTTTACAGCCACGGAAGGTGAAAGATCTAGCTCACAATTGACAGTAATGCCACTAGAACAAACAGGTGTATTGCTGCTGCTGTTGCTATTACTGACCAGTCTTGTATGGGCAGCCCCGACTGCAGGCAGAGTTGATGCCAAGGACTCCGTTGTACGAACAGTGGCGACTGCTTCTTGACAAGGGACAAACACCGAGGAGTTGGTGATGGCTGGACAAGGACTGGACTGAGAGCAAGCCGAACTCAAAGACTGTGAGGGCGATGAAGAGGAGTACGTGGACGGGGACAGTATATGAGCCGAAGAGGCTCCCGTTGGAGAGATCGAGGAAAGAACATCCGAGTCCGATTTGCGTTTACACGTCACAGACGGCGATTGAAACTTGACAGCGGCGGCAGTTAGGGTCGGGGAGAGCAGAGACTTCAGGGACAAACCTTGTGGACAGACCACGGATGCGGCACCTACGACAGCCTTTGCGGCGGCGGATGTTTTAAGAGGGGAGAAATAGGACTCCTTCCCGAACGAATGATTTTCTCCCACCTCCTCCTCCACCTTCACACCAGTCCCCTTTGCGGAGGGAGAATGACCGAACGGAGAGGCACGTAGCTGTTCAGAAGGATCAGCCTTCAGACTGCTGGTTTTTACGGCCGTCGCCAATACCACCCTTGACGATTCCTGGGAGGACACTTTGGAAGTGTCTTTATCATCGGAACTCTCTTCCTTGGGTCGGAATGCAGAAACAGCGGCACTGTCACCCAGATCCACAGGATTAGGCGAGGAAGCAGTAGTTGGTTCCATAACGGTGGAAGCCAGTGGTTCAGGTGACGAGACAGAGCCAACAGCGGCATTGATGTCACCGCACCCGCCTACAGCGAATGACGGCTTCCGCTCGACACTGTAGGGAGGTGATAACTGAAGGATTTCACCAATCGCATCGCCTGACAGATTCATAGACTCGTCTTTTATTTGCGAGAGATTTAAGAGGGTGACTTCTTCAAACTTTCGCGAGAAATACTCGGCTTTGGGCCCAGAAGCAGGAGCGTCTACTGGAGAGCCTGGGGGACTCGGGGACAACGAAATCGCAGCAGCAGCGGTGGTTGTCAACACGTTCTGCTGTTCATCTACCGACAAAAGACCGTAACCGAGCGCGGGACTACTGGAAACGCAGGACGGCCAATCACCCAATTTAGGCTCCGAGCTATCGGCATCGCCCTCAAAGCTCTCCATGGCCTCAGTCGAAGGAGTGGACTGGGAGTTGCGGGAAAAACGATCAAATTCGTCTAGGCTGGCGTCATCCTCAGACAGTCCGCTCGGCTTAAAAGTCGTGGAAGATCGCAGAGTGGGAGTGAATGCATGCCGGTACCCGGGCGACTGTACGCTACTGGAGCCTGAATGAACGCCATTTTCGCTGCTGCTGTTGGCAGCACTGCTGCCGCTGCTGCTACTTCCACTGAGGGTGTGCGGACGCTTCTTTTTACTTGTCCTCTTGCCTCCGTAGGGGAAAGAAGATCTTAGGGTGTTTTTGCTCAGGGCAGTCACGCCAGAGTTCACCGTAGAAGACACCGAACTGAGTGAATAGTGAGAAATGGGTCTACGTGTCCTGTGGCCGAGGTCATCATCTGAGGAGAGCCCGCTGGAGCTCCAGTTAGCTTGCGAATGCAGAAGTGAGCCTGCGGACTGAGTTACCGGTGAGTCCTGGTAGGACATCAGTCTGGGCCGTTTTTCTGACTGCTCGCTACGCTTCCGGCGTTTGGATGGTGGCGAGGTGTGGAGCCTGCCATGCAGACGAGAGGATGAATCGGCGACAGCAGTGGTTGCCCCATTTTCTAAGCGCGAAAGACGTTTACGATGACTGTTGATTTGCAAGACGCGCCTGTGAGCAGCAGTACGGAGGGGCGAATTGACATCGGAGATACCACAATCACTGTCCGATTCGGAACGCAGAAAGCTCTTAGGGGCGGTGGCAGAGTCTAGTCGACCAGAGGCAGGCTGCCGACTGAAAGTTCCGCAACGGTGCCAATTGCGTTGTTTTGACCCAGTTCTGTCACTACGAAAGAGTGGCGGAGACAACTGCTTGGTTCTGATTAAGCGGGGATCGACTGTAGAGGTAAACGCATCGCTATCCACTTCGTTTTGACTGTCTGACTGATAATTACTGCACAGACTACTCCTCAGGTCACTGTCAGCACCGGACTCGTGGGAGGTCGAGGACTTACGCTTACGGTTGCTGTGGGAGGAGGCAATGGCATGGAAATTAGCTGTCATTGGAACACTCATACCCAGACTTAGGCGTGTTATCGTACTGGTAGGATGCGAGGCAACAGCATCACGGGCAGATCTCGGTTTCTGACAGACGCTGTCGGGTGAGGTGGAACGTTTCGAGATACGTCTCCGTTGATAAAGTTTGCTGGAGGGGTCACAAGAGGTGAATGAATTCGGCCGCGAATCCAGGGGCAAGTGGTCTTCACGTGATGAAGGGGAAGCATTATGAGAAGTTTGACTGACACAACCGTCAAAAAACGAATTCGGTATATGACGGTGATCAGAGGAGAATCGGGACTGTTCAGAGCCACTGTTATATCCATGCGACTTGTACGACTTCGAATAACTACGAGGATCAGAGTTATCTACTAAGCATTGCTGCTGTCCTCGCCTGCTCTCGTGGTGTCGTTTTCGTCCGTGAGAATCCCTCGAAACTGAGAGTGGTTCTGTTAGACGTTCCTCAGCCTCCTTATTTGTCCGACGTTTAATCTTGTCGTACATAGATTCGCATACAAAATCCGTTTCAGAGGTATGTTCGGGCAGAGGACCGCCTTCATCAGAATGCCTTGGGGTCTGGTACCGGCGACTATGATTGGAATCAAGTGGGCGTTTAGAAAGACGTCCATGATTGCGCAGTGTACTGAAGGAAGTCTCCGTCGGGCTGGAGGTACTGACGCATGAGGAACCGCTACCCCTTTTAGAAACACAACCGGGAGAGCTGGCAGAGCAGAATTCGGGTCGGCCTGAAGAATCGACCGAGTCTATGGAGAAACTACATAGTGAGGACAGTGGATGTGCCTTGATACTATGATGAAAATCTGATTTGACAGCCGTACTACTACGACCACTAGCGGAGGGAAGAGCAGCAGAGCGTTGCTTAGACCTGTCAGTCGCGCGACCACCATCAACGCAGTCGTAGTCCGGCGTAGATAATGGTCGAAGTCGTTTCCTCTGCAGATCAGAAAAACCTAGGGAATGTGCGTCCCTCTCGAATCCGGCCGACCGGGGCAACGCAACGACGGACTCGTGTTGCCTAGAAGATGACTTCAATGAGACGGAGATGATTGACTTACTACCGGCCCGGGAGTTACTAGGTTTATGGTCATCTTCAGTCGAAGGAGATCCCTTAATTGAAGTTTTAGGTCCGCAGTGGGGAGAGGATACAGTCACAGCCTGGGGATTGCGGAACAAACCACCAAGAGTACTGACTGCACGATCCAGCAGGCCTCGGGAGGTCTTTCTGTCAGAGGCAGCATGAGGCCCTGAAGAATCGGACGGTGCAAGCGAGTGACTCGAATCAACTCTTTCACAGAGGTCCGTCGAAACCTGTCGAGACGGCGCCTTCGAAGAAGAGGAGGGCGAGCAAGCGGCTGAGGAATTGAGGGAGCTCGAAGAACTGCCACCACAACCGTTCGACTCGTTGTCACTGCAACAACTGTATGCCGTGCTAGCAGCAGTTTGCCGACTGTGCGTTGTATCAGGCTGGGGTGACGTGAAGGAGGATGATTGTCGAGCTGTCATAACTGGTGGTAGCGGGTCGCCTTCAGTCTCCGAGGCCCCGGCCGGCTTTGAGCACGGATGAAAGATGGTGCCACGCGCAGAAGGGTGTCCACACGGAGGGGCATTGAGAGTTCGCGGGGGGTAGCTAAAATTCGTTGCCGTTGTCGACGTCAGTGCAGCAGGTCTCCTAACATCCGTAACCACTGGTTTCGCGATTGTATTGGTCGTGGTCCTTAGCGGCAGACTTGAAAACCCGGGGGGTTGGTGCTGCTGCCTTACGGAGCTAGTTGGGGCTCGACCATTGGTGATGACGCGTAGTCGACAGGTGGATCCGTAATCGGAAGCCCTACAACGGAGATAAATAGACCTACAATGTACATGAATTTATGCACTTGCTAAATTAAGGAAAATGAAAATGTCGGTTTCCACTACCACTTATTCGCCGATCTAGGGACGGTTCGCTACTGACAAAACGGCAAGATATCACAACTTCCTAAGGCGCAGCTGAATTTACACACGTTAGGACAGAGAGGAGGGAGCTTAGGAGGAATGCCGAAGGCAAGGAGACCCACCTGGATGCTGTCAATTGAAGGTTTTCGATGAAAGCGGACTGGCGGCTGCTGACAAAGTCAACAGGCACCGAACGTCTTGCCGCATGTTGTTGCTGATCTTCTTTGGAGCCAGTAGTTGGGGGCAGCAACAACGGTGAGTGCGGAGAGCGGAGACAGGTGAGGAGGGTAGTGGCCGCCTCGGGGCTAGATAGACTTACGTAGGCAGCGGTGTGTATATTGGTCGGTGACGGATGGCCCGCCGACTGGGATTGATCGGTTCGATTGACCAGGATCATCTGCTCATGAGAGAGTTCAGAACAGGGTGTAAGGGGAAGCTGACACACCAACTTAGCGGATGATAACTGCAAAATCGGCTAATCAAAAATAGTAGACGCGGACTTCGCGGTCCGAGAATATAAAACGTAGACAACAGTAAAAGCACCAAATCAAGGAGGGTCATAGTTAACTGACAGGTTCCGTACAGATCCCTCTCGTTACCGGTCCTTGCTGCTGTCGCCTAGAATTTTTTTTTGTCAGAGATGACGGTCGGTAAGATCCTGAAGTCTTGGACGCAGGAAAACGACATTGTTTTAGTGATTTGCAGAGTTTTAGTGAGAAATCTGTAAGTTGCCTACGAACTGCAACAAGGATAGGAAAACGCGGGCACTGTTCATTTCTGATAGGTCAGAGTAGGTCAGCGGACGGCACACAGTGGAAAGAGTTTCAGCGAATGCTATACACGGAATGAGTAGATTCCTACGCCTGGCAGCGAAGCCGTCGCGGACCATTAACAGCAGCATAATCAAGAGGTAACTGTTATTATTTGTCACGGAATCACCTCTGTGTGGCGACAGTCTAAGGTGGATGTCGCCATGAGCACGAAACTGCTTCTCCCACTGCCACCATCCCTCCCAAAAACCCAACCAGAGGGTGCAGACCATAACCCTCTGGTCACCCTCCAGCCCGGTTGAGCAGCAACTCTACAGACAGTATTTGCGGGGGCGGCTTGCGCGGGCAATAGTCTCCTGTAGGCTAGTTTCGAGGCTGGACGACTCCTTCCATCTATACGACATGACATGGTCCGCGATCAGTTTACAGACAACCGGTATGCCAGATCGATTCCCGACGATGTTTGGAAGCAGTGCCGCTGCACGACCCGCGACCGGGTAATCGTCTGATTATTTATGAGACAGCCTCCTCTGGGGACATCATCACCATCCCCCGCCTATGGATGCGCCAGGAAGCTAGATGATAGATTAACACGCCAGCCACGTCTTCCCAGCGCCCGGTCTACAGAATCTGGGCATAAGGGTCATTCTTTAAGATGCTTTTAAGTTCGCGATAGACATTAACACATGGTAAGAATTGACACTTTCACAGCGACTGCCTTGCGGGCGACTAGTGAATTAACCCTGAAACGTTATCGGATTGAATGACTATACCGAAGATGGGACAATGTAATCGTTCACATCATTGCTCCATTTTACGTGCTACCAAAGGATAAAAAAGCGTAGACAAACTACGCGTCGAAAATAATGTCAGCATTATGGAATTGGGTAGCAGGGGTCGTTTGTTAGCTCTGATACGATAGGAAGTGCAAGATTGGTGGTGCAGATGACGTCTATAGAAGCGCTGTCAGGTGACATGAATGAAAACCATTTCGAAGCAGGGAGCGATGCCCATAAAGTGCTGAAAAAAATCCTCATTTAATCTAAGATACACATTCGCTGCTAACCTTTTCGACCGGCACGATCTGAGAAAACTTGGCCAAGAGTTCGGAATCAGTGAGAGCTGTGAGACAGGCTGGAAGATCAGCCAGCCAGAGAGAGGAATTGGGCGGACTGGGCGTGTAGGCCAGCTTCAGTGGACGGCCGCCCAGACGCAGGGGATCCCTGGAGTGGGCGGTCATGGCTCTCGAGGCTCCCCTTAATTCAGCGAACTGAATAAGTGCCGAGCTAGTGGCCGGTTGCATGTGGACGTCCTAAAACGCGAAGAACATAGGGTGAGTTATGCGGTTGGGGTGGGGGGAGGGAAGGAAGTTGCGCACTTCCGAATCCATAACTTCGGTAAGTTCTTCTGTCTCTGAAACTATGCATTTCAGCTACCGGCACGGTGCTGTATAATTTTTCGCAGTAAAGGGAGACTATGGAAATGCAGAAGAATAACTGAGGCTTGAGATGTCAAGTCTACGCGTTGAAGCCAATGGATTTCGCCCGGGCCTGAAAAGGCTGGTTCCTAATGATTTACTCCAATTTAGCGCATTAATGTCTGAGACTCAAGAGTTGAAGTTTCAGAACTGGGGCATCTACCCGAAAGCACACAGGGAACGTTAGAGGACCCACGGATGGGCCGAATCCCTAGAAGCTGCGTCATGCAGCGGCAGAAAATCGGCGAAACGCGCGTATCTGGGCCTTTGGCTAGTACCTATGCAGCCAGTGTGGTTGATCATTAAAACACCTATAAACTACAGTTTTCCACGGCTGGTAAGAATACGGGAGCAGAAAACATGGGAGTGAGTGCAGGAGCCGAGTAAACCAAAATCCCCAAAGACGATGAGCGAGAATTCATAATGGGAGGTGACCACCTGCCTGCACTCTTAGCCAACGGCAAAGTATGGGTTCTAGAAAACCTCAAAGGTAGCCGAACAGAACTGTTTACAGTCCAAAAAGCCTAATTACGCCCGCATGCTTAATGGACTCTCCTTCCACCCCGAGCAAAAAGGTCGTGTACGAGGGGTCGTTCCTCGGTATGCATTGACACAACAGTCTAACCACTGTCTAAACGACCGTTTAAGTGACTATTTGCGAAACACACGTGAGCAGACATCAGGTGGGAGCGGCGTCCACTGACCTACTGTTGGGGTGTGTGTGATTGGTTGTTGGTGGCAAATAAACTCGAAACAAAACTCCGATAACTCTTCGCCGTCGGTGAATCTCTCGGGGACTGATTACCGTCCTTCACTGGACCGCCTGCATGAGCACAAGACCCGGAGTCACAAGGCAAGACGAAGCGCGACCGAATCCCACCCTGAGACCAGCCAAGATGAGCGAGGGTCATCCCTGCCTGACATCATATAATTCATACAATAGCCGATGGAGCCCGAGGTCATGGTTCAGCCGACAAGCCTCTGGGTCAATGGACATGTGAGTCCGGGATACGTCCTCAGGTCTTCGTGGACTGTAATGAAGGTACAGACGAAAGAAGCGGCAAATAAGCCAGAAAGCAATCCCGGTGTATTCTATTTTTGCCAGTAAGTTCTCAAACGTGAACGTCCACCTGGCAACCTCACCTACCAATATGTCCAATGCCTCGTCGGAAGGCAACGGCTTGCACTTTTAATTCCCGAGAATCTGTTCTCGAGGTAGAGGAATACAGTTTGGACAGAAGAACTGAAAGATAAGTAATTCCAGAAGGCAATCATTGGAACTACCTGTCGCGTTCAAGACCCTGTTTTTTCTAAAGCACTTAAGTGCAAGGCGTGGGTTCAACCGCGTGCACAGGACTAAATAACGGTTTTTTTTCACCTAAACGGTGCGACAAAAAAGTCCTTTTGTTTCAAAGATATCACGAACGGACGCCTTACAATTATGTCGCCAAACTTCTTGAAGGCCGTGATCAGTTGATCTGCAGTGACGGGGCCTGTGGGTCCAACAGTTAGGCCGGAAATGAAGAGGGTACGTGTGGGCGGTTTTCCCGGCGCCGACATCCCGGCTGAGACCTGAGTTGGCTTGGCAGCACCTGCCAGTAGGGGCGACACGGAATGTGGCAACTGGTGCGCTGCTGGATGAGACTGAGGCCTCCCGCCTCCCATCTGCATCCGCATAGGCGAAGCAAGAGCCTCAGACGGACAAGGTGCTTTAGGGGTCGAATTTGCAGTTGCAGTAGTAGCCCTGTTGCGAGGGTTCGGTAGACCGACTTGACGCATGTTATCTGAAAGGGAGGTGTTAGGAAGAAATGAGACCTAAAGACACGACGCGAGGAAAGCAGGTGTTGAGATCGAGACGAATGGAGGTAAGAAGCGTCCACTTACGGCGAAGACACATAAGGGAATTGCAAAGGCTGGGAAATGTAAATGACGAGGGGCAGAGATGAGAAGCAACTTTTCAAAGGAGTCATAGTGGGTAACACGCTCTCTGGAGGACAGATTATACAGGAGTTGGTGGATAGAGAAAGTACTGTCGACTACTAGACAAGGAGGACTAAGTATTGAAGACCGAACTAAAATACAGCAAGTTAACGTATTTTAAAGAAAAACTGTTTGAACCTCTAATATACGGGAGTAGGATTCCACCCGCATGGTGAAAGCCAACATGGCCAGATGAACTAGAACACCTAGGGTCCGCCAGAGCATAAGGCTGTGGGAGGGCGCGAGGGATTGTCTCCCAACTGAAAAATCGTTGAAAAGCGCCTAAGAGGAGGGATCGGATGAGGCGTCAGAGGCGTTTTATGTGCCAGGGTAGACACTAAGCAAAAATGCATGTGCATGCGGGTAACTTAAGTCTGCTGCAAACAATGAACAGCACAATGTTCATTCTTACATAACACCGTTACAACGGTTTGTTCAAAGCAGACATCCAGAGGTGGGTGCCCTCAACTGCTTATGCACAGCATTTGATGAGCACCACGATACGTGGGGAGGGTGACTAGGATATGAACTGAAGTGAAGAAATTTCGAAGCACAAACGTTGCTCTCCTTCTTAGTTTTCGCCGGTCCACGTAGAAAGACGGTCTGGGAACGGATAAAATAAAGCGTAGTGGCCGACAAGAAGTTTTCAGTCCCCTGTCCAAACCCCAGCATAAGGTGTTATGAGTTTGCTGCCCTTCCCCTCCCCTGCAGAATTCGATTCTACACCCGGTGTAGGAGTTATTGAGACGCGCTGGCCGCCCTTGTCCCGTCTAGTCTACCTAGTAGAAGCTTCCGATGGGTGGCCGTTCTTCATGCTCAAATTCGTGTTGGCACATACAAGGGCTGGATGCCAGAGTACACGCTTCCATGGCAACTGCAAGGACTGGTGTGGCAAACTCTCTCACTTTGATAGTGTTAGTCGGAATAGACAGACTAAGACCAAGTGCGTTTTAGACTGTATATTCGACGAAACAGTGGCGACAGATTAAACAGACCGCCCGTCAACAGTATTTGCTTTCAGCGTTTCCACAAAAATCCACTGATCTAGTCCCCATAACGATTCAGTCAGATGAGTAAAATTACGGCAAAGTCAAATAAAGTCTATAGGAAATACTGGGACAAGACAATAACTTTTATGAGCACGCCCCAAATGTCGGCGACGCACGAAAAATGTATCCACTTATCCGTCAGAGAAGGTGAACGGTGAAAATGGACCCATGTGTGGGCAGTAAAACGCTGAGCCAACTTTTACTTCATCGGAGGAACTGTCCCCTCCAAAGCGTCCCGGCTATGCCCAAAAAAGGTAGAAAAGGGAATCTACCTATTGAGGACAAATTTTGCTGTGGAAAACGATTTGTGCATGAATTGGGTGGTGGTAAAGGAGAGTTGAGCGGTTAAGTCCTCCTCCCGGTTCCCTTCCGGTTTCAGTGTCACGAATGGATGTGGAGGCTAATTTTACATTCTGTGCGTGTCAGGACGTGCAGTGGATTTTCACTCCAGACTATGTAATATGGGATACTTATTTCAGACAGTGCTCATTAGCTTTGTGTAAATGACTTTCCAGCGCCACCCAGTAAATTGACTGATGGTACAAACACAAACAGGGACAAAAAGGCAATGGAAAGAGAGGGCCAACCCCAGACAACTATTATCCGCAGAAAAACCGTTCACACCTGCTTCCACGCTTTGGGATGAAAACGTTGCTAGCCAGTCGGTGGTAAAATCACCACCAGTGACATCCATTAGTTGCGTTCACTAAATCACATGTACCTGGTACAGATGTGCTCGTGCCTGACTATGGGCGGGTCTCCACAATGGTTCTGTTTGATGTTGTCCCTCATAGGTAACGGTCCTCACCGCAAGACAGCGGTGGCAAGCAAGCTTACTTGATGACGACTCATAGTCGCAGTGCCACCATCAGGCTTTGTGTTACGTTATAAGGCAGTCGGCGTGCTAGACCACGGTGCTCTGAGCTCCGATAGCACTGTCGCCGTTGGTCTGCGACTGCCTGTTCGTCGGACCCAAATCTACTTCGTTCGCAGTTAGTCTTCCCTGAAACCTGCTCCGCTATCCACCTGCGGGTGCGCCACATACCTAGCAGCTAGACGTCCTACAGACACCAGATATAAAAACCTGGACAACGAACGACCGCCGATCTGTACAGAGGGCACTGACAGCACCCCATGATGATTGACTGGCGTGGTCTTGAGGACGCATTCCGCGGGTTGAATTATTAAATCTGCGGGTCTAAACGCTATCAAAATCAATAGATTCGCCAAAAGGCGTACTTAAGTATTAGCCAAGACCGAGCAGACGAAGGATTTATGGGTTGAGCTCGGGGGTCAATGCGCACGCAAATCAGTGTTATGACAATGTGGAGAACATAAAAGAGAAAGCAGGTCTAAACTGACGAACAGTGAAGGGACGCCGTGACAAGGATACAGTCTCGTGTAATTAGGTAAATAAACGCGAAAACTAGTCTTACTGAAGAACCTGTATATACCTGTGCGAGTATGGAAGAGATGGGAATGAAAAATTATGATTGATAGGTCTGACAGTGAGGACTGCCGATGGAAATACTAGTTGCCTTTAGAAAGTTAGATTTGCTCCAGGTAAATACAGCACAAAAGGACGTTGGAGCCCACGAAATCGAACAATCAGTATGACTGTATATGGAACCGGGTGCGACCGAACTCAGCATAAATCCTCTACTAGAGAGCGTTGGTATAATTTAGTGGGTTGAGGATGTTTGAATCGAAAAATTTTACGTATGTGCGATATCTCGTTACGTAAAACTACAAAGCCTCCGAAGGGGTTAGGGCACAGCACACGATTCCAGTAAGTCCTGCGACCAAAAATCCAAGTTATGCGGAAATATCCCGCCTGATAGTCTATTTTAAGCTTCATGATAAGAAGATAACCAGTGGATGGAGATAAACGAACGGGAAATATTCCAGAATTGGGTTAATCTCTTCAAAAGGACATAACTGGGGGTTGACCTTAATGCATAATTACTTTCCCGATAACAAAAGGCCATGAAAACTGAGCTTTCAAGTCAGGATTCGGGACGGTTTGAAAACAGCGAAACAATAGCAGTTTAGAAACAAACAGACCTTTGGTGAAAGCGTCGAATATTCAAAGCCTAGATCCAATAGTGTGAACAGAAAGAAGAGCTAAAAAGAGATGTGCAGCTTACCAGTACCACAACACAGTTCAACTGCAACTTTGGCCCCGTACAACGACTTCCCATTACTCTTGTAGGCCAAATAGGCACGTTCACAGTCGTCGGGACGACGGAAAACGATGAGAGCCAAACGAGATGCCGCAGGCTGCTCTGGATGGTCGGCATCGGATGGGAGGAGTGTGATAGAAAGGATTTTTCCGAATTTTCGGAATTCGTGGCACAGGTACTGTTTAATTTGCAATTCTGGGTGTTTTGAGGGTGGGATGAAGAGGATTTGAAGACCGCGAAAAGAGGCTGAGAGTTGGCGTCGCGGTTTTAGCTCAGAGCTCGGAGTATTTAAAGAGCGCAACTGACCAACGTTGACTGAAGAAGTAAGAGTTCGCTGGACGGGAGGTTGGTCTGAGCTTGGGCGATCCACAAGCATTCCTTCTGGTCTGGGAACAGTAAAATCAATCGGTACTTGGGAGGGAGACACCAGATCAAAAAAAACACCTAAGTTATAATTCGGCTAATGAAAAACAGCTCAGAGAAGTAGTGCAGATGCACTAGGTAGGCACCCGCATTTAACTAACGGGCTCGGAGACGTACAGTGAAACAACGACCTTATTCAACAGTTTTCAGGACTCAGGATTACTTAGAGAGCTCAGCCTAAAAAATTCAGACATAACTGTCTCCTTAGCGAGACGAGTAGGACATAGTGAAAGCTCATCTGTCAAATGCCAGCCTTCAACCGCGCAAATCCTCATGATTGAAGCAGCATACCGCGAATAGGACCCAGGAAAACTTGTAGACGCAGAAAAAAGGGGATTTCTCTGAGAACGGGAAAGACATGAAAGTTAAGGTGATTCTAGTAGAAAAAGAATAAGACAGGACAGGTCTTAAGATAATAGCGGCCAAATGGAACAAAGACTTTGAGAGAATTAAACACAAATGACGACGGGGTCGTCGGAAATGCCCGTTACACACGCGATATGTCGAAGGCTGCGGGGTTGAGAAAGGGTAAGCAAAAGGTCTCCAAACGTCGAGTTGTTTTAAATTTACTCCGGATCACCTGATGATCACTCAGGAAGCAAATGATAAAATGACACAACCAAACTATTTTCGCCTTCATTTAGGGAGTTAAATATTAGATGTGACTAGCCTGGCGGTCTGGTTTGGAAGTGGTTTAATGTCCACCCACTCGCAGCACAGGATGCATTACAATGCAACTAATAAGAGTACGGGAATTTAGTTTAAGACGGGTAGAACAGTGCGAAAAAGTCGTGCCAACTGACAAGCGTCTAAGATGGACTTGCAGCGTGAACCCTTGCAAGAATCTCGATTGGGGAGATCAATACTAAGAAGTAAACTACGGGCAGAAATACACCGAGCACTGAAATGTAACTCGGAGGTGATTTACAAAGCGGGTCAGGCATGGAATAAACTTCGCGAAGTAATAAATATTAGGACGGAATAATATACGAGATTAGGCATTCAAATGCACATCTATCTGCTGTACAATTTGAGCATGGTTTGGTAAGGATGAGTTCCAGAGAGCATAAATCAATGAGCGACGAAAATGTAGTGATATGGTACAGAAAGAAAGCAGCAATGGCCAAGTCAACTAAGGGAGACGTGCCGTTATTGATGAAGATAGTAGAAGGCGTCACAAGACCAACAGTACAACAAACAAAGCTGATGAATACGAAGAATACATGAAATACAAAGCTTACTATGGAACAGCAGAGAAAATGGTGGGCCTCAAACAGGAAATAACGGAACGAAACGAGAAAAGGTGCAAGAAAAGTTGACCTATCGACAAAGTTAGGTTGACATTCTAACCAAACGATATTACAGTCGACAAGACTTACATCTGAGTTTTGGCCTTCAAATACCCTTCACTATTTGTGACAGAATCCGTAGATCGTGAAATCCAAGGCTCCCCGTATGCATCACAATAATCCAGTTTAAGTACGTTTCCTTTCAGTATGTTTTGAGATCGAACGGCGCGGGCGGCAGAGGTGCGTTCAGTAAATCCAACAATGGCGCTAAGAGCGTTATCTCGACTGATTATATTGACTTTGCTGATGCCTCCGTGACTGAAAATAAGGGGGATCTATGTCAACAGTCAATTCAAGAACAAAATATGCACATTGGTGGCGAGAGGGCAGCGAAAGAAAACCTACCGTTCAAGCACTTTCACAATGTCGTCCTCCTTACATTTGTGCGAAAAGTTGGTAATCCAGAGAAATCGAGATTCATTCATATTTTTTTGCCGCCATGCACTAAGAAACGGCGCATGGTGTAAGAACGATTTCCGCAGCAGTGAGAAAGGCAAAACGCGTCGCGTACGCCGACTTCGCACGAAAATCTCTTTGAAAGTCAGTTGGCGCGAATGGAAATCTTTCGAAATGCTTATTGGTCGAGACTAGATCGATGTCGACATTTTATTGGCCACGATGGCGTGACAATCAAGGTCGTGTATGTACGGTAGAGGTTTCCAACAGTGTTGTAATAAGAAAATAGACGGATAGATTTCCCATTTTTCGCAAAGACCAGCATTCTTGCCGACTACCTGGTCAGCGAAAATAGAAAATATAAAGCAAAGCCATATTTAAAATTTCGGAATATGAATGTTTGAACTGCCGGAAGAACTGACTACTGAAGTAAAGGCTTTTTACATCGGGGAACTATACACCGTTTCAAAGCATTGTGTAAGGACCATATTAGTAGCTATCGTTTTCATACAACTTTATAAGTTAGAATGTACGTATTCTGCACTGCGGCGAAGGTACGGAAGATACGCGTGTAAGTCGTCCGAAAACATACGGGCAGTCGGTTTCAGTGCTGGCGGCTTTGGAGGTCGATTGAGCACTATTTAAGTATTTTGACGGAAGTTGAGATCATAAGAAATATTCCTAGTCGTTTGCCGTACTACATTTTGTAGAAAATTAGCTAAGAAAATGCGAAATAACTTCAGATTTCAAAAACTGTGAGGAATTGTCTAACGGTTCTAGCGCAGCACGACAGTGTGCCGCCATACCATAGCTCGAACCCTGATATTAAACAGGCCTTTGAAAAATTGGATCCATCATATGGTTGCTTCTAAAATAGCTAGAAACTTGTCCGTAAACGCTGATTGGCGCACGTCTCTAGGTATGCAAAAAATGCTAGACATGGAAGTCGTCCGATTCGTAAAGCTGGTGTCGGCTGTTTTAACCGCCTGAATTATCCGTCGTCCGCCACCCATGCAAATATTCGACATTTTCTCGCAACCCACAAGACGAGCGTTGCCTTTATGATTGGTTTGCAGGGTAAACTTTTAAAACGCGAAGATGGAATTGGAAGCGGATAACTTGGTATGGTTCGCAATCGTTATGGCAGAACAAATTAACTGTAGGAAGGTCGTCTATAATCGCGTTGTGGAACATATTCATGTCCTAAAGCCTTGCGGCTCAATACGCAGTTCCCGAAGGCAGTCGCATATCGACCAGTATATATGTAGGAAAGAGTGCCGTTGTCAACCAGTCACATCCCAAACTCAGGCTTGACTAACTTGGGAGGGTCTTAGGTTGAGCCTCCAGCACAACGGAACGAGCCTACACAGTGATCTGATCGGTGAACGGCCCTCATACGGGTGTTTGTATTACCGCCCGCGGCTTAGTGGTAAAGCGTTGGACTTAACGCTCTACGACCGGGGTACGGGTTCGAAGCCCAGGGCTGTAGCATGGCTGGCAGACGACAGATAATAAGCAGGGAGCGGCAGTCCTAGTTTATCTTGTCTTCATCGAAGCTCCTGAAGAATAAACTTATTGAAAGGCTACATGTTGAAAATACACGATAATGACAGATTTCAGTGGGCGGCTAAAAACGAATGAGTTTGAATGGCGTAGGACACGGCCTCAAGAGAGGATTCTGACCAACTTCATAACTGCCATAAGCGTTCTAAATGTTATTTATTCTGACATGTCAGATACTTTTACGTGAGGTTATTGCATTTTTGGAAACAACTATTCTGAATCATGAAACCGAAGCATGCGGATGTCCGCGGAGGATCATTCATAGGCCTGCTCTTACAGATTTAAATAGCAGTTGTGATTGAGACCATGCATTCGACGTTCCTCTTTATGAATAGGGTTAAACTCAAAGACAATTCATGCTAATGGAGAACATTTAGGGTGGCTCCCGGTCCTCGTAGACAGCTTCACGCTCATTTCAAGTGACAAGATTCACGTGAAGATTGCGTAGACACAACAAGTGAAAATAATAACTACCTTTCCCGTTTAAGTAGACACAGCAAGCAGACTGTTAAAGTATTCGGCAGAGGATTGTCGGTTGTGAGGAAAATTCGCAGTCAGAAAACGTGCACTACCAAGTCGAAATAAACAGCTGATTATAGCGCTGCGTCTACCTGCTATGCGAATAGTCAAAATGAAACAGATACATTCAAAGTACAAGAAACCTGTCCTGCAATCCGGGAATGGGAAATACCTCTTAAGTAGGCCTAGGTGACAAGCGTGTCCGCCATAGCTCAGTCAGCAGATCAGTGACTTAATCCTTTCTGGAGAAACATTTTGGGGCTGTTCGAGTTTTCCATTCCCCATAATCTGCTATAATAAGTGTTCTAACCGTCAAGGTGAGCGTATCTGTTTGTTAAAATAAAATCGGTAGGACACGGGAATCGTACCCCTGGACTATACTCCTATATTGCCTGTTTGCTTGACTTAGGTAGCCCAATATACACATCGATAATAGATGAGAACCACAGCGCTTTCCTCCCTCCCTGTCTCGAAGTCGTCCGAGTTGACTCCTACTACTTTTGCTTACGTCTTATATGGTGCTTCTGGTCGGTTTCATGGTCCAGAGTAGTGGGCAGAGACAAGGTCGTTGGAAGACGTTCTTTTTTTCCTTCCCTGTGTTGCCAGCTGCAGGTCCAATTACTGGCTTCAAGCCGTAAACTGTGCGTGCTGTTGCCGACAACGTCGGGGATGGCGTACGTTGCCCCTGAGGAATATTGCTGTCTCATGTGTTAACTTCGTCCCCTATATTAATTCGTAATCCAGTGAACGGGGCCTAAACAAATACTATGAACGCATGCATTTCTACCTTCGTTTTGTGCACCCGCCAGGTTGAACATCACAGTAATCAGTCGGTTTCGTGCTGGCAAACAACAAATTCGGGCGATAAGTCAGTGGGTCACTTAGTCCTTTGTTGGTTTTTTGGTGGTTACCAACAGGTCGCGGTAAAGCGTCCGCCGCTTATTCCCCTATGCTACGCAAATGGCGCAGACATTCACTCTTCTTTTATTTCCTACTCTTATTCCGACCAGCAGTTTCATGCCACAAATGGGAAGGCATGTGTTCTCCGTCTATGCCTTATCTTACCTTTTCCACGACTTTATAGTCTTCGGTCAGTCGAGCGACCACCCGTTTGCTCGTGTGAGTGCTCGCACAGGCACCCTTAATTGTTGACCGATAGTACCTACCCAAATCAAATAAGTAGACACTAAGTAGGAATATAATTCAGGGATACTTGCTCTCGTGTCCAATAGTAAAATCAAAACCAAGTGGCACCACGAATCATGACATCGTTGCGTCTGACTGTCGCTATTGGTTGACTGAAGCACAGTTTTCATTCGTGCTGGCCCTAATTCACGGGTAGTACTGTGCACTTTTGGTCGCCCCATACACCAAGCAAGCGCAGAAGTAAATAAATAAGGACAGAAATGAATGACCTTTCATCCGCCCAAAGTCTTTCTAAGGCATGGGGTCCCACATTTATGCAACCGTAAACCAAATTGGCGATAAACAAATTATTGTTGAAATCATTACCGCGTAGTAATGAGTGTTCTGGTGCGGGTTCTGGGGGGTTCGGGACATTCTAGTGAAGTACGCACGAATCTGTCCAGCAGAACAGGAATGTTGTCGTTGGTAGGATAATAGTCGCCTCAAAAATTAGGATTGGAAATGAAGGTTGCGAAGGCCAAAGTACTGCTCAACGACTTCGCATCGATAGAAGTGTCACTTTTCTGTCTTCATGACGAGAAGCGGTCGACCGGATTGTCTACTTCAGCGGTCCATGTAGGAAGGGAACAAATCGCCACAGCTGACTTGCACGCACCAAGTTCTGCAACCTCTGGAAGGACGCTGGTCTCGTCAGGAGAATCAACAGAAGGCGAGTCAAGTCTAGGAGGCCAAAATAAAGCCGTTTGATTTCCCGTCTGCAGAACGTGGCCTTTACGCATTGCTCGAGGAATTTTACTAGGGATGTCTTCGGAATATATTGCAGTTTCGACTGAGGAACTGTGCCGAAGCGTCTAAGTAGAAGTTTATTGTTGGTTTTTAAGTCAAATTTTTCTAGCTGACTCTGGCTTAAGTCAACCACTAGGGCACGCATGAAGTTCCGCCGAGGGACACGTTACTTGCCTTTTTAATGGTAGATGTGTCAGCATGCTCTCTTGCCTTACCGACTGCACAAAGACCTGAGTTTGTGACTCGAAATCGCGCAGTGGACAGGCAACCAGACAACAGTTGGAAAGTCTTTTCGCGACAGTGGTGGCTCCCACTTGGTCATGGAAGGGTAACAGTCCGACTTGATTCAAACTAGTTTTCGCATAAATCTGACCGGAGCTTCGTGCCTCTGGTTTCCCGACACTGAACGTGTCTACTGTGTGGAAAAAGTGAATGCCGACATAAAGTTGAGAGCCGATATAGATTCTGTCGGCAGGATCCACTTCTTTCACTCCGGGGTCTTGACCATAACTCAGTAGTACAAACACAGCCTGCCCAGATGCGCCAGCACTCAGATGCAGTTTTCCCTCTCCAGGATGCATCATCCTCCGGCCACCCGATCTATCGCTCTCGACCTATTTTCAGACACTCAACAAACTTTCGTGTTTAAATCGATGAAACTCCCGGTTTTCGACGCTTTCTGCACTGTATTTCAAATTGTGAGTCGGAGCTGTGAACCTACCTAATGGCGGACTAGGATGCCTAGACACTCACTGTGGTGTACTGCATGGGGCGCACCCTCGCCATTTATAACAACGTCTCAACTCACCGGAACACGTTAAAGAAATCATGACAACTTCCCCTCTGTATGACATTTCAAATTAACCTCTGTAGAAGTCGTAACAGCAGCCCCTGTCACATATTCTAGCAACTCAAAACCGACGTATGCTCTTCATCCCGCAGGTGCGCCGGCCTACTTTTGTCTACCACGCGCTCAACTATCAGGTGCCTCGCTCGTTAGGTTTACGCATGTCATATAAGAAATCACTTGATCACTGCCCGTAGTTGAACGGAGCCCGCCGGCATCCGGTCCCGGGGGCAGTCAATCGCAAACGTCTACAGATGCAGGGATCGTTAAACAAACTCACCAGACTGACTAGCTATCATGTGATATACACTTAGTCATTCGCGACCACCTCATCCTTGCCTACAGACGCATTCTCGGGCCGACATGCTGCCGCGTGTCGAGGACACAAACCACCATTTGGCTTCTGTGTTGAATAAACGCCTTCTAACAGGCTTTAGCATTGTGATAGTTAGAGTATACCCCACCATCTTGGCCGCTACATAGCCGTCTCGAATATGGGAGTTAGCCGCCGATCGGCACACTTGCCACAGACGACGCAGTAATTTAACGAGATATTATCGCTCCAAAGACTCGCTCAAACTAGCGCTGTAGTGGCCGATGAAAAAAGGAACGGACGCGATTTACGTCAGACCTGGAGAGGAGGCCGTACCTCATAGTTTTCAGTGTTTTAAAACCAAACGACGCGCAGGACAAGATTTCTTAGTGCCTAAATGCCAAAGACAGAGGATTCGATGCACTGAATGGCGAAGCCAAGACTCTGGAGCAGGCTAAACCGAAGCCGGTAATGGGTGCACTTACAATTAATGCAACTGCGACAGTGTGCATCTTGTAAGACATCTTTCATTTGGCGCTATGATACAGTAGTGGAGTATACAGTTGCAAGAGACGACAGATGCAAAGTGGCCGCAAAGATTTTATGTCAGTCGTTGTAATGCAGCATACGGAGACGTATTGGAAGGTCTTGCTAGAAGTCATCATAATTTAATCTTGAGGGAACATTCATTTGAACAATCGTGTACAAGCAGTGTGTTGTTTGTGAGGACTCTCCTTAACTAATAACAGGAAATGCTTATAATATACTGAAAACCAGGAATTACTCTCCCTTACCTGTGAACTTCGCGCATGGTTTGGGATCTTTTGACACCCAGGCCAGTGTTTCCCATCATACGCCGCGGACAAAATAAGAAAGCTTTAAGTGCAGAGAAGCTCGACGAATATTGCCCGACAAGGCAACTGATGACGGGCTCTAGACGTCTGCCATATTTCGACCCCACTTTGTGCATTGCATGACGTCACACGAGAGTGCTCTCTATGCCGCCATACACCAAGTCCCTAAAAGGTGTAAATGGGTTAAAGTAAACATGATTTATTACAGATTTCGTTTGTCCCCTACCGTCGTGGGAAAAGACGGTCTCTACAAAATTAATTTGCATTGTTAGATTAGGAGTTTCAATTTATACGTTTAGTTGTTTGTAGACATTCATAATGAACAGATTTTCCCTCGATTAGTACTGATCTTAAAGGGCAAAAGACGCCGACACATGCGAAAAGGCGTGTTCCGAGAAACAGGTGAGGTGACTCAATCACCGGAGCGAATACTTATTTACCTGACGTTATGGATTTACTCATGAACTTATCAAAGACAACGAAAGATAAAGGTGATCGACGCACAGAGGATACAATACTCTCAGGATGCAGTTCCTACGTTACTGTAGATGGCCGACAAAATGGCACAAAACTCCCTTGCCTACCTTTCTACTGTTTCAAGGCCATCTATATTTACCGCAAACTCTCCCACGCGCGCTGACCCTACAGTTTAACCGGCTTCATTGACTGACTGCAACACGGACGCATAGGTGTCCGGTCGCAGATGTTCATATCTCATATGCAACAGTGCACGCGGACTACGAGACGAAGCAGACCACCCAAACGCATTCTCTTTTCAGCATGACATAGGACAGGTTCCGGTCTTGCTAGTGAGCAAGGGATCTGTCCAGAATAAGTCCCCCATTCCGGTTTTTGTGTCTACTGCTGCTCGACATAACTTGGCCTGCTGTTTAAAGTGGTTAGGACACCGGCAATACCTTAGCTGCAACACAAGCACACCTGCTAAAATCAGCATCACCCCGCAGTCGTCGGCGCGATAATTGTCTGGTTACTCCCCCGAGCAGTTAACTGCCGCGATTTCATCATTATTGCTTTAGTTACAGTGACAATGGCTCGACAACTGAGAACATCAGTACCGTCACCGTAAACGGTGTTCAACAGCGTGCACTCCGCGTGGCTAACTGTTGTCCAGGTGAACTCTTAGAGATTAACCGTAAGGGGTAGATTGTTGTTTGCTGGTGGACTTTGAGCTGGATAACCATGGTTCGGCAGCCGCGACTCATGCAGCTGTCATCTCTCGCGAGACTTTTGGCTTCTTCGAACTTGGAGCTGTGACTGGGTCCTATCGAGCAGGCCGCTACATAAAATTTGGTGTCATTTCTCAGTGCTGATGAATTTCCCAGCCACCTGCGCACATAGTAATGCTCCGATTTCTCCAGCATTGTTGCTTTACATACAGCTGTACTAGATCGGGTAAACGAATTCAGACGTTTTCCGCCGTGAGGGCTGGTCTTTTGGTCTAGTTACACTGTACCAGGTTTGTGCGCAACCCTAAGTGGCATGGGGCAGCTTACGGCCTCTGAAGTGTTTACGACGTAAGACGGCACTCGCCAAAATCTCGGATCAACTAGGCTTAGTTCAATCGTCCCATTTTTGTATGTACCGGTCGAAGGGGTTAAGCAAGTAGTCATGTGCCTTTTGCACCTGTCGGGGGTATTATAATTCGACGACCTCGTTCTCCAATTCAGTGTGGTGCATACATATGCAACTACGTTTCCGACTGTCTGGGTGGTTGCCAATGAAGCTCAGTGTATGCGTCTATGATTTGAGCACGTCAGGTACCCAGATCTTCCTAGATAAATCGACAAAATATTCTCAGTGATAAATAAGGATACAAAAGGAGTGACATGGAATTCCTGCCTGGGTGCCCCCTGTGAGTTCCTGCATGTTTTGACTGAGGGCAACACAAACTATCGGAAAGCAGCGATCGAGCTGTTAAATCCAAATAAACATTTTCCCGAGACCTATCAAGCAGGCTGGCAGAAATAATCTTTGGTCAGTCAACCTGGTATCACGTGTAACAGAGCACCCAGGACAGTTTGTTTGAGTAAGGTGAAGGACGAACATTAACCGAAGTCTGACTTGAGAATGTATGGTTTTTGTCGAGTTTGACAGTGCAGACCTACCACATCGGAAGTCATAAATTTTTGGTTGATAGTTGAATAAACGCTTACACGGCCTTTATTTAGGGACAGACGCATGTGGTACGTGAAGTGTGACCTAGGGACTGCAACTTGGATTTATGCAGAAGAAGGTTACGTCACAGCCCCAGTGCCAACAGTTGAAAACTAGTTGAACGTATGACGAACGTACGTATCTGCCAACGTAGGGGAAAATTCAGCTGCTGACTGTAAACCTCCTAATGCGTTTCCTTGCCAGTGCTACACCATTTGTTGAAGTTCATCCAGGAAACCTCTTTTAGAATCGCGTATTGACATGTTCAGCTCTTCAATCCTATCCTTACGTGTTTACGGTGCCAGATATTTATGCGCACTAGTTATCACGGGGTAGTCTCAAAGTCACTCTCACCAAAAAATTAACCGAGCTTTCTCATTTTGCGTAAACAGCGCTGTCTAAGAATCGCATTCTTGTCGGAGGAAATGACCCCTGGCGTAAGATCTAGACCTCTCCCTAAAAGAAGAGATCTAGACCTATGCCGGGTGGAAGCAGGTCTTAACAAAGCTAACGGGAGATAGCATGAGCCTCGAGCTCCACTCCCTGCACGATCAGATAAATTTTCTGATTTTCCGAAGACATGACGCGTTCTTCAGAATAAGGTTAAAAAAACTACTGCGGCAGCTGTTCGTTAATATTCTGACTAAGGACGACAGCATTGACAAGCCCCTTACATAGTCACGAATGACGTTTTTTGTAGATTTTTCCACTCAATCCGACTATTATGCCAGTGATTGGGCTCATGCTGGCCCGGCGGAGGTATAACACCACCAGGCAGGCGTTTCTACACCAACCTACTCCATATATTTACGTCACTTCCAGTGCATTAAAATAAAATTTACAATGTGTTCTCCGAATTTCATAGTTTCGTTGTGAGAATTCCACCCTTTGTTACTGTTTCGCCAGTGCAACTTCTTTGTTTCAGTCTGGTTTTCTGGCAGAACATTAAATTCTACAACGCCAGAGGAACGTCGCGGTTGGATGTAGGGCGAGATTTCTGCTCACCTGAAAACCATTGTGGTCGTCCTCAATCCGAATTGTTCTTTATTCTGTTTAAATTTGGATAAAATGCCTTAAGTACTGTAGTAACAGTGTTAACTTCCGCGGGTCCCACCAGACTGGCACTCCAGACAGCATCTCTCTGGAGCGACGAGGTGAAGCACAAGTACAGACTCGAACTGACGTAATATTTACTATTTGCATCCCTTCAATCCCTTATGTATTCTGCTTTAGATCCATTATAAGACGGCAAACAAAAGTTCGAGGTCATATTTCCTACTGAGAGCATCACAGATCGATTGCTTATTTTAGGAACTTGGGAATGAGACGGGAATGTATTCAAGCTATACGATGTAATCATATCCTTACTCTCGGCACTTCATGTCGTAGGTTTTGTTTGGTCTCGACTGCCAGGCTCTTCAGTAGATTCTGATTTCGAAGATGGTCTCATCACAATTTCCTCGTACGCAGAGGAATCGGGCACATAAAGGAAAGTCAAATCTGCGGAATTCGTTAGATTTTCGAGTTTATCATAAAATCCGGGGAGAAAAGGCGCCTCACAGAAAACAAGCAATGTTTAAGAAGAAGAAGAGAGATACTCATCAAACCTATTTGAATGTCTCCTTCGATTTACGGGGTGTTTTTATGTAGAATCCTCCAACACTTGAATTAAACTCACACTTCAACGCCGTTGCTGTCACAAAAGAGAAAACGGGGGTCACGAGGTACCAACAAATTCCTAAGCAAAAACGGGGTAATTTAAGTACCTATTATTGCTGCCAGGAAAGAAAGTATTAACCGCGGGAATGAAAGCGTTGACAGCGAACAGGGAAAGTGCCATCAGTTTTTAATTAAGTCAACGAAAACACTGCAAAATTTCATACGGCATGCTGTATGAGACGCTTCGCATTAAGAAGTTCGTTTAAAAATGAGTGCATTATTGAGTTTGGATCATGGGACTAAACCCACAAGATCCTTAGGGGAATATGGCCTTTTTAATATTTGAGGATACGAAATCCAAATTAATTACTCGAGCGTTCAACAGACATCCCGGCACTCGAATGTAGCAGAAGCAGCAGCAAGCAGAGAATTTATGCAAAATAACGAGGCGGAAGATAAGGAAGCACGAAGCTATATTTAAGCCAGCAGGTACCAGCAGGAAGGTGAAGCCGGCTCAAAAGACTCTCGATGGTACCGCGTCGGATCCAAGGCAGGAACAAATAAGAGAAAATTAGAAGCCATACTTAAAGATAAAGCAATGAAGTTCCTGGAGGAGAACCAATTACTGTCAGGGCTGCGGCACGAATTTACAGAGAACCGCATAAAAGTCAAGAGACTGTGGATCGTGCTACACGTGATTTATGGTAAAGAAAGCTTATGGGTGGGCAGCACACTAGACAGTTATCTGACAGAATGGAAGGAAACACAGAAACTGCCTGGATGTGTACCGAAAGACTTATCCTACGCTATTGTACGACAACGGAAATGAGTTCAATAGAGGCCATTTCGGTAAGGAGCTACTGGGCTTAACTCTGAGTTGGCCAGCCATTTACCCCACGCACATTTACCCCCTCAGTTGGCGGCCTTTCAAGTCACAACTTTCAGCACGTCGTGGTAGACTCAAGTGCGTGAGATTTATTGTAGTGAGGGATGCACTGAAGTGTCGTGGAGATGAGGTCCCAAGAGTCGGCCTAATTTTCTGTTCCCTTCCACCGCGCACCAACCGACTGTCCGAGCATATCAACCATCTGGTGCTGGGGCTGGGCTCAGTGGCTGATAGAACTGCGGAAGCTCGTCTACGTGTGTCATACGCAACCTGGTAAGGCACCAAATCGCACAAGGAACGTGCTTCTCACTCACGTGGAAGATGCATGTTCCGTCTGTGTGTCGGGTGATGCGGGTCGAGTTTGTTTATAGTGTGTGGACTGGTCTGATGAGGTGTGTCGATGGGATTTGGGCATCGACGTTTTGCGTAAAGTTTCATGAGGGCGCAAATGGTCAAGTAAGCCCGTGCGGGGACTGAGTTTCCGTGGACAGTGTGGGCGGTTGAAATGGATGCGAGGGCTCCACCGGTCCCTCGGGTCCCGGGATAGTATGGGCGTGATGTACATGTGACGGGTGTATGTCGGAGCTTCAATTACTGGTTAACCGGTCTCAGTGCGATGGATTCGCAAGTAACCGACTAGACCAATGCGTAATGTAGAGGTGCAGCTCGGATTAAGTCTGCATTGTTGCTGCCGGAGGAGGTCGTCGTAGATGGCAGGGCATCGGGAGTGTTCGCACTGCTGATGGTAGACGAGAGCTCGCTCACCGGCGGTGGTGGTCATCCCCGTGGCCGTCGTGTCGGCTGCATAAAGGGTGACAGTGGAGAGGTTTTCAGGGGCGTTAGGAGGAGGCGTCGCGCTGGTAGTGCATTGGGTCCGGAGACGTCCAACAAGGAGGATCCGTGCACGGCATGTATGCTGACACCGAAGATACGATTGAATAGTTGGAATGCTGGGATCGTTAGTTTGCGACTTCTAGGACTTACGAACCGTTCTTCTGACCTTAGCAACGGCTATCCGACCGGCTTCGTAGATCGCTGTTTCCGTTTTCACTGCTGTTTTCTAGGCTGAGCGATCCTGCACAAGATCCGCCTAGGTTTTCAAGTTGATTTGCAGATGCTTGGGAGAGGCCTTCGAGGTTTATCTGCAGTGTCGCCTTTATCCGCCTTTTCGGCAAGCACCCGTACTGACGTCGTCGTAGAAAAGTCGGTTGGAGAAACGCTCGCTTTCCATTCTAACAAAATGACAGCTCCATCCTAATTGAACGTGCCTCAACAGGGCGTAGGGGCTGAGGATTCCCGTTCGTTCCAAGACATCCTTGCCACCTCAGCCTTAGTATTCCCGGAGGCAGCAGAGACGTAAATGGTTGTACTTCCTGGTTTGATTCGTGAAGACGGTTCATATCTC
>CACRXP010000395.1:0-15078 GCA_902702965.1 Spirometra erinaceieuropaei | reverse complement strand
ATAGCACACGCTTACAGGTCTTTTGACCGTTGTCCGTATAGTATCTGAAAGTATCACACGAGGTAAATGCGATGAAGATCCGCATCATCATAAATGCGCACACAGCTCACCACTGGACTCTATCCATTACAGTGATTTCCCTCGACGGTTGCGACAGTGGACCGGTTGTGCCACGCGTGTTTGTTTAACGTTTGCGAGGTTGGTGCACAGTTGTCAGGACCTTGTTCGGGTGGGCACTTAAGGGCTTTTTCAAACTGTCCTTGTGTCCTTTTTTGGCAACATTCTGTGCGGCGGAGACACCTAAGTTCACAAATGAATAACAGGCACATATGAGGTGCATACGACAACAGAATGTAGCCGTGCCACATGCAAGCCAAGTTTTGGTCTCTTTTCAAAATAATTTATATGAGATGACTTGCCTTACACTGGTCCTCCTATAATAAATATGCACATCCTCTTCAAAGTCATAAGTTTGGAAGGACAATCAAGTATTTGTGCTAACAGTGCGAGTGGCCGAGGGATCGAAAATCCTCTAGAGACTGCAAAGGCTTGCCGCAATGGGTTCCACATTATTGCACCTAAGGGCTCCTCTGGCGGACGCCGCAATGCTTAAAAACGTTGCTGCAGTATGACGAATAAACTGTATAGAGTATGCCAAACACGGATAAACCAATGAAAACAAAGAGTTGTATGGTGGTGGTGCCTAGGTAAGTATATTCTAGGGCCAGAACACTCGTTTGCAGGAAAAGATGATGTGCTCTGAAGCCTCCCACGTTTGCCTTCAGACGGATATCACACGGATGTCTTATTTCAAGAAACATTCAGAAGTCATCAGAGAGGAGGCCACTATTAAGGCTTGCAACAGTCAGGGGAGATCTTCAGTAACTCTTAAATCGAGTGTCTTCATCACGTAAATAGACAGGTCTCGTAACACCTTCCAAGTAAAGTAAATAAAGAGTGTCAGAAAAGGAGGAAGCTGCATTGTATGACGATACCTCCTGTCTAAGCCGATCATTTGTTCCCAAGTTGAGGCGTCTCTCCCAGAACTCATACTGAACCCTTCATCATTGTCAACTGCCACGTTTGTTAACAATTTGAGTTTGCTGCCAGGAAATCCTCGCTACTGCAACCCTAGTGATAACTTATTTATTACCCGTAGTATTTACCCCTTATGCTATGGTATCTAAGCTTTCCACTCAACAGGCATAAGTGTCTGAGTTAAGACTACGACAAGAATTCAAATCTGCGGCCTTCGGGATACCAAAGCAGATACCTGTGAGGAGAACGCTGTCCATAACATAAGGTCTAAAATTCAGCCAAAATGGACGAAAATTCATTTTTGTGCTCAATACAAAAGATGTGCCGTCCATAAAAGTCTGCATTACTACTACTACTACTACTACTACTACTACTACTACTACTACTACTGCTGCTGCTGCTGCTGCTGCCGCTGCTGCTGCTGCTGTTACCTGCCCACCTTTCAAACTTCCTGCTTTTTACAACTGTGTATATCCAAGCTGAGGTGGATAAGTCCTCCACCACCTAATGTTACGAGGTTAAGTGCTATCTTTGACTAGTCTCCATAAAAGGTAGTAGCAAGGTTTTAAATGCCGATGAAGTGCTCAAGGTCCGACAGTTCACGGTCAGACTTTCCCCTCATGCCTACCTGTTCATTCATATTGACACTTCTTGCGGATAAATTACTTCCAACCGGCCAGGAGATATTGATTCCCATGCAAGCAATCGTTGGACGGAAAAAGGCGTTCTCTTCTTTGCTGACTCAACTACCTGACTTTCACTTAGAAGATTAGGCCGAAGAAATACGGTGCCTTCTAACATGCTCTATTATTTCGTGATCTATCTCGGTAATTTGCCAGAAGATCTACCGTCTAAACACGGTACAGGATCTAATTTCAAAAAGAACGGGGAGGCAAAATAGATTTATGAGATTACAAATATTGTCGTCAGTTGTTGTCGCGCTAATGTGCGTGAGCACTGCGGGCAGTCAGAAACTTGAGCAAAGTTTGCAAAACTACATATACCGCCTGTCAATCGTTGGCCAATCAATATCGACTAGAAGAACTTCGCACAAACAACGAACGACATCCGTTCGTCATTGGTTAGCCAATATCCAGCTAACAGCAGCAGCAAGCCATCGCATTGAGCCGACGTATCAGAGCATTTTGCGCACAAGGTAGCGGAAGTTACGCATGCATGCTAGATATCGTTATTAAGGCCTCTCCAAATCTCCACGGAAGGCAAACTAACTGAAAATGAACCAGAAGCCCACTGCGGTGGTTGGTATTCCCAGAGAGACTGTCAACCTCTGGGAACGTAGAGTCGTCCTCACACCCAGTCATGTCGAGACCCTTGTCCACCGAGGCATCCGGGTCATCGTGCAGCCATCAAATCGCCGAGTCTTCACGTGCGACGAGTATCTAGCCGCGGGCGCCGAAATCAACGAAGACCTCAGTGCGGCCACAGTGATCCTGGGCGTCAAACGACCTGTTGGCCTCACCACAGACGACCTCTTGCCCAACAAAACCTACGCCTTCTTCACGCATACCATCAAAGCTCAAAAGGAGAACATGGAACTCCTGGACACCATACTGGAACGCGTGAGTTTGCACCGATACCCACATTTTCATCATCCGATCCTTATTGATGATCCAATAGGGGAGTATAAAAGCACGAACGTAGCTATGCTTCGTTTTTAAGTAGTGAAGACTATTATGGCTAACAATAGTATTCAACATGAGTGAAATTTTCATAGGGTCTCAAACAAAGATATGGCGGCAATTATGGAAAAAATGCCAATCACTGACGTCGCCCACAGGGTTCCACTTAGGTATCGGCGTAGACAGTGACAAGTACCTTTTCTAAATTCCTTGGAAATGAACGCGCGAATATGGAGTAAATCCTTCCGAGTAAATTATAAAAGTCGACAATGAAACTGGAGTTTGTATCAGAAGCCACATGGGGAACGCTGGAGGACCAACTGACGAGCCGAACCCCCAGCAGCTGAGTCATGCAGTGGCACATGATTGGCGAAACACACGTGTCTGGGCGTTTACTAACACCTATGCTGTCGGTATGGTGAATCATTAGGTGAAAAGTACTTACTTTTGCCTTTCTGAACGCACTTTTGCTAATTTTATTCTCTCTCAATGATGGACATTGCATCCCAATCCAAGACTGCGGAAGAGAGTAAAGAGTTAGGGAAAATAAAGAGTTGATGCGGGGCCAGTCAGGTACCTCACTCAAGCCTTCCCTTTCCTGTTGGGGGTTCGAATCCTACCAAGGTCATCGAGTTCTTCACATTTGGATCAAAATAAGATTAAGAATACTCAAAACAGCGAACGACACTAAGCAGGCATATCGACAAACCCTGCGTGGGCCTTATTATTAATCCAGAGAATTTAGTCTGAATTAAATTTTTGTATAGAGAAAATCTAAAGCATATTAATCCATGTCCGGTTAGTGATTGAGACCACTGACTTGTTTGGTTCATTTGGCTGAGATACATAGAGGGGGATCTTTTAATAAGCAACGGTAAAAGATGATGACGAATGAAACTTAGATTAAAAACAAAACTCCTCGTCTCATATTGATTCCAAATTCTCTTCGTCAAAAATTATTCGAATTCCATTTACTTAACAATTCCAAGTCAATTTTGAGGTCCCTACAATTGGTTCATGCTGCTAGCGAGATACAACAAGCCAATATAGTTTTTACCTTCATAGAAATTTAGATGATCGCGCCCTTAACCTGGATAAATGTATTTTATTGTGAGAAAGCTTAATGCGGGCTTCTTCTGTTTCTTGTTTTCATCATTAATGCGGACACCTGCCTAATTTATGATGAAGTTCGGTCAAACGCGATCCCAGATCAGGTGTTAAGTGTAATCAGTGAGCAGAGCTCCCTCCTGTTAACATATCCCCCGGTTAATTTATGTGATTAGGAGCGGTCCTTATCCACCAAGGGGTTCTCTCCCAGAAATAGCAGCTTATTTGTGACGATGTGACGATGAATGAGGTGGATAATAAGTTCCGACCGTCGGAACACGAATAATATTTGACTGGATATCTCGATCCGTGTGCTCTGCCGTTACACATTAACAAGCCATTGGATTGATGAGTCGTTTCTCGGGCGTGGGCTGTTTGGTTCATGGTTCTTCGGCCCGGAATTAACGCGGCGACCTCTTCCTCCCCAGATGACCCAAGCCTGTGATTCGGGTCGCGTACGTTATATGTCGACGGGGGCGGCGACGCAGTTGCCAAGTCACCATTGGTAGACGGAATTAGGCCTGCGGTTGCGAACCGACGTCCGTTTTCTGAATGCAGATCACTCCCCGATGTTGGACTCTAGTGCGCACTTTAAACAACGATCAGCTATATCTCGATGAGCTGTTGATCAAAGTCCCTATCTGGCCCTCGCTCCCATGCGTCAACCAGGAGGCCTATGATCCAAAAATTTCGTATTATCCCATTTTGAGTGATTGCTTGTCTAGTTTTGTTTGCAATGAGAGAATTTTCCTCATAAAAAATCAACGTTGATTACATGTATGGTACTACATTTAAAGATCGAAGGAAAATTTTTTTAGTTTGTTTAAGTTTGGAGTTGCTTTGATGAGGCCGCAAATTCCACTAAAAATAGGTGAATAATGTCGTATTCCTCATGATTCCCAATTTCGAGGAGATGTTTGTAGAAAACCCACCATTACGCATCTCACTACACGGAGACGGTTTCAAATGTTCTTGGCTCATCCCAAGTCCACTCAGTGGTTTGCCGATACGTCCGAGCGCCTAGTGTTTAACTACTGAATGATATACCACATCGACGGTACAGTTACCAGCTGAAAGCCTGAAAAAATTTGATCCGAAGGATTTACACCAAATTCATACAGTAGTCTCAGAAGAAATTAAAAAAGGCCGCCAGTATTTTCTTCCGTCATATATATTCACCTGCCTGAGAAATGAAGATGGGACGCAATAGGAGTCGTCAAAAAAGTTACTCCGATAAAAGGGCCATCTTTGTGCTTGTTACTTAATTGCCAAATGGAGAAATTAGCTCCCCAAACGATCCCCTGTCCGCCCAAGTTTACTCTCTGAAGGCCTGACCAACTCTTTGGCAAATCTAAAGCCAAAAACTACCGAATATGCCATCAAAGTGAGAAAAACTGATTTTGTTAGACAAAGTGAAGCTATCAGACTGGTTTTCCTATCTTATTCAATTTCCCTCCAGAATATTCGTATCTTGGATTACGAGTGCATGGTCAATGAAAACAATTTCCGTGTCCTGGCGTTTGGCAAGTTTGCCGGCTATTCTGGAATGATCGACATTCTCCACGGCCTCGGCCAGCGTCTCCTGGCGTTGGGACACACGACACCCTTCATGGTAAGTCGATCCTCACCTGTTTGTAGAAAGCAGCTCACCAAATCGCTATTGCCACTGCACACCAAAAGATGTTCTCAACATTATCGCCTTCAGGGCATTAAAGTCCTTTTTAAAGCAATTGACTAACAAGTCACTTTCATCTGGTTGTTGACCCACAACTTGATGTTATTAGCCCGGACGGAACATATCTGTAAAAAATTGTAAAAAGTTGCACAGAACTTCGTAGTGAAGTGATCGAACTACGTGCGTTGCGACTTCTGGACATCTCTTTCTCTCTTTGTTAATAAACTCCTCCTCCCTATCCCCACCAGAATGTGGCCATGCCGCACAACTACTCCTCCATGGAGCTGGCACGCCAGGCCGTCCAGATGGCGGGTTATGGAATCGCCATGAATCAGATGCCGCGCTCGATCGGCCCCCTGATCTTCGTCTTCACTGGTCTAGGCAATGTGTCCCAGGGAGCGCGGGCCATCTTCCGCCTCCTGCCGCACAAGTTTATCCAGCCAGCCGAGATGAAGGAGACTGCCATGCATGGAAGTATGTTGTCCCTCGCATCAAATTCCGTGTTTGCGTCTGTGTATTTTGTTTCTCGTATGTGGCACATGTTAGACGGCAGCTCTACTTCACGTCAGCTACTGCATACTGCCTCATCCACCAGTCGGTCTGACTTGGGCAAGACGACTGGCACATAATAGGAGGAGAAGGAGGAGATTGGAAGGTCGCCAACCGACGCGATAAGTCAATTCAATTTCACCCCGACAGCCAGATTGCAGCGGACCATTCGTAATGTAACATTTATGACAATCCCTGTCAGCAAGGTATCCGGCCACTATTTTTGGACCTGGATTCACGTGTGTAGGCATGAGAACGTGAGTGGTACGCGCAGACGTCGGCTTCGCAACGTCAGCCACTGCGCCCTCGCTCGGCACCAGTTGTCTTGACCTTGGTTTGCCATTGGAACGTGGTCGATGTTGAAAGGGCATAGTGAAGTAGATGGCATGCAAGTTCTCCTCGTAAAAAACCAGTTTACGAGCAAGTGAGCGTTACCTCTTCAGGACGTGCGCTCTCATCAATTGCGATGAATGATGAAGGCGTGTGTGGATGTCTTCTGTCTGCTTCAGTGTGATTTAATTCACGCACGAACTACCATATCATCAAGTAACCGGAAGGATTCTTGACGAGTACATTCGTGTTGTTTTGTTCGCGACAGTCAGACTCCACCATCGCACAAGACTTTTTTTCAATGGAGTATCCTGCAGTTCAGTAGTTTGTCAACCACGAAGTGGGCATGGATGGGATTCTTGCACAGAGAAACGAGAATGGCAGGCAAAAACATTATAACGGTTGATGCGCATGATCGGTGTGCCTATGCCGTGTTTGTGTGTTTCTCTAAAAGTCAAGATTGCCAACTGAGGAAACCGTCAATGTGCTAAAGAGAGGACACGGCTCCAGTGGTTCCTTCATAAACAGATTCCCCAAGTCTGGGATGTTGCGAATATCATGGCTCCCCGAATTTGTGTGTTCGGGTCGCGTCGACACGTAGCTGCTGTGCCCCCCCGCAGGATGCCTATCTTTTTGACCTTGTTTTTTCACTTACACACACGATGACTATAACAAAACAGGGCGAGTTCGATGCTGCGTAAACTGGCCGCACTATGATCGCGTCCCCCGCGGGTCGCCACCCATAGCAGTGGTGACCCACGTAAATTTCCACGACAGTGAAATGTGGCGTTAGTATGAAAGCTGTTTTTTTTGCATGACCTTGTAAAACTTAAAAAGCAACAGTTTCGATATCAAACCACGAATCTGGAGATGAATCTTGTTAATTAAGGCCTGGTGTAGATTCAACAGTGAAGTAAGCGTGCCCCCAAACCAATGTAGACTAGATCGCGTCAGACTCTGCCGACTAGTTATTCGCACAATCAGATTCTCGGCTTTTTGTCAAGCAACCTAAGACAACGCATTAAGTTGGAAGGTTCCCAAACCAATTTGTGGGCCTACGTTCGCTTAACTACGAAGACTTTTGCCTTTGCTACTGGGGTGGTCCAATTCTTTTATCCCTAACACAAAACGTCTCGGCTTGCTAGGTGTTAGCGACAAGTGGGCAGTTTGTCTCCTTTTTGCATATCATTCTGAGGACCGCTTATGCCTTCGATGCATTTTTTTCTACAAATAGGGACGGATATTGTATACGGAGTAGTTATTTCCGAAAAGGACCACCTTCGTCACAAGGAGACCGGAAACTTCGACATGGCCGACTTTTTGGCGCATCCTCAGAACTACAGAACGATCTTCCCCGAAGAGGTATTCTAGACGACCTAAAGTATAAACTTCAGTTCCTGTTCAATAAGCCACTCCTAGCAAATGCCGATGCTCAGGTCTAGAAATTACCACTGTTTCATGAGGAATGCTCTGCGTCAAAAAAGTGATATTAACTAAAGCCGTCATTGTGGAAAAGTAGCCTGATTGCTTTCCTTAATTTGGGTGTCTTATTTATTGATAAATGCACCTGAATGCTGTTACTACTAACTGCTGTTCGTGTTTACGCTGCTATTTTTCTATTCCACCCCATAGTATGCTCCCTACATGTCTGTCCTGGTCAACGGTGTCTTCTGGCGCCCAAATGATCCCCGCCTCCTCACGGTGGAGGACTGCAAGCGGTTGCTGGTTACCGGCAAGCCGTGCCACCAGTACGTCGCCTCCACTGGTAGGTCGCAAGACAAAAAAGCGGTTGCCGGTTTTGACAAAACCCGAGATTTGGATAGAGTGTTTAGGTTAATGGAGAAGGTAATCATCTGGACAGACTGACTGGTGATTGCTTGAAGTTCCATATCGGGCTAGTCGTTCGTATTGTTGCCTGTTCTCTATCGCGCAGACAATAACCTCATTGAAGGACATGAAAGATCCTTGCAAGCCAGGAAGTAATTTGCGAAACCCTGGATTGGAGATCTGTAATTGTCCTTATTGTTGGCTAGAAGTCCTGCAAACATCTGGTTTAGTAGAAATCGATGGCCAGCACACCATACCTCTCTGCAACTGACAGCTCAAGTTCCTACTCTTGATCGTCTTACCACAGGTTGCTCCAAGCCCGGACATTGGGAATTTTGGCAGGCTTGACCGGTATCTTCCCTCGCCTGGTCTTTGGCTAACAACGATTCTAGTGAGGATTCCTGAAACCATTTGAATAGGTTCACTAAGTGCTTGAATAAAGGGCGTAAATCTGATCCATCTTAACAGTGGTCTTCCCCTCTTTTCAGGTGCTCCTGTGCTCCCTCAACGTCTAATTGCTGTTTGCGACATTTCGGCGGACCCCAATGGATCCCTGGAGTTCATGCAGACCTGCACTACCATCGAGAAGCCCTTCGTGGTCTACAACCCAGAGACCGACACAGAGACTGAAGGGTAAGTCTGGTGAAAACTCAGTCGTCTCAACGGTCACCTAAAACAACCAATGTTGTAGTTGATGCTTTCGTAGTCAATTAACTTGATTGAGATACGGCAAGTGTTTATCCGTAATAGGACTTAGGTATTGTCCATAAACCGCAGAGTATTAACTGCCTGTGAGGCCTCATGATAGCACCTTCGTACATTTCATTTTAGAATCTCCGGTGATGGTTTCCTCGTCTGTTCTATTGACAATATGCCAACACAATTGCCAGTCGAGTCATCCACTTTCTTCGGTGATGGCCTCATGCCCTACATCGACGACATGCTACTCTCTGACGCAAACACGCCCTTTGAAGAATTCAAGGCCGGTCCAGTTATCAAGAACGTAGGTTGGCAGTACCTAAGAGTTCTCTATAGGCCTTAGTGGGAGAAATCCGAGATCTATCCCAGATTTCCTCAGCACCCAAAGTAGAATAGGAGATATTTTAATTGTTCGGCAGAGTTCACATAGCAATAAATCCATAACGAAGTCTCAAATACTGTACGAACAGTCGATTTCCGTCTCTCAGCATGAACATATAGTCATTCCATGGAACTATGCGTTAGACATAAGGATTCAGTAGCATTTATGCCAACAACTACGCCAACCTCGTTTAACATTGGGCATCGTCAGTTTGACATCGTGCATGCCTAGATTTTTCCTTTTAACTTTTCAGTGCACGATCGCATCTAATGGCAAACTCACACCACGCTTCGAATACATCGCGGAGCTGCGTAAACAGAAGGAGGCTGCAAGTGGAATAAAACACAGAGTACTAATTCTTGGCGCTGGGTATGTCGTCCCGCCGATTGTCGGCTATCTCACTCGGGATCCTCAGATTCAAGTTACAGTTGGTAGGTCACCTCACACATCAAACCTCCCCTGTTTTTACTGCGTAATATAGTCCTTCTGAGATGTGCTAATTGTTTACATTTATCCCTCACAAAAATAGTTTCCAATTTGGTGTCCGACCTGGAGAACATCAAGAAAGCCTATCCGGATGTCCCCGTGAAGCAACTGGACATTTTACAGGACACCGAAGGATTGGGCAGACTGGTTGCTGAGCACGACCTCGTCATGAGCATGGTCCCCTGGAAGTTCCATCCTCAGGTCTTCGCTGTCTGCATCAAGCACAAGAGAAATGTTCTCACTGCCAGCTACTGTTCTCCGGCACTCCGTGAGATGGAACAACAGTGAGTCCCCCCAGTTGCTTACCTTTGCATCCTAACTGTTCACAATCAGCAGTCTTTGAGAATTACTAAACAAATGTAGAACCAGCAGGGTACTTAGATTTGATTTTATCCAATACTGAATAGGATCAAGGATGCTGGAATGACGGCTTTCATGGAGATAGGCCTCGATCCCGGAATAGACCATTTGCTCGCAATGGAGTGCTTCGACGAGACGTACGCGAAGGGAGGGAAGGTCGTCTCTTACGAGTCCTATACCGGCGGTGTCCCGGCCCCCGAGTACGCTGACAATCCCCTGCGTTACAAGTTCAGCTGGAGTCCGGAGGCAGCGATGACAACCGTCCTCAACGGCGCCATCTACCTGGAAAACGGAGAGGTGAGGATTGTGGCCTTGAATTGGTGAATGGGTGTGTCGAAGATGCATTTGGCCCAAATAACGGTAGCAGTTCTCTGTCTGATTGAAATTTAGGTCAAACAGATTCCAGCCGGCGGGGCGCTGATGGACCACGCACACCCAATGAACGATCTGGTTGGCTTTAACCTCGAGGGCTACCCCAACCGCGACTCCACGTCCTACAAGGACATCTACAAACTGAAGAATTGTCACACGGTGATTCGTGGCACACTGCGTTATAAGGGCTTCACAAAAGTGATCAAGGCGCTCATTGAACTGGGATTCATGGACCAGAAGCCGCATCCCAAGCTTTCCCCATCTGGCCCTTCGATGACCTGGGTATGTTTAGACCTGAACACTTTTTCTGTCTCTTCAAGTTCCTCCTAGCTAGCATGCCAAGAGGCTGTTAATGCGTTTTTACCCATACAGAAAGAAGTGACGTGTGTGGTTTTGGGACTGGATCCCAAATCCTCCGTTGGAACAGTCGAGGCCGCAATTAGGAAGAAGTTGAATATGCCGGAGGAGACTGTGCACGAAGTTCTTGCGTAGGTTCCGTTAGTATTTTTTCTAAAAGCAGTCGTCACTGCCTCTTTAAGTTAACGTTTCAATACTGTTTTTATAATCTGTCGAAATCTTCTGGATGTAAAACTGGACCGTTTTATTTCTTCCTCGACTCGACAGACTGGGATTGTTGAGTGACAAAGTGGCCAAACTGTGCGGAAGCCCATTTTCAACTCTGTCACTGCACTTTTCTGACATCCTCGCCTATGGTAGGTGGACTGGAAACCCTCTGAAGAGTGACTTTGTTGATATCACATGTCAGCGTTTTGAAATAGCCCATTTTTCATGCATAAAATCGCTGTCATCCCCCTCCCACCCACCTGTAGGACCGAATGAGCGCGACCTGATCGTGATGTCGCACCAGATCGGGGTCGAGTGGCCAGACAAGAGGCGCGAACTAAAGATCGTCCGTTTGGTGATCTACGGAGAAGAGGGCAAGGGTAAGGCCGGCCTAGCCATGTCGCGCACGGTCGGTCTGCCTGCAGCTATCGCGGCCCGAATGGTTCTCAATGGTTGGTCGAGTTCCGCTTTTTTACAACTTCATCCATCTTCTGTTTTGGCCTACTGTTTGACCGCACCAAAAAAGCTTTACCACATAAACGACATTCAGATTGTAGGCAGATTAGTTCTCCCTAACAAATGGACAATAAAGGCACTTTAGTATCTGAGAGCGCAGAGGAGCGCTCCAGAGCAGATTTATAAACTGTCGAACCTTCTGGCAAACTGGGCCTACTGCTACCTGCAAAATCAGTATATATCCTCTCAGATAAAACCAACTGTCCGGACTCCACTGCAGTGCTGACCAATAGGGAACCTCATCGTATGTTAACTCATGCATCATGTTATTGGACAACCACGAAGGCTTTAAAAAGGCTATGCAATCAACAAGGGTTTTAATTAGTCTTCGGGATTCTTCACAGAATCTCGTCCTGAGAACGAGAAAAAATCTGAAATGTGAGAAAATGAAACTCTTGTGTCAACGATAGTTTCCCTCCAAACTGCCTAATGCGATTCCCTCTTCCACGCACGTGGACAAGGAGTATACTTTTACAGATGTTTTCTGGACAGCATTTTTCATGAAATTTTGCATTTTTAAGAGTCAGAGTGCGTCGCACGACAGAGCTCAGGAGTTACGCACACGTTTCGAGACGACCCCCCCGTTCGCACATGCCAATACCCGCAGCTTTCTTGTCTTCAGAGTGCATTCACATTATGCTTCACGAGTGTCGACCTTACTGCTTATTTGTTGGTTTGTCCCGTGCCTGTCTGACGTGCTGAAGCAGATCTGCATTAAGAGCTTGAAAAAAAGTTTTCCACGGCAGAAGCAAATAGTTGCATGGAGCTTACTGCTTAACAGAGATTAACTGTTTTTCTGCCTCATTCACTACCACGAGAATGGACCTCCGTAGGGCGTTTGCTTTCCCCAGTTGTGTCCTTTTTGAACCGAAGTGGTGTTACCTCGTTGTTGCTCTCAGACTACAGTCATTACTCTTCCGATGCACTGGAAAATGGTGACTTACTGCTTGATATAGGGCAAACTCAAGCAATCAAACGAATGTGCTGCGAGACGGAGTTGAACCAGCGGACCTCCCGATTTGGCGCCGCGTGCTCCACTCCTTAGTCAATGCAGTTACGCTTGATAACCGTACAAGTTAACCAAATAGGACCAGTGGCCGCCTCCATGTTAGGAGCTGGTCTTGCGCTCTTGACAGATAAGGTGCTCATCTTGCGGACCGGGACGAAGACAATATCAGTTGATTCCCGCAGCATCCAACACGAATTCGGAAGTTCGTGGTCTGATCCTGCCTTGCAGCAATTGTCTTCGGATTTTCACTGTCATCGTGAATATGTTTTAGGCTGCCAGTGTTTACATAGCATATTAATTTTCTAATGTATGACGTCTCCTCCATTATACTAATAGTTATTATTTGTGTATTTTAAAGGGGAAGTTAAACAAAAGGGCTTCGTACTCCCTTTTGCACCGGAAATCTACAAACCGATCCTTGAGTGTCTGAAGAGGGAAGGAATCAAGGCGACTGAGACCATCATCACCCTGTAGGACATAACTGTATGCACTTGGAGACCATCTTTTGAGCTTTTTAAACTCTTATCTCCATCAGAGCAATACTTTGTTAAATAAAGTGATCTACTCCAACCTCAGGCTTTTTGCCTAAATTGGAGACTGAAAAGGCAGGAGTATTTTCTAAAGTCAAACTGCAGCCAGGCTTAGGAAGCACAGACTAAACGCGTTTGACTTCTAACTCCTGCAGCAATATTGCGCCCGACTTGGTCCCATTTGTGATTCGGATCACATGTAGAGTGCCATAGCGGTCGCCACTGGGGCACTTGTGGAAGTATCCGACGCACCCGGGCTTTTCAGTTGATGCTGAGAATATGCAGAGCGTCTAATGGGCAATACTGAAGTCCTCTCGTCCAGCCTCAAGTAAAACTCTGGCTAACATTGATAAGTGAACTATTACTGACCACTGCAGTCCCTTTCTCTTTCCACCGTCACTCCCGTATCATTCTGCAACTGCCTGTTTCAATGGAAGTTGGGCAAGCGTGTTAGCTAACCCCTAGTTGTTTGGAGTATCTGCTGCATCGACTAGGTTTACAAATAATTTAAGAACTTGGTCAGAGTGCGTGTACAAGGAAGTCTGTGTATGCGGGGGAAAATTACTGTAATTGCATATTTTGTGAAGGCCAGAGCAATGCAACCGTGTCTCCCGTTGTAGCGCAGCACGGGATGTGCGGCCATCGGGGCAGCGTAAGTAAGTTCAAAATGTTTAACTGGAAAAGGACATGGCTGAAAGATTCAGGACACTCGATTTCACCACGGAAGACTGAAAATGAGGAAAGAAAATGTAGCAAAAGGGGAGGAAGGGGCGTGTGGCGAACCAAATGATTAGGGATTGTCCTGGTAAAGCCACACCCACGACATGAACTACAATGGGTGGCCTAACTGATTAAAGGTGTCGTAATTTACGAAAGATTGTTAACACCTCAACAACCCGGCAAAAATGCATGGTACCAATGGCCATATTAATAAAGAACAATGTTAAGGGAATCAAAAACGTAAAAGAAGTATTAAAGGCAATATTATGTTGTTTAGAAATACCAATTTTTATAGGAAGGCGGAAAATTTCGAAAACGCAAAAATGACGGCAATTGAGTAAACTCGAGTTTTAGATGTGCAGAAAGCCTGCCCATGCAAAAAACTGCATAAATAAGACAGCACAAATAAAATAACGTTTGACAATGGTCGTTAAGTGAAGTTTACATTTAGAAATTTTTTTAGAATTGATGTACTGTCAGGTATGGAAATTAACCAATGGCCTACATCCCGAGTATAGATGTCAAAACTGTTTACCGAGATTTTCTTGTATTTTTTCTTTTTTGCATTAAACTGAGACGTAGTTCACTAAGGCAAACGGGATTTTGATTGATTTCGTCGATAGGCCCGTCATAAAGACAAAAGTTATCATAAGGTCACATGCTGTCAGGCTGGTCAGTGACTAATAAATTAAAATACAATTGGCAGGTGTAATTACAAACATGCAATTTTATGTATATAATAGGAACTTTTCCTCCATGAAATTGCACCCTCCTTTGTTCTTGTATACGGTAAGTCTCAGGCCAGTCTTGGAATATCACAGAACACTTCAAGATTTGCAGTGTTTTCGATCGATTGCCACACAGGCTGATTCTTTATTTTGTGTTCAGTAAAACCTTCAAAATAAGGAACTTCTTGAAGACATTTGACAAAGAAATGAATGTTCGGGCATTTCTTTCGTGTAGGAAATTGCACGAATATATCGCGGCGTCCACTTCCACTCAAATTTATACACATTTTGTTTGATAAAATAGGGTGGACACATTTCCTGCTCAGGAAAGGACGTTTACCAGGAGGGGTTGGGCGAGTGAACAAAGTGCGCAACGCTTGGGGTGTCTGGAAATTCTCATCTCGTTTGCGTCATCACCCTGCCAACACGTGGCCCCATCTTACCATTGGGCCACGGTTGGGCTAGGTGTGGCCCTGGTCCAACCTCATTTGCAGAATAATGCAGAAATAATCCCGCGTTGAAAATTATCCATTAAGCCGCTGAGAT
>CACRXP010000394.1:587790-603587 GCA_902702965.1 Spirometra erinaceieuropaei | reverse complement strand
TTTAGGCCACAATTCACACGCCAACGACTGATGAAACTCGAGGGTCTTTCGCCATCTTGAGAGAACTCCACGGTAAGGGGATTCCATACTAACAGCATAGGTACTAGCCAAAAGCCCATAAACGCGTGTTTCGCCGATATTCTGCCGCTTCATGACACAGCTGTGAGGCGTTCGACTCATCAGTGGGTCCCCCAGCATTGCCCATCTGCTTTCTGATAGATGATCCAATTTAGAAATTGTTACTTTTTAATTTTCTCAGAAATTAACTGCGACCTTGTAGCAGATCACAGTTGTCAAACCGCGGCTTAATATCGGCGAAACACGCGTGTATGGGTTTTTGGCTAGTACCTGTGCTATTAGTATGGTATCGCCTTAGCCTAAAGTATACTATTAGCTGCCTGTCGGCAGTTAATGAATAGTACGCGGTTGCGCGCTGCGGCTGGTGGGCTTCAGCCTAAATATTTATGCATAAAAATCTCGATCTGAGCCTATAGACCTAGAATTTACTGATCTACTCCAAATTTGCAGTTGATTTCTGAGGAAATTAGAAAGCAACAATTGGAGAACCCTGTTACAATTAACGAGATTGGCCGTAGAGTTGCTGGCTGCAAATAAGTCGTTGAAGCCTACTGAAAGTGAACGATTCGGCTGCACGGACCTCATTTAGTTGTAGAAAAAGCAGACTGAGAAAAATTAGCAGACGCTGATTTTGATGTGGCTGTTTCAAGTTTGACACTACGTAAGCCGAATAACTCTCCTGGAAGCCTCGTTTTTAGACATAAAAACGGTCAGTTGATATGTCGCCTTTCCCCCGGCCTACCTGGTCTCGTGTTATTTCCAAAAGCAACCAAATCGAATTCGAGGAATTAGATATGCCCCAGCCATGGCTGGGGACCACGAAAGTTGACAACTGCGCATATTTGCGATAAAGGAAAAGCTGTCTTGACAGTGATTGTGAAAGTTTAAGTCTTCTTCATTGAAACGACTGTCGACAGCTCGGAAAGTCATCACCAACCATTGTGCAATGATGGGGCTTTGGATGCTGACATACTGTCGTCATTTTGAGAAGCGAAGAGGCAAATTTACACTGCAAGTAGAGCAAGCAATCGAGGGAGATTTCGAACAGCCTACTTTGCGAAAAGTGACATCGTAACGAACGGTTCGTAACATAGGATGGCCGACGAACCAAGCTTTCCTCGAATCCACACTCTCCAGAGTGCTTCAAATTACAGTATACCCGAAGGCCGTGGTTATTCTAACCTAGAGCTATCGTCATACAAGGACCGAAAATTCTCCGTCAGAAATATCTGAACTGATTTTACCTCATAAGTCTGTCCTCGCCGTCGTGATGGAAGGGTAAACCCATATTACAAAACTGTCTGACAAAACTACGTTCATATCAGTACTTTATGGGTCTTTCAGCTAATTGCTTAAGCGAAGTACTTTGACGTACATGGAATTTTCATCGTGAGGAGAAGGTTTGTACTTGCATGCGTATCTTGACTTTGCTTTCCCTTGTAACTTGATACACAGTAACACATGGACAGAATGCATCAGAGAAGCCGGCTTTGTTAATACATTTAAATCTTCCGATACTATCGTCGTCAACTGCTTCCATTTACTATGCAGTCATATTTATGTTCGGGTCTTCAAAATCGGCGAATATGCAAAGTGAGATTTAACTGTCATCAACTCACTTAGCACCTTTACCTTTCGACCTTAACCCAGGTGGAACGCTTCAATGTCCGCTTAGGTTATTCTCACCTATTTTGTGCTTTTAAATAGCTATGCGCAGTCCGTAAAGTGTTTCGTTCGAGGAGAAAGAGGAAGAAAGGAAAAATGAGAGGTTGGTGTTAATTCATATTGACCCAACTGTGAAAAACTCGGCGCCTCGGTGGGGTTCGAATCCCACCGAGGCGCCGAGTTTTTCACAGTTGGGTCAATATGAATTAGTCAAAATCTGCCAAAAATATCAATGAGGTTGGTGTTAATAAACTCACCAGCGGTGACCTTAGTCATTTAACTGAGGCAGCTAAAACTCATTAACACCCTCGTTTTAGTTGGATAGAGAGGCGCAAACCTGAAAGATTTTGTGCCCTTTCATTAGGAACCGGAATTTTACAAATCTGGTTAAATTTGAACAAGGCGAAGGCGACAAAGCCTTGTTCAAATTTATCCCGGGAAAACACTGCTTAAATCTGGTTAAAACGCAGAGCATGCTCGTCCCGTTTTTTTGAGGCCTTTATCAGAAGTCCTCGCAAGTGACTGCATGGCAACAAGCATCAGTGCAGAAGGCCCACCAAGAAAGACGGTGAAAACAGTAGTGCTGGAGCCTAAACTGTTTTGGTCATCGTGCATTACGTAAGACACATTATCCTGATGACACATGCTGGCCCTCCTGTCCATTCACATCGGGAGCATTAAGAAATAAAAAGGAGCTTTTACTCATCCAGTTAAAGCAAGGAACACGTTCCTTCCATTTATCTTCAATGTCAACCAGAATGATCATGATCTGTGCTAGTAGAATATGGATGAACATGGCTTCCACGTTGGTTATTTTGACTTTGTGCGCACTCGTTTACATTCATGAAAGGGCAGTTTGGATTTTCCACCAGGAAGTAGAAAGCACGCTAGAAAATGAGTGACGTTGCGACCAAAAGGAAGTTTGGAGTACATGTTCAAGTTTGTTTGTTGCCATCTGGCAGCCATCTCCCAATCCCAGATTAAATGATACTAGTGTGTTTTGAGGTATAATGCCCTGTCTCTAGTTAGTGTGTTCAGTCCCACCCTATTGTAATGGAGAGCATCTAGGACTACACGGGAGTTGCTCACCTGGGGAAACATTCGGCCCAATTACCGATATAATATCGGTTCAAATTGTTATGTCTTCCCAGTCTGGCGTTGGAATAAGGCGGCCCGAAAGGAAATTGCTATTTCAGGCCATCTTATCTTTGATTTTAAAATTTGAAGCATTTTGTCCCCGGTACGAAGCTGAAGTAGGCAAGAACAGCAGGATTTATTGGCACCAAAAAATTTCGCGACTGCTCTTCAGCTGCTTCCTGTCGCTTCATAAGAGGGATAACGAGTGAGAACAATACAACAGATTTGAATTCATGCAGAAAATCGATGCAGAAACAGCAAGGTTAGGGTTTTGGGCAAAGTTGGCTAATCGATAAAGTTAATAACACGAACGCCGTAGGGGAAGAAAGTGAAAAAGAAGGAAACGTTAAAGAGCAAAAATGAGAGGAGAGAGGGGGGATCATGGAGCCAGAGGCTACCATGGCAATGTTAGGTTCACCACGTGCTCCAATTGTTTACAAAGTTCTGGTTTCACTCGTCGTATAGGCAGCTGAAGAGCAGTCGCGAAATTTTTGGTGCCAATAAATCCTGCTGTTCTTGCCTACTTCAGCATCTTATCTTTGACAATAAAAATTCCCTATTATTGTTTATTCAAATCCCCATGACAGTCGACAAGAGCGCTGGGCAGAGGTCCATTGCATACCGAATCCCTGCATTTATTCCTGCAATCAAACCCGATCGGTAAACATCCCTCCCACGTGACAACCGCTTTTAGCTTAATGGTCCACCTGTCATCTAGTGATCTCCGCAGGGGGCTATGCTGTAGATATGTGGGATCAAAAACGGTAGTTAGTCTGGCTCGCGACTCTTCTTTATCCGGCAAGGCAGAGTCCGCGGGTGTCATGACAACTGTCGGTTTTTCAAGCGACAGGAAAGAAACTCCATCGAAATTCGGCATCTTCATGTGCCTGATATATCCCCGGATTATGCTGCATGATCATTAATATTATAACCCCACTTAAGTAATCTTTTCTAGTGGATAGCACATTCTATAATTTCGGTTTACATTACATAAGAAAGTCCCTCTACTGCACCTGCATTCGCTTCCCTGCACAAAACCGTCTCTGGATAGAAGCAAAGTGGCACAGAACTCATGAAATGTCCCATTCAGATGGCCAAACTGCAGTGTTCTCGATTGACAACACATTACGGTATGATGGCTTATGAGAACGAACTGGAGAGTTCGAAAATGAACAAGACAGTTATCAAAAAAATATCTGCCCTTTCTGTTGTCCAAACGGCATCACGGTTTACATCAACAGTTGGAGTCTGGACTTAGAAACTGAATTGATCTACTGGGGACATAATGAAGCCTCATGTTAGATGGTCCGGAAGCATTCGCACTGGCAAACTTACAAGAACACCTGTCTGACCTGAATTCAGAATGAGCTGGTAAATTTAGGGGTGTTAACATTTATCGAGCAGGTCAGAAACCGTCATTCAAAAATCACGCTGTTTGTTGGCATACCTTTTTTCTCCTATTACATAAGTGCACTTTGCATGTCCGCCTAGAAAGATCTGAGTAATCAGGGCTAACCAGAAATGTCTGAAGCCAGGACCAATGGAGTCAGTTCAGGATCATTGAACTAAAAGACCACATTCGCCGGACATTGATCAGAGTAAAACCATAATAAGCTACTTAAACGCGTCATTAGATTCGTGGGAGTACTGGGGGGCAAAAACCCTCATCTGTCCGTCCTAGGCTAGTACTGCTGGCCAGAAACGTTGTGTTAAGCTTCTTCTCCCACTTGTACTTTGTAAGCATGTATGCCGCCACTTTCCAAGATGCAGGGCGAAGTTACGAATGTATTCAGTTCATCCCCATGAAAAATGGTCATATAGAAACCTGCGTGCGGCCTATGAGCTACAAAATCCTAACGTGATTTTTCATTTGAGATGCCTTTCCAGTCTGAGGACTATGTGCATTCTGGTGACTTGCTCCCGCCTAGGCTGGTATGGAGTGTCCAACGTGCTAAAATGGAAAATAACTCAAAATACCCATACTGTCTCTTTTGCCAAGCGCGATGATGCGGGGACTAACTTTCGTATATAACTGCCAAAGTTTGCATAAACTCAGAAAGGATATTTGACGGAAAAGATCTTTTTTGTAGTTTTGACATTCTAGACGCTATCACTTTCCCTTTCCCCTGCTGGTTAACAATGCGTCATGCTATCCATAAATGACGCTCGAAATCTGCATCGTTATTTTCATGCGGGTAGAAAATGCGCCTGTATAATGGGAAGGTTGATTTTTTTCAAAAACCTCCCTCGCAGAAGCCTGGTACGTGTAGTGAGAGCCAGGTCGTGTGTGGCACGGGTAGACGGATCGTTAAGCTCTGTCCCAGCCAATGAGCTCGCGTCCACTCCGGCGACCTTGACACTGTCTTGCTATTGGATCGAGTTGGTGTGAGGAGACAAAGAGTGCAGCAAATGCAATGCAAGTCTGTCTCACTATGGACCTATTCAAGCGCAAGTCACCGGTGCTGTGCTCACTTCGCGGGAAAGGCAGTGAACGTCGTCGTCGTCGTCTCCGAATAACTGTCCACGAGTAACTTGTTACAGTCCTTGGTCCCTATTTGTTCTCTACCCTATCTTCCGCCCAAAGATCAGAGGATTACAACAACCTACCTAAGTTATCTTTTGGCGCACACTGTTTCGGTTGTAATTTATTGTCGTGCAACTTCCGCTTTCTCGTGTGCTTCGCAGATTGTCCCCTTCCTACGTCACTGGCAAGGACAAAACAGTCAGGAAAACTGTACTGCTGGCCGAACTTTCCCCTGTCAGTCTCTTTTGAGCGTCGGAAGATCGCACGCCTCGCAGCTACCGAGGTTTCCTAAATCGTCTGGTAAACAGTTTGAAGCATGCTGCACATGTGAGTGTTAACCCTTCAAAGACGTTACATTTTAATACACCATCTCACAGACGTCCATCTGGGATGTGCTGAGAGGAGATCATCTAGGGGTGGATGTTTAGAAGAGGCAAAACTGATGCTGGCTTAAGACGGCTTTATAAGTGTTAAATCCTGAAGCAAGAACTTGCTGTACTGCCGAGGATCTGCGTCCAGCAATAGGTTATCAGCCTCATTTTTCGGAACTTGATTATGTCAACATCAAAATACGAAAATAGTAAGAGTATAATGTCCTCGTTGAAATCTCACACAAAATGTAGGCTTTACAACGCACCGCCTCATTTACAATGACGTGTTATTAGCAGATATACCTACAAAGTCAACTTCTTATCAAACAGTGGACAGTGTAGCATGCCCATTTCATCTGTGCAGATCTCTCCAACGACTGGCCCGATCCTTCTGCTATATCTTCTGTGCGATGCCATGCATTATCGTAATTAAAATTATCATGGAGGACAACGGAATTTCCTTAACATGATTGCGACCGTTATATATGGTATGATTTAGTCTGCAGTCGAGTGCCTGTAGCATCATTCTCTCAAAATCGAAACAACCGCTTTTTAGACGCATTTCGAATAGCCAGCATTTTCTCCTACCGGGTTTGCCCTTGCCTTCCATCGTGGTTTAATTCCTCCCTATATGCCTTTTCTCAGAGCCGAAATTTCGCGCCCGTTCGATGCGGGATGAGTCGATAGATTGAGTAATTTTTATGTTAGTTTGTTTAATTCAAGTCGCGTAGCTGGGTCTTCCGCCATATGAAATCCTTCAATAGGGGGTAACTACTGCAACTACTGTCAACGACATGCTTCTAGGTGCAAACTGGGTAAGATGTGGCTATGTAGCCCTACCTGATGGACACAATACTGTTGGAGATGGGGTTAAGGTTAGGAGTTAGGGTTTGAGTTAGAGGTAGAAGTTGGGGTTATGGGTTAGAGTTAGGGGTTAGGGTTAGATGTTAGGGGCTAGGACAACCATTTCTCAACCACTCAAAGTACAACCGCGCATTCTCAATAGTTTTTCTTTTGCATGCAACTACTTGACCTCGTCACCTGTGCGTTCTTAGGCCCCACCTGTAAAAGTGCCTATTACCACCGGTCCCGTATTACAGGTGGCTGGGGTTTGTTTACTTCAGGTCGGGCTACATAACCACATCTGACCGAAAGCTGCAAAGAAATGCTTAAAGAATAAAAAATAAATGATCCCTCTGCACTGAAGTCACAGTTTCATTAGCTAGCTTTGGGGTGAAATGACATAAGATAAGGGTATAAATACTTGGCTCACAATACGGGATCTTCCGAAGAGGGAATTTAAAAAACACGCAGCCATTTTCACCAAACGTTCGTGGAATCGAGCTTTAGCAGAATTCAACATACATGTTAGTTTCATTAAGGCATGTAAAGGTAATGTACTTGAATGCAAACTACTCAAAAATGAGCACGATACTTGCTAGAAAAAAATACATTAAAGTAATTCCATCTAGGAAAACACTGATGAATTTCACCTGATTTTGATATCTTCATGAATTGTATTCTAGTACCGTGAACAGTTCACTAGATTTATACTTGGCAGAAATGATATTACCGACAAAGACAAGGGAGACTGGAATGGCCATTTCTGGCTTATTAGCCGTCGTCAGCCAGCCATACCCAAACCCGAAGTGTGGAACACCCGAGCCTCGAACTCGCGACCTGTTGGTTTAGAAGTCCACGCCTCTACCCACCGGGCCACGAGCCCGTTGCCTTGTCGGTTTTCGATCGGGTGAGCGCCCCCTACCATTGTATATTCCCGATCAAAAACCGACAAGGCAGCGGGCTCGTGGCCCGGTGGGTAGAGGCGTGGACTTCTAAACCAACAGGTCGTGAGTTCGAGGCTCGGGTGTTCCACACTTCGGGCTTGGGTATGGCTGGCTGACGACGGCTAATAAGTCAGAAATGGCCATTCCAGTCTCCCTTGTCTTTGTCGGTAATACCATTTCTGCCTATATATCATGCGCCGCTGTGCGGCTGCTGGTTGGGCTCGAGAGAGAGAGCCCGTAAGGCACAACGGAACAAGTGAGTTCCGTATGAACGATCGGTGAGCGCCCCCTACCATCAGATTTATACTTGTTATGGTTTGTACAAAATTATGCTTTCCTAAAGTTCCATGTTCGAAAGCAGTTTGCACGATTTATATGTTTGCCTAGCTAAGTGGTATGTATTTCTTGTCAATCATATCAAAGTGGCTTTCGCCTGTACATCGCATTTGCAGGACAAACTGTAGACCTCCCGTTTTGGGCTTCGAGCTGCAGCTTGGAGTTCTCGCCGGTAGCCGTAGCGAAAACCTCTCAGTAGAGTAGAGGCGACGCCAAAAAAAGACAAGGGAGACCGGAACGGCCACTCAGGGCTGGTTCGTCTTCATCATCCGATCATGCCCTAACCTCCGGTCGGGAGGAGTCAGGACTTTGAGCATTGCCGCTCCTAGGTGGCTTTACTTACCTCCAATCACGGTCACATAGGAGTGAACCCTGAGACTGATTGGCTCAATTACGCGCGTTTGAGCCCCTAGCCTTCCTGCCCTCATCATCTCGGTCGAACACGATTATGTCTGTTTGTCAGACCGTCTGCCGGCTTGTCTATAATTTTTCTCTCCCACGAGGTCGTGTGCACAGCCCCGCCCGTTTTCGTGCCCGCTCTCTATCTCTCCCTGACTGATCTGAACACGTTGTCTTTTGGGGCGGGGTGAGGGGAAGGGTGGTTTTAATTGCGGCTTCATGTAAACGAACCGACTGTTCGGTTTGACCCCGGGCGCTCTCGTGGCTACCCGTTATTGAGTGTGCGCTCGTGTGCCAACCGACTGTTCGCCAGCTTGTTTGTGCTTTCTCTTCCACCCACGCATAGTGGAGGAGGATGAAAAAATGGCATCGGCCACTCGTCCGGCCGCAAATTTATTAGCCCTATTGGCTGCCCCTTCCAGACCCATTACCGAAAAAGGGCGAATAGAAGTTTCCGAATAATTTGCCGTCTCTCCAGCAAACCATACTCCAAATTCTGACCGGGAAGATTGAAGACTGGAAGACTGATTAAGTGGGCCACTCCGTTTGACACTCCACCAGCTTAGCCACGAAAGTACGTTCTGGCAATTGTTCCGTAAAAGATATGGGTTCGCACACAGTTGGGTTCCGACGAAAGCCTTGGTACTGTGATTCTCCACACCATGCAGGCGCCAACTCCAATTTTATCATGCGGTGGGTGTACTAACGCATGAAATGTTAACCGAAGTTCTGAAATGCATTTTCGTTTTGGAAAGATTGCTTAAGTAGGGTTGCGAAACTGATTATCGTACAGCATAATTATACAATAATTCAGTTACCTCGGGATGCCGGCTTTCGAAAGAACTTCTTTCCGCTCGCATGCAAAAACCACACTCTGTAAAAAATGACAACTTACTAGCAGGCATTTTTTTCATTAATTTTCGATGCCCTTAAAAGTCCAATTATAGTTCATGGAAATCATGCATAAAAACATTTATTCTTTTACTCACTCGATAGAAAATTACGTCTTCTTCCAATTTTATACTTGAAGAAAGAGTACGATTCGGTTTTCAGAAACTCTTCCGATTCCCGGATAATTTCGAATCCGGTCTGCCATTAAACTTACATTCAGGGTTTCCAAACTACAATCCTACTTATGCAATCTTTTCGAAACGAGAACGCATTTCAGAATTTCGGTTAACATTTCATGAGTTAGCACACCTGCCGTATGTAGGGGTGACCGGGAGGCTGCTGACGTGTAGAAAATTTGATGGTCGTCTACAAATAAGCTCCTAGAACCTAGATCTTGGCGAAAGTAAAAACGAATTCCAAATGAAATTCGGCATCAGCTGACTTTATTGTTTTATTTGACGGCAAAATTACAACAAGAGAATTAATTGATACTTAACACCGGCGCTGAGTCCTCACTAGTTCCCAGTGTCGCTCTAGTTCTGTATTTGTCATTTCCTCAAGAGGCATTCTTCCTTCCTCAGTATCAGTTCGTGAATATCGTTTGAGCTTTGCGCAGGAAACAAAGGAGTACCCGGTGGACAGGCCTTCACGGAATGAGAAGCAACCGCATATTTTGGGTCCCATTAGCAGGACACGCTGACCTCAAAGGACTTCTTATGCTCGAGAGTTTCACATGGACACTGTGCAGAAGTTACAAATGCGTTTGCAGTTTAGTACACATCATGTGCGAGAGCAGAACGCCGGAAAACTGCGCAAAAGAAGGTCGAATTGATTAAATAAGAAATTCCGTAAGGCCAAATTCTGCTGCGGTAACCAGAAGCGGAAGGTTGGACAAAATATTTCGCATACTCAGAAAGTGAGACTTTTACAAGCCTATTAAAAGTCCCAGGAAGGAACTCCAGCCCAAGATGAGCGAGAAATTCACTTTTTTGATCACCCAGATTCATAGTGCACTATGGACTTCATTATCCTTGACGGTTCGGCCGTCGTTTCCGACCTTGTCCACTGTGTGCCCCCCACGACGTGGTGATCGCAGGGATGGCGACTTGCGCTGCGTCTACCGCTCTGTCCCCTCCCACATCCACCTGCGTCCAATGTCACAACAGAGTCCAGAATATCAGAGGCGTGAGTCTGCAGCTAGGCCTGCTACCACACTTCCCATGTGCGGTATGTATTATGGGGAGCATAGCCCCAATAACGCCTGTCGTACACTGATCTGGCCCTCGTGTTGCTCCAGCGCCCGTTGTGGAGGCACACCAGCGCATTATTACCCTCGAGCATGTGTGGACGCAATCAGTGGACGGTGTCTTTAATTAGCATGAACAAGCAGACACATCTTCAAATTCTACCGAGTAAGCTGTCAAGTTTTAGTATAAAAGGCAGGAACTGGTCCATGGCTGACTTGAAGGGAAAAACCACAACTAATTTTCACAAGTCCTCCGGCCCCCATGATTTGGTGAGGTTATGATTACCTGAGCTTATGTTTTTCATAATTATATCACATTTAAAGGTACTAGGAGGAGGCAAACACACTCGAGCTGTGGTCGGACTCCTCACTGTGTTAAAATAAAAAGTCTGAAAATCCGGATTTTCAGTACTTTATAGCTTATCCTGGAGGGACGTTATAGAACAAAGCGAAAAAATTGGCAGTGCTAGGTGGGAAACTCTTTATGCCTTAACATTTTTTACCCTCGGCAGATGCGAAGAAACAATAATTGGTTTAGACTAGATTAATGTCCCATATTCCCGGGTCGTTACTTACGAACTGTGGAGAGTAAGACAAGTCACTTTGTTCTTTTAACTGCGGGGCCATCCATAATAGCATGGTAGTCTAGTCGTGCACTTTTTATTTTCGGCTTGTTGTTCAAAAATTTCCCAAGAAGGTGGAAATTAGCCTTACAACGAATATTTCGCACTTTGAAATAGACCGTCTGACTGGAAACAGTGAAATCGAAATTGTGGAACCTGCAGATAAAACTAGCTTTCTTTGAACAGATATCAATCGATTATCTACTGGTGCCTAACATTTATTCCTACTTCAAATAGCAAGCTGACGCTAAATTTCATGTGCGTTATTTCTAGCCGAATCCTTTTAAATCTACGTATTTCGGTCTTTTTATAAATAACACGGCAGGACATGGGAATAGCAACACCCCACCCAAGTTATAAAGGTGGACCTGCGCATAATTCCGGAGAGTGCAAAATATTCCCGAGTACTAACCTAAACAATAGCCCTAATATAAAATTAAACGGTTCCCCTAATCTTGACCCTAATCCTACTTTAAAGCCTAACTCTGAAGTTGACACCATCTCCTAACTTAGCCTTAAACTTGACCCTGACACACCTTACCCTTGACCTTAACCTAGCCGTTAACCTAACCCCAACCTTAAACCCAACCCCAATTTCACTGGAAATTGGCTCAAAGCCACCCGTATTGCAGGCGGTTCTTGTTCTCAGGTCCTGCTCAGTCAAACCCACCAATAATAGTCTCCCAAAGGCATATCCTTTTGTTTTTCTAAATAAACTTTCAGAAAAGGAGGGTGCTAAAAGACAAATATTTTAGTCTCTGTCAAACCTCACGCTGCAAGAGAGCTTTATCAGGGGCCGATTTCTCCCACAGACGTGTTGTGATAGGACGCTGGATATAGGCTGCTACCTACGAAGTTCAAGAAATCGAGTAAATGGCGCTGTTTAAGCGAAAAGGAATAAAAAAAACAGACATTCAAATGAATTATCTTCTTGTACCGGGCCGCGAAGCGTTTGGTTTCTTGAATGCCCGTCCTATTTCTCGCCTGCAAGGTCAAATTAATAATTATTTCAAGTCCCGATCTATTCTTCCACAATGGCTTCGACAACTGGACGAAAACCCGAAGAGGTCAGTCTGCGTGCAGCGACTGATTTCAGACGGCCAACAATCGACGGAACAAGGTGAAATTAATAAATGCGGAAGATGCAACAGTTCATGAATACGTCCCAGGCAGTAAAAACATAATCGAAACACACACAAACAAGTAGGCTCGAGTCCGAGTCCAATAATTCAGGGTTGGACTGCAATCGAGACTGAATGAAGCTTCATAGATGTTTTGGCAGATTTTGAATAATTCGAAATTGGCCCAACTGGGAAATCTCGGCGCCTCAGTGGGATTCGAACCCACGACAGTAAGGGTAAGGCTTTCGTACAGACAACGCTCTAACTACCTGAACTACGAGGCCCCGCCGGACGACTCGAGTTTAATCTGCCAAAACATATCTGAATTATGTGAGCCTGGTAGTCATCTGGTGGATTCTAGGTGAATTACTTAGGAAATCCTGCTTGGACAGTCAACTTACTGTATCAGATTTGGTGGATTCCAGACGCTGCAGTAGGTTGGGCGGACTCGAGTCGTCCGGCGGGACCTCGTAGCTCAGCTGGTCAGAGCTTTGGCTGTACTAAAGCCTTCCCCTTGCTGACGTGGGTCTGAATCCCACCGAGACGCCGACTTTTTCACAGTTGGCTCAATATGAATGAAGTTTTTAGGATGATTTTGCTCCCTGAATCCGTTCGTTTGGACCGGAAGTTGAAATTGTGAATATGATACAATGAGCTTTTGATGTTTTCTCCGACGTTACCCCACTTGATAATTCAGACACCCAGATTTATCAAAGGTGCACATCTATTTTCCCTGAACAGTCTCACCAGCGGACTTTTAGAATGGAGTCACCAGCTTTCCCTTCTATATTCAACCAGGAACACGGTTCTGCTTCCGCATAGAAAAATGGGAAACTTCATAACATGAGCGGAATTTTCCACTATTCATTAGCGTTAGTTAATGACGTCGTAGACTGACCACGTCCTTTCGTCCTTGATGGACACGAATTCTAATGTTAATTGTCCAGTTAATTGATAAATTTGATTTTTTCCCATCACTACCCAATGTATCTTTAAAGCGCGTCGCTAAGGGGTTGGGTCAGCTCAACCATAATACGTAATCTTTCTCCCTGCCTTTCTCTTCCACACAAACAAAAACAAACAAGGCGAAAAGCAAACTAAATTACAGCAGCTTCAGATAGAAGACGGGAAAGCTGGATGTCTAGCTTTTCGCGTCTCCTAGTTCACTATGTTCTTCCTCCCTGGCTCGAACAGTACTATCCAGTCATGTCTTCTGGTCATTTGGGAACAGTTGTTTCCGGGGTGCAGGCTTTTAACTGTGGTTACCCGCTGAAGGCGAGACTACTTGGCACTCCCAGCAAAATTGCCAGCCCAATAGCTTAATTGCTCTCCATGTTGTTTGCCACCATCGGCAAAGCAAAAGAGGGCTTCCGGCACCCGAGTAGGACGAATGGCAAGTGGCAGCTCCAACCGATCTTCATGACACAGCTGCCGAGGCAATAACTTTCCAGTGAAGCCCCCCCCCCTCCCCTGCCGGTTTCACCAGCACAAACGCGCACACGTGCTGGCGCAGTGAGAGAGAGGGAGGGATGGCTAGTCCCCACTACACCGGCTTAACGACCGATACGCGGCCCCCAAGCGTTAAACGCACATTTACCCACGTGACCTCTGCTTTTTGTGTTCGACTGTCCTTGCGTCCAGTCTCAGGCATTACTCATCAGTGTCTAAGTCAGCGCGTGGACGTTGCTAACCCCGAAACCGTCTTCCCCAACTTGCGGTTAGGTAGCCCGATCGTCTTCCCGCACTGACTGTCCTTCGTTTGTATTTGGTCCTCTTCGGACGGCGACGCAGTAGCGTCCATGTTAGGGGAAGTTGGCGAATAAATACACGTGTGAAATCTTTATCCGCATGAAATTTACATTTTGAAAAACACATCGCAGGAATGGGGTGATGGGGGCATAGAAATGGTCATTGTTGCCTTAGTTGTCGTCATTAACCACAACTGTAGCCCAAGCACTGACCAAGACGGCATGAAGTGTGGAAGTGACTCAGATTCTTTGAAGATGACCGAACTGTGACGCTCTTCCATTGATATACGGATCCAGATTCCATCTACTGCCGTCCAGAATACTCCCGTCGTGCGGGAGAACAGTTCCCAGTCTTGCTCAAGCCGATCGTTCCGCCTTAGGTCTCCCGATCGGTCTTTCGCTGACGCTCGTATGCTGAACAGCAGCCTGTAAGCAAAGGATCCACAAAGACGGTACTACTGGTCTGTCTGTCGTTGATATCCAGTCGTAGCCCATTTCACAGAGAAGCTATAAGCGAGCGGAAACCAAAGTAAGTTTCTGTCCTCCGGCGAGAGCACTTCTTAAGGCAAAATATTGGAGACAGGTCTGACAGCTGTGAGGCGGGACCCAACTGCCGAGTCCCGTAATTCGGGCCTCTGAGCAGTCTCAGCCGCACCTGCCAGCTGTACAAATTAATCTGCAATCCCATTAAAAGTGCAGATTATTTTTCGAGGCAAACCAAGGAGAATGGGAGAGTCCCATTGTCAGAAAATGACTTTTACTAAGTTCCCTACTCTCCTTTCATTCTGCCTCTCAAGGTGGACTTATTTTCAGTTCGGGGTGACTGTTTTGCTGGTACCACGAGTCGAACTTCATGTGTGCAGAAGAGAGGAAATTACCCTTGGCAATTACGCCAGAAAGTTGATATATTTCAGCAGCTTCTGATAGCAAGAACATATTCTACTGATTCAAAACGGCAAGTTAGCACTCACGTCCCCTGAAAACGCCCCTTGTTAAATTATCTTACAACAGAGCACCGAACGCAAGTTGCCACTAGCAGTACTTTGGCTGCCACCAATGCTGATTTAGCCGACTATAATCTACGACCTAAGAAAGAAATGTTCATGGACATTCGCAGTGATGTGGTACGGGCGAAGTTTTCGGTACGGTCCAGTCTAGGGGACGAATGTTAATGCGTAATCCAATGATGATTGACTGTATCGGTCATCTCGTAATATAGCTATGACCAGTACATCTTCACGGGTAACCGATTTGTCACGTCGGTGAATATCGACACCGGAAGGTATTACTGCGGCTGCTTATTCGTCAAACCTGAGAACTTGTTTATGTGACAGCAAACCTTCGATGTATGTTGCTCCACAATCCGCCATCCATGGGCACTCTGGATGGCTAGGCTAGCGCAAAGATTCCTTCTTCAGAATTTCCCTCATTCTGAATGCTGTTTGCCTACTTCCCCTCGCTGTTATCGTCTGCCTGGACTTGAGACAACTGAAAATGCGCACGACAAAGTCCACAACAGGTAAGAAAAGCATAGAAGTAAGTGGCATCGGACGTCGTTAATGGGCACGTAGTTACCCTTTGCGACTCAGATCGGTGAAGCAAGTTCATCGTTAGAATGAGGAACTTGGGTCTGTCACCAAGCATTTGTAATGGTCCTGAAGCAGCTACGCTTGAATTCCTTTTATGTCAAGTTTGACCCGCTTTCCTTTATACAGCGACTGACATCCCTTGGGGATGGGTTCGTTGAGCTAATGGCAAATGACACAGAGCGAAGGGACCATTATGAACGTCCGAAAAGTAAAGACATTAGTAAGATGGCTTTCAGACGCTGACCTCATTTCGAAGATCATTTGTGAGTGATCGGAAGTCAT
>CACRXP010000394.1:433579-581519 GCA_902702965.1 Spirometra erinaceieuropaei | reverse complement strand
ATATATATATATATATATATATCGTGTATATCATCCCCCGAGGAAGACGAAGAAGAGAAATCGATTTCATGGATCAGGTTGCATTCAGACTGACGTTTCGGAAACACACTCGTTTCCATCATCAGAGTCGTGCGCTGACGTTTCCTGCTGGCCTTGATCTGTTCAGCCTTGCCGCCTGCCTCGTATTATAACCGTGCACAGCGCACGTTTGTTGACTAGCCTGCTCTCCGTTGGCTGATTGTCGCCTCCCTGATCTCAGCCATTGGTGGACTGGCGTGGCTTTGTCCCCCTCACGCCTAACGTGGTTTCCGCGGCGTCGGCGTGCTCGTTCGCCTCCCCCTCGTCAGACGGCGGGCTGATCGGTCTTTGTTTCTCAGGCGTGGTGTTTCCGGCCTCGCGAGTACGTCCGTGAGACGGTGTGCCACGCCGGTCACGTGACATTCGGTAAGCGCCTTCTCCTCTCTCCGCGAGCGTCGGCGGTCGACCCCGTGTGGCTCTGCTCATCCGTGCCATCGGCCCTGCCTGGACTGACTCGAGTCTTGCGCGGAGCGCCTGGTAGGCTGGATGTAGGTCTATGGCCCGGTTGAGTGTGCCAGTCGAGGACCAACTTTCCAGCATTAGTCTGGCCATTTTATCATTGGCTCGGCCGATCACACTTGCTTTCTCGAAGGCAAAGCAGTGATTCCGCTCTAGTGTGTGGCCATACACCAACGACAGCTTATCCTTGCGGTTGATTGCTAGCTGGTGCTCGTGCAGTCTTGTGCCGAGGCGTTTTCCCGTTTCACCAACATACCTGGCATCACAATCTTGGCATGGTATGCTGTAGACTACCGCTGATTTTTCTGTCACCGGGAGCGGGTCTTTGGGCCTCATAATTTGCTGTCTGATTGTTGATGCTGGTTTATGGGCCACACCGATTCCAAAAGGTTTCAGAATTCTTGAAGTTGCCTCTGAAACGTTCTTCACATAGGGGATCGAGAGCCAGAACCTTGGTTTCTCCTCGTTCGACCGCCCCGAGTGGGACTTCCTGAGACACTTGCGTATGAACGACTTCGGGTAACCGTTGGCTTCAAATAGAGCACGTAAGTACTTCACCTCCTTCTTCCTGTCATCGTCGTCGCTGCAGTGTGTTTGGGCGCGTTGGAAAAGGGTCCTGACACAACTGCGTTTGTGACCGACGGGGTGGTTGCTTCTGAAGTGGAGGATGCGCCTAGTGTTAGTCGCCTTACGGTATATATATATGTAGAGTAGAAGTGGTAGGCATTCCGAGACGATATAATGAAATAGGAAGAGGTTCTTCGGAAAAAATCGAGTTGTACTCGTGAATTTTCGAATCGGTGACACCAACCCGTCGTCAGACGAAATGAAGAGAAAAGAGGGAGTGAGACAGTCACACTAGACTAATAGACGAGACAGGACAAACATTGGCGGACGAACCATTAGCGTGTGAGGAGGGATGCGGGTAGGGAGTCATGCTGGGTTCTGAGCCGGGAGGGTAGGAAGGGGGGGGGACCGTTACGGCTCCCGTGTTGGAGGGGAGGGAGAATGGTAGGTTGGCAGAACTGCGGGCGCCTGGATTAGCGGCTGCTGATGCGGCGTGGGGCTCGGCTTAGTGAGGCGTGATCTTAGGCCCTCATAATGGACGTCTGGGTCAACATGGTGGTTGATGCTATCCGCATTAGAGTGCCATTCCTCTAGGAATTCTCTCGCCCGTTTTGTGTTGGCCGTGGCGATGACCTCGGTGTTATCCCAATTAAAACGGTGGTCGCACTGGAGTGCGTGTGCAAAGACGAGAGACAGTGGATCACGGCGACGGACAGCTAGTTTGCGTTCATTAATACGGGTTCCCAGGCGTCGTCCTGTATGACCAACATATACGCAGGGACAATTGGCACACGGGATGCGATAAATGACATTAGTCTGTTCCTCTTTGGGGATAGAATCCTTTACTCGAGTTAAGACTGTGCGCAGCGAGGATGCAGGCTTGTGGGAAACGCGAATACCGAACTGACTTAACTGACGGGCGATCATTTCTGAGGTCCCCTGCATATAGGGCTGGGAGAAGAATTTCCGCGTCACGGTTTCATGCGCCGCTGTGCGGCTGCTGGTTGGGCTCGAGAGAGAGTCCATAAGGCACAACGGAACGCGTGAGTTCCGTATGAACGATCGGTGAGCGCCCCCTTAACATTGTATATTCCCGATCGAAAACCGACAAGGCAACGGGCTCGTGGTCCGGTGAGTAGAGGCGTTGACTTCTAAACCAACAGGTCGCGAGTTCGAGGCTCGGGTGTTGCATACTTCGGGCTTGGGTATGGCTGGCTGACGACGGCTAATAAGCCAGAAATGGCCATTCCAGTCTCCCTTGTCTTTGTCGGCAATACTAATCTGCCTATATATCATGCGCCGCTGTGCGGCTGCTGGTTGGGCTCGAGAGAGAGTCCATAAGGCACAACGGAACGAGTGAGTTCCGTATGAACGATCGGTGAGCGCCCCCTTAACATTATATATATATATATATTGTTAACAGAAGCGAAGATTCGAGTCCCCGGACATAAATGAAAAGAAGAGGCGTTCTCAAGGACCATGATTGTATTTTACTGATGTTTCAAAAGCAGACAAGCTTTCATCGTCGGAGGTGAGTATCGTACGGCATCACACAGTATTTATAGGAGGGGGAGGGGGGGTAGATATCAGTCATGCTAACACGGCGGTAATTATACGGGGGAGTGGTTAATCGGCTTTGGCGCTAATGGTCCGCATACTCACAGGGATCGTCTCTGTAGTCGCCGGGGCAGAGCGGGAGGGAGGGTGACTGCTGTCAATCTGCCTGTCTCTCGTCGGGGCGGGGGCGGCATTTGAACGTTGGTGACATCAGGTGCTCACGGACGCACCTGACGCAGTTGCTCCTACACTGGGGTCTATCAGGTGGGTCATAAGCACTTTATCGAACGGAAGTTCATCAGTGCCTCGCCACCTGTCATTCTCTGTCACTGCCTTTGGGGATCGGGATTGTTCATCGGCCAGACTCAACCATTCGACATTTCGTTATGACGCCGGAGGCCTCCCTGCCACGAGGTGAGACGAAAAAATGTCATCTACTGGGTCCAGTTTAACTCTTGTGAAGCTAACTACGTCGGAGAGACAGGCAAGCGGTTACAAACCCGCGTTAATAAACACATGCGGGCAGTGAGGAGAATGGATCAATTGTCTCTGGTGGCGAAACACTGCGCGGACTCTGGACACACTTTCGCCTTTCAGAACGCCAAAATTCTGGGTCGAGGCAATGACCGCGTAGCCAGAGAAACGATCGAGGCCTCGCACACGGAGACAACCTCAATAAACCGTTGTGTGGCCCCTCCGACAGCCTACCAAGCCCTCCGGACGCAACTCAACGAACTAACGAGCAAGCGCGAAGTCAGGCCGGACGTGAATCCGAACACGGGAGAGCCTACGACGGACCTACACGTAGCCACACCGCAAATCGGGCCCGACGAAGGCGCAGTCATCAATACTGTTGCCTCAACTACTACTCCGGCAGACGGGGCGAAACGCGGTCAGAGGGATGCAATCAAGACTAGCAACCCAGCACGACACTTAAGGTCAACGCGAATGCGGGCGATGGCCACCAACGTTCAAATGTCGCCCCCGCCCCGACGAGAGACAGGCAGATTGACAACAGTCACCCTCCCTCCCGCTCTGCCCCGGCGACTACAGAGACGATCCCTGTGAGTATGCGGACCATTAGCGCCAAAGCCGATTAACCACTCCCCCCGTATAATTACCGCCGTGTTAGCATGACTGATATCTACCCCCCCCCTTCCTATAAATACTGTGTGATGCCGTACGATACTCACCTCCGACGATGAAAGCTGGTCTGCTTTTGAAACGTCAGTACAATACAATCATGGTCCCCGAGATAGCCTCTTTTTCTCATATATTAATATATATCAGAGGGCAGACGACAGTCTGGGGGTTGATTTATACAGAACTGTTTCGGGCTTATTTGCCTTCATCCAGCCAACCATAACCCTGACCACCGGCTGGGACCGGAAACACGCACGTGCGCACAGACACACCTGGCGCAGCTGGTCCACCACTGGGGTCTACCAGATGGGTCATAAGCACTTCATCGAACCGAAGTCCATCGGTGCATCGCCACGTGTCATGCTCTGTCGCTGCAGATCGGGCATTTATTCAATCAGGAATGGGTGTACACCGATCCATTGGCTTCCCGAATCAAACAAGCTTCCTGAGTTAAAAATATCCGATCTGCAGCGACAGAGAATGGCAGGTGGCGGGACACCGATGAACCTCGGTATTATGCCGTACTCCGACATAGATACTAACTAGAAGCCGAGATACGTGTTTCGCCGACATTCTGCCGCTGCGTGACACAGCTGCGAGGCGTTTGGCTCTTCAGGTAAGTGTTTGACCCTCACTGTTGTGGTTAGGATCTCAATCGATCCCGTTCTGTCCGTCCGCCAGCTTGCTGCCGACGACAACAAACGTTATGTCATAGGACACATACCACATATAACACATAAGCAACTCATTAAGAGTGCAACAGGCTAGTCGCAGACAGCTATTTCACGGTCGTTACCGATCTTCAGTACGTCATGGGCAATATGAAGTGAGGTATATATACGCTTCATATGGCCTACGACGTGCTGATGCTCGGTAACGACCGTAAAAAGCTGGCTGCATCTGGCCCCTTGCACTCTTAATGAGCTGCCTATATATTATTTATATGTATTGAATTCTACGCGCTCTTCTGTCACACGTCGCCGATGATACAATCAGGACATGTATCTTAAATTATTTGTACGGAGCGCCACCTTATTTAACGCCAGATTCGCACGGCAAACTTAGTTGTAAACACATGAAACATGCGTCGTCATAGAAATGACTCACCGGTGTCAAGAATTTTACAACGTTCTGGCGGAGTCACCTTATGGTTTATAGTATATTCCCGATGGGACACGCTTGAAATTCCCCTTAGTGACTTACAGCGATGCGTAATTCAAAAAAGTCATTAAGTCTGGGCAAGGCATTTCATATTTATACAGGCACAGTAGAGCCGTTTTGACCAGAAATAATGAATGAAATTGTCAAGTCGGAGACCGGGATACAAGGTCCGAGGACTTGTGTGAGGTTGCACCAAGTGAACCTAAGGCAAAAGATCAGAAAAACATTCCTGCGATTTGCAGAGTAGTTTTAATATTTATGGGTTGGACAATGGGGGACTCGGCATTATGTACGTTTATGTATGGGTGCCCCATACAACGGGTCACACGGTACATGCGCTGGACCAACACGGAAGCCGTACCATGGCCCAGCACGCGTTATCGGGCTGCGCGTTCATAACGAATGCCGTACATGAGGGGGAGCGTGTGGTGGCACAATTGGGCGCATGCTCAGGTCACGTCAGACACTAGCGTCCTTTTCCGCCTCTGGTCGTCTTGACTCTCTCTTGACGCTTGGTTCAGGAGGGTGAGGGTAGAAAGAGTGCGGTAGATGCAGCGCAAGTCTACCATCATTATGAACTAATTCACACGCAAGTCATCGTCCTTACGCTCGCCATGCTGCGAGGCATATGATGGATATCGTCAGAAACGATGATCGAATCGTCGTCCCTTTTCAAGCTGAGACTACTAAAGAAATGAGGCCTGACGAGGAGTACTACCTCTGATAGTCTACGAGGTACAATCTGAGTAACCCAGGTATGCAACATTGGCTAGATGATGACGGTCAGGCAAGTCGTAACACTGGTGGGATAGAGGAATGCTTACCCTGACGGGCGGTGGACTAAGCCGACGAATCAGCTGTGGGATCCAACCGCTGGGAAGGCTGAAAAGGCGTTATACTTAGTATCCGCAGCCATGAAAGTTCCTGTTTAATACGGCAGTCTGTGATCGAGCTTCTGGGACCGGCAGAATGACTTCGCTCATGTTCCAGTGATATGGCTCCTCCAAATTAAAATCCCACGGAACAGAATTTGTCCAACAACTCTAAATCCAAACGCGAAGAAGGCAGCAACTAAAAGTCGGATATTATCACTGACCCTCAATTGACCGACTGTGGACTTGTGCATCTGTGGTGACCGGGCCGCCGTATCTCAAAATCAACGTTCTACGCTTTCAGGCTATTCAGAGGGGAAGGGGGAGGTCTCACAAGCATTGAACTGTTCTAACTCTACAGCCTATCATTCCGTTGCTGGCAGTTCGGCATTTTATGGAGGCCACAAGTTTGCGAAAAAGAGAAGAGATTTGCCCTCAAGATCCGGTGTATAGCCATAACGACGAACGATCAACGAAACAGTTTTCCTGACAGAGCAAGGGAGACCAGCATGATCAGTTACAGCTTACTTACTGGTTTCACCCAACCTCGATCTTAAGGGATCCGTTGTTCATTGTGCATTTTATGTCAAACGTTCCAGCACCTGGGCTGTCGAGACTACTCCCTGCTGACTGCGGTGGGGAACACTGAAGCTCCTGGAATGTCTGTCCGGAAGCTGACTGAAGTTATCGTGACGGCGATCTCGGTGTCTATATTGGTGACAAATCCCGCTTGAATTTCATCAGTTAGCGAAAAGTTGCGCCGAAACGGACTGCTTGCGCTATCAACGAAAAAGGATTCAAGAGGTACTGGGACTTCTCAGTCCACATGAAGTAATCTTTATTTCAAGAGAAAGGGTCGTTCTCTAGGCAGAAACTGGTGTGGTCATGTGGACACCTCCTCAACAAAACCTCACGGAGCAGTTGCTGTTCACGCTGGAACGTGTTTAGTTCGCCTTGTTAAAGCAATCCTCTTTTTTGCGCATTGATGAACCAGGGCGCTGGTACTGTGCTTCCCTATGGTCTCTACATTCTTATGCAGCCTAAACATCAACCCAGTTGCCTGTTCACCTTCCGATGCAAAAAACAAAATCTGTGCCACTGTCACAGGGTCGCAGGAAAAACCATTCCACCCATACTGTACTCCATCGGCATGCATGTGCTGACACGCCCCGGGTTGGCAGGACGCGCGGCTGTCCTGCGGCTGGCCGACCTGCTGACGAGATTGTTTTATGCAATACGGCGACGATGAGTCACCAATCCAACGACCGAGGCGACAGCAGCAGCAGCAGTAGCAGCGGGAACCGGGCCTTCTTTCTGCCGGAGACATCGCCCTGTCGCCAAACGCCAACAGCTACAACCAGCACTTCCCACTGAAAGACGCTCCACACACACACGCACCTTGCGCTCAGTACATACTGAGCGGACAGTGGGGGAAGAACAGAATGCCTTCGAGGGCAGGTTGCGTGCCTGTGGACGCGTGCGTGTGTGCGAAATCGCGTGGATCTCCCAGGTTCGCAGCAGTGACACGGGCCTCAATTCGGAGATAGGGAAGCTGGCGGAAACTGGAAGATGAACGCACTGGTGGTGGTGGTGGTGGTGGTGGTGGTGGTGGTGGTGGTGGTCAGTCTCTCATCGCTGTCGTGTCTGGTTGCACTTTGTACCCAACCCGATACATTTGATGTGTCACAATGCACATCCCTCTTTCTGCGAATACTTCAGATCAGATACTTCGACCATTTTGAAGGAAATATTTCTGGAGAGATGAGGAGGACCTACTGAATTGTGTAACAAAAGGTAGGAAATGTGCGCTGGGAGGCCGGTGCAAATCCTTAGACCGAGTAAGTTGTCTTGGCTTCAGGTGTAGTCGAAGCCGTTAGTTTTCCGCTATCTTCAATCAGGAAGAAGCTTCGACAATGAAGCGCGTGTCCATGAGGCATCCAATAATACTGAAAAGCCGGCAAGGACGCAGTATGCGACCCCACCCAGGAAACAAAAACCAGGTCATCGTGCAATACAGGTTTTATGGGTGAGAATAAACGGCTGAAATGAGAGCGCGATAGTAGATAAACATTCGGATAAATGCTGAAGTAGCATATTGCGTTCTCGTGCTAAATCTCTCTACAATCACTCGCAAAGTAGCCCACGTAATAGGAACCCGATTCCCGAGGAATGATGAGGGTATCCGGATATATGACAGTGTAAGCAAAATTTGAGCATTTTCTCTGTTCTTCCAGGTTGTTTTCCCAAAAGAAGTAGGTTACATCCCATCTACAGTGCGTGACCGATCTCATGAAACGTTGGTCAAAATTCTGGAATGCGTTTCCGATTAGGAAGGATTACTGAAGTGTGGTTTTTATACTGATTATCACGCAGCATAACCCTATAAAATTTCGGACTCGCCAGGATGTCGGCTTTTGAATGCACTTCTTTTTGACCCTCTGCAGAAACCACACTTGGTAAAAATACTACTTAAGTAGCACGAATTTTCCTACTGATTTTCGATAGTCTTATAAATTCAATTATATTTTACAGAAAACATGCATAAAAATACGCTTTCTTTTGCTCATTTGGTAGGAAATCACGTTGTCTTCATATTTTCTGCCCGAAGAAAGTGTGAATTTAGGTTTTAAAAAAGTATTTCAATTCCTGAATAATTTTCAACATGATCTGTCATTGCATCAGCGTTTAGCAATTTCAGTCTACAAGATGCATGCTTTCCGCGTAAGTAAAATCATATATTCCTCTATGCCATTAAGAAGATACCACGTAGAGTTCATGAAATTTTGCAGAGGATCCGGATTGTGCTGTACACTTCATGAGAAGCATTAGTAAACGCAGATGTGCGGTCTTGCATGCATTGACATCGTACGGTCTTACAAATCTCATAATCAGAAACTTAAGTAGTATTTTTTTTACCGAGTGTGGTTTCTGCAGGAGGTCAAAAAGACGTGCATTCAAAAGCCGACATCCTGGCGAGTCCAAAATGTTATAGGGTTATGCTGCATGATAATCAGTATAACAACCGCACTTAAGTAGTCCTTCCTAGTGGGAAACGCATTCCAGAGTTTTGGCCAACAGTTCATGAGATAGGTCACGCACTGTAGTTACGAGATCATGGAAGCGTTAATTATGAAAGAAGGCTGGTACGCAACACACCCCGATGATCTGGTCTTTGTTTCCTTAGTGGGGTCACATACTGAGTCCTTGCCAAACAGTCAAGATGACGGGTAATGTCGCATGGCGCAGTGATGTCTGAACGATCACGCTTCTACGTACATTCCACCATCATGCTTTGTGGGCTACCCTACTTCACCGAGACAGAATTCTTCTGTGCAAACTGATGTGCCGCACGTCTAAGTCTGATGTTCAGGTGTCCTCACTCTTTAGAATCGCGCGAAATTGGTCAGGAGGCCAAAATGCCATCACATGAACCTTCGCTCTCTATATATATGAGAAGAAGCAATCAATCTACGGGTAGTATTTGGTCGAAGACGCTTGTACTCCTCCACCAGAACCTGTTTCGTCTACTTCATCCCCAAAGAGCAATAATCTAATCGGCCATGTGCAGGATCCATCAACTGCGCTATCCATACACACCCATCCAGGGGACTTGCTCGTATGCTCCACCGACCTGAGATCGAAGTTGTATGGAATGCCATCTCGCTCGGACACGCCTTGGTTAACAGCGGCTCGGAAGAAGGGAGAGGAGATAGGAAAAGCAGACCTCTTGCCTTCTTTAGTGCGCGGGACTGACGTGCCAAATGACTAATCTTCACTCGGAAGAGGGCTGAAGTTGACAGACTGTAACTGTGGAGTGCGCCTGCCTCGCGAAACCAGCACTGGTGACTGAGGACACACATGTTTGGATCGAAAAGCCAATGGGCCGCTCTGCGCCTATTCATGCATGAGTAGCTACAACATAAAATGCTGGGTGGCGAGTCATTGCTGCACTTTGTTTCAATGATGGACTTAGGACCCATCGGATATGCTCCGTCTCTGAACAATCTAGGCTGTGTGTGGACGTGCGGAGTTTTGGGGTATCCATTTAGAGGGGTAAGCCGTGTAGGTGCGGTGGGTCGCATTATGCAGGTAGTGACTACTTCGCACAGTCCTTAACTGGCATCAAAACCTCACATGTGGCTCCCAGAAGCTAGGCTCGGCCTAACAGCCACAGACTAGTAACCACATCCACCGGTGGTCTGAACCAAATGAGGACATTCGGTGTTGTGCCACCAGACCCGGTAAGTATGCTCTCCTTCTCACTTTCAAAAAATCTTACGGAGAGAACGGCACGCAATCCAGGGGTCTAACCCAGGTTGCTCTCCCACTAAACCAAGCTGTGACCCATAGTGGAGTTTGGCAGTCGTCTGGGATGTATCAGCAGCTCTACTTGGAGATAACACTGTTACCCCTGGTGAGGAAGGGGATAGAAAAGATATTCAAAACAAGTGCTAGGATCAACGTCATCCGCATATAGACCGTAGATCGCAGATGTGCAACTCATGGTCGAAGCAATCAAAAGAACAATAACCCACGTCTCCATCAACCCAACAAGCTGGCTGAGTGACCTTACTCTAGCAACTATGAACGTTCGCTCTCTCTTAGACAACCCACGAAACAAGCGGCCGGAAATGAGGACGGCGCTATTCGCTCGAGAGCTGGTGCTCTACAAGGTGAACATCGTTGTCCTCATCGAGACCCGCTTCCATGAACAAGATCAATTGGAGAAGGTGGGTGCCAGCTACACCATCTTCTGTAGCGGTCGCCCAAAGGCAGAACGACGCAACGCGGTGCACCTTTGCCATCTGGAACGACATCGTTAGAAGACTGCCCTGTCCACCACAGGGTATCAACGACCACCTCATAGCCCTGAGCTTGCCTCCTTTAGGAGCCAGTTTCTCCACCTTCGTCAGCGTTTACGGGTCGTCACTGTTAAAGTCAAAAGAACAGCTCGCAATTCTCAAGCTTTTCCGACCTACAACGCAAACAACAGATTCCTTTCAAGATGCCCACTCTGCCAGTGAGCATTCTGCTCACGGATCGGCCTCATCGGAGTTCTCCAGACCCAATGAAATAACAAACCAACAACACCTCCTGCTTCAGAAAACAGCCCTATCGTCATCTCTGCACCAACCCCACGACATGCACGACGACGGCGACCACCACCACCATTGATCATATGCCTGGTAACCCGACGCCTCAGTCGACTTCATCGGCTCCATCACCCCTAATATCCCTGTCACAGTCCCCTCAACGACGATGACGACGACTACCATCCTTCCAACTTATTACCGCTGAGGACACCGCCGACGCTCTGTCAACCATCACCTTCACCGCCACAGTCCTCACCACCAGTAGTGTGGACTCGATTGAAACTATCCCCATTGCGGTCGCACCTTCGCCTCACACATCGGCCTGCTCGATCGTTCACGAATTTATCGCATCGAGACCAGTGCATCAGTGTCAGGAATCCTGACAAGCACAAACTGCATCCGGCTCCACTGCCTACATTGCCCAGGCACATCCACACACCGCATGGGCTTATTCGGTCACATGCGTATCCAATACAGCGGATTTCACCGAAATATTGACATTCCCAGCCCACTTTGCACACCCGACGACTCTCCCACCTCAAGCAATATCAGCCCCTTCTCTACCAAGACGGCAAAACTAGCGGCATAACTACAGCAACCGGCTCAGAAGCTCCCAATCTATCCTGCCCACACTGACATCACACATCCACATTACGCATCGGTCTGGTCGGTAATTTGCAAATCAATCACACAGAGGGTGGTCGACCACTGACTGGGGTACCAAATTACACTCACCGCAGTCGCACCAAATGCCCACGATGTCCACGCGCACTCACTCACCTCATGGGTCTACTCGGTCACATGCGGATCCATGGAGAGTCTGAAACGTCAGGCGAATAAAGCTCTTGTTCCAGCAATCGGGTCTCCTTCTCCATGGATCCGCAAAAACCTGCGACAAAATACCACCGATCAGATTGTATCACTACAGACCTCCTCACTAACACATACACCATACACGAGTCCATCCGTCATCACTCACTGCAAACACGAAATCGGCACCACTCATGCAAATTGGAATCATGCTCTTAGGCGCCTTCTCCATGTAGCCCCCATGGCACTCTAATGCATCTGGGATCCGAGCAGCCTATCTCCTTTGCGGGAAATGCCTGCGTTTTGTGAGTATCGGGTCGTGCCTGTGGCACACGAAGACGGGTTGCTGTTAGCTCCGTTAACCATTGCGTTCGATATCATCACCACTTGGTTGACCGGCCTGGACAATTGACTTGTGCGCGGAAGGGTGGAGAGTGAGAGAGAGAGAGTGGCTGACTCTCGGCGCATGTTCTCACCATAAACAGTCGTACGCGCCTGAATCCATCACGGTGCGTAAAAGACCATTGCATGGAAGGCTGAAAAGTTACCATTTAACTCAGACCTCGAAGTCAGCCCTGTGGGAATACGTGTGGAGGGGTCGACTGGTAGACTGACAGGCCGCAATGGTTCTTTCATAATGCGGCATGTATGGCCTGGTAACTCATTTGGGATCCGAGCCATCCCTTTTTTCTTGCGTGAAGTCCTGGTCCTTTGTGCGTGAACCAGTGAGTGTAGTGACACACCTAGGTACGGGTTCACGAAATGTTAACCGCCTGCGCCCGATCGCGATTCGGTCTTCTTGACTCTTCCTTGACAGGGCGCCCAGGCGCATTAAGAAGGAGAGTGTGCTGCAGATGCAGCGAAAGTCCATATTACTATAGACCTACTCAAGCGCAAGCCGCCGTCCCTGCGTCCGCTCTGCTGTGCGGCACACAGTCGACTTCGTCGAAATCGACAGTCGAATTTTCGACAGGTTTGCACCGATCTCGTTTTTTGAGGAAACTTCAAATCCATAGTTCCGCGCGAGAGTAAATAACAAAAGTCACGATATATATGTTAGGGCTTGCTAGGGAAGAAGAGCTGTCACTTTTTATCTAGCTGTCGGTTAGTCCGGACTCCAAGGGGTGATGGATGATAAGAAAAAATCCAACAAAGATAAAACAGCTTTCACATCTAACAAATATACAATCGTAGGCTGGTGAATTCGATTCTACTGGTACGCACCGACCATCCTTCACAATGCTGCGAAGTAGAGTAGGGGAATTTTTACTTGGCGACCCCTACTTGAGTGCGGTTATCAGTGACTCGTCCGTTCCAAAACCCACAAGTTACTCAGGTAGGCGTTTTAACAAGACAAAGCGGTTCAAGCTCCCGCGTCCACAGGGACTCATGCACTCAAAGACCCAATGGGCGAATAATTAATAACCAGAACTATGCAATACAGCCTGTGACGCCAGCTGCATCGCAACAACTTAGATAGGCTCTAACATACGTTCTACCGAAAGTTCAATGTCAAAATCCCTGCGTCACCTCCTTTGTCGGTCAATGAGGAATAGCTTAAAAGATCCATAACCTTGTGACTGGAATGGTCTGACCGAGGTAGACAACTGTTTTGGCTTCCGGGTGCTGGATGCAACAATAATTAAAGATTGCGGAGTCTCACCCATTGTTTCATCTTTGTTTACCACATGCAAGTGTTTTCTGCACGATCGCAAGAGACTGGACAGTCGATAATCCAGCAATGGCTCCGAATGCAGACTGATGAGTTCGAGGTTTATCAAAGGGTCAATGATAGGAGATCGGTATTTAGTGCTGACATTATATTTTGGTCAGAGCATGTTCACATCAAGCAGCCTTGCAATATCATTACAACTTCCTTCAGACTACTGGATTCAGAAATGTAAACTTAAACAGTTAAAAACAACAAAGTGTCCGTCATCAGCCAATGTCCATGTACCGACGCAGCCCAATTTCGAACGCAAGCTAGACTCGCATTTTAAATCAAACGATCTTGCCACTGGAATTACTGAACTCTCACTACGGTCAGTGACTGATCTCATGAAATGTTAGCCGAAATTCCGAAGTGCATTTTAGATTAGGAAAGGTTACTCAGGTGGGGTTGTTATATTAATTAACATGCGGTATAATCCTAGAATATGTGAACTTGTCAGAATTTTGGCTTTTAAATGTGCTTCTTTTCGACCTCGGTAAAAAAATGGCTACTTATGTATGTAGTATGCATTTTCAAATTGACTTTTGCTGGCCTTATAAATTCGAATATTTTTATAGAAAACATGCACAAACTATGCTTTCTTTTGCTCATTTGCTAACAAATCATGCCTTCTGTACATTTTATGGCGTAAGAAGGGGTATCCTTTGGCTTTAAAAGTTTCTAATTATGCAACTTTGTAAGACCGTGCACTGTTCACTCAAAGAGTTTCATATCTTTATTTTTATTAATACTTTTCATGAAGTATCCAACATAGTCCGCATCCATTGCAAAATTTTATGAATTCTACATAGCATCTTCATAAACACATACAAGAATGTAGGATTTTCCTTACGCGGACAGTATAGGCCTTGTAGACCAAAATCGCCAAACGCTAATGAGATAGATTTGACATAAAATTATTGGTGAATTGGGAGACTCTTTCAAAACCTAGATATGCCCTATCTTCGGTTGTAAAATGCAAAAATCACGTGATTTGCTTCCAACTGAAAAAAAGAAAGGGCGGGGAAAATGCAAAACTTTTCGCTGCCGCCGCCGGGGTATAGTATGAAAACGTGGCCTCAAATAAAGCATTTTACGGTCATGGCGATGATACCGCAAAAGCATTTTGGGTCACTTTTAAAGGACACTGACAAAATTCGAGTACATTTCCCATCGTCTAGTCCTAGGGTCAGTTCAAAAATATTAAATTCAAATCTGTACCTACCATGCGAATCAACTTGGAAACCGTCATTTCAAAACAGGGCCCCGCATTGCTCCTCTAGAACTTGAAGTGGTTCTTGAACATTACACCTTTGTCAGCACTAACGGATGGGAGAAAAGGAGTGTATCCAGGTGACCGGTGCCGCAAGCGCCTGCTCAACAGTATAGTGGCGACCTCAGCTGAACTAATCTCGGGAGCATGCGTATTACCAAAAACAATGGTGGTGTTGTACGTACTGATATTCCGGACTGCTAGAGACGATATCACTATACTTGAGTAATGAATGCGGTCAGATTAAAATTATAACGTAGTCAACTGCAAAACCATGAAAAGGTAATTCCCAACTCTTATGTTCCGACGTGGTGGAGGTTCTTACTAAGCACTTCTTTGTCTTTGTAAGGCCACTTCATTCCAAATTCCTCAGCATGAGCAGACTGAGTTTGCTGCAATCAAAAATAGGCGACTCTTCGACGAAATCGAATCCTACCCGGGAATTTTTATACGCCACACTGGTTCTGCAAAGTTTTCTGTTTAGCGTTCCTAGGCATCTATGATTCATAACCTGATTAAGCCAAAATATGCTAACTAGCTACACGGTCATCCACCTACATACATGTATGAGAAGAGGCAGGTCCCAAGTGTAGGGGCAAAAGAAGACTACTTACTACCTAGACGGGAAGATCAATTTGTATAAAGTCTCTCCTTTTGTGTCTACAGTGTACGTGGAAACTCATAAAGGACTCCTTAGAATGTTTACATTAGTTTAGGGATGGAAGCAAACCTGCAACGACAGAAGTCGTCGAAGACAAAACAGGTTTATATTTTCTCCCGCTGCAAAAAAGCAAAGAGATCTAAAAGCGTTCACGTGCGGCTACAATCCCGATTTACACGAAACATTACAGATGGGCAAATCATATATGATGGAATAGTGGCTTTGGCTAAGTGTCCACCCAGCCGCTTTTGTAAAATAACTTGAAAAAATCTTGAATTCGGCAATATTATTAAATTCCGCATATTTTGAGTAAGACAAATGTTATCACAAGTTCGAAAGTTTCCTAAAATGCGGACCATACAGTGCGTGACCTATCTCATGAAATGTTGGCTGAAATTCTGAAATGCGTTTTCGATAAGGAAGGATTACTTGGTCGCGGTTGTGATACTGATTATCATAAGGCATACTTTTATAACAGTTCGGACTCGGCAGGATGTCGGCTTTTAAATGCACTTCTTTTCGCTCTCCTGTAGAAAGCGTGCTCGGTAAAAAATGACTACTTAAGTAGCATGCATTTTTCCCATTGATTTTCGATGGTCTTGGAAATTCAAATATATTTTATAGAAACCACTAACAGAAATAGGCTTTCTTTTAGTCAATCAATAGAAAATCACGTCTTCTTTAAATTTTATACTTAAGGAAGCAGTATAATTAGGTTTTAAAAAAGTTTGCTGAATGCCGAAAAATTTGGAGCCTGATGATTCGTTGCATCAGCGCTTAGTGATTACACTCTACAAGGTGCATGCGTTCCGCGTAAAGAAAATCCCATATTTTTCTATGTCATTAAAGAGATATCATACAGGGTCCATAAAATTTTGCAATGGATGCGGATCATGTTGTACATTTCATGAGGAGCAGTGGTAAACGGCCAGGTACGATGCTATGTGAATGGACATATCGCGGTCTTAAAAAGTCTCATAATTAGAAACTTTTTTAAAACCTAAGTATAAAATATAAAGAAGACGTGATTCTCTATTGATCGACTAAAAGAAAGCCTATTTTTGTTTGTGGTTTCTTTAGGATATATTCGAATTTTCAAAACCATCGAAAATCAATGGGGAAAATGCATGCTACTTAAGTAGTCATTTTTTACCGAGCACGCTTTCTACAGGAGAGTGAAAAGAAGTGCATTTTAAAGCCGACATCCTGTCGAGTCTAAAATGTTATAAGAGTATGCCTTAAGATAATCAGTGTCACAACCGCGACCAAGTAATCCTTTCTAATCGAAAACGCATTTCAGAATTTCAGCCAACATTTCATGAGATAGGTCACGCTCTGTATAATCTCTCGAGAGCGAGTTCACATATTCTTTGTGGTTCTTTAAAGAGGTCGGCAGGCGCTCTCAAAATAATAGGAAACCATGCTACTGAAGTCACATACTTAAAAGAATACTATTACGCATTTCGTTATTATAATACATGGGCGTCTTAAAAGACGCCACAACAGCGGAGGAATTTAAAGCTAACAGACGTACTCTAGTTTTTTTTATTCAAGTGTGGAAAACTGCGTAGCTTCCTGAAAAATGAGTACTAGGAATACAATGGAATGTGACTGGACACATACGGAAGTTCAAAAGCCGTGGAAAAAAATTAATTAGTGATACTTCTCCCTCATTATAACTTTCAGAAGCCGATGCAGCTGCCCAGCCGAAATGGACAGTCCGGCGCATGGGAATGTACTGTAGATTAAGTTCTAGGCTGATCCGTATTACAGCCTTACACACGAATTATGCTTTGTATGCTTGAGTACTGAAAGTTTTAAATCACTGTGCACGAGTGACGGAACATAGGCGGAGATAAGAAAAAAACATGGATAGATTTAAGCACTCCATAGGTCCCTCTGGTGGGTTTCTAGCAGTTGTTTCTGGCGGAAGGTCGAGGAACGAAGATGAAGACTAGCGTTGCCTATTGCGCACCGATGGACTAGGACTCAAACGTAGTTTTTTTAGTTATAACGGCCACACTGAAAGTGGCTCCAGCCGCCACAATAACCAAGAAGGTGCTTGTGGTGGCTTCTTATCTAAACACTCAATAAGCGCACTGTATAACCTAGGGTATTTTTCAGTAAAATCCATCATAAAACTGCCAGTAAATGATAGTTTCTGTAAGAACTGGTGATTTCGGAGAAAAGAGAGGCAAAATCCGTCCTACCCACTCAACGACGCACTGACTAACTCGAGAAGGGATGGAATCTCAATGTCAGATCCGAAACAAAATTCAGTGAGAAAAATACTACGTGGGAATATCCCCAAAACCGGTACTGTAGTTGAAAAAAATATCGCAACTAGCAGCAAAGTGCGAGAGCAGCGCATTATAGATTGAACGCCTTTCTGATATTCCTGATACGTTCAAGTCCCCAGAGGACTTTTTGGATAGAAATTAATCTGGACGTACGGTAAATCTTGTTCGATAGGAAGTATCCGTCTATTTAGACAAGCATTTAAGTCCTCTCGGTTATAAACCCTACCGTTTAAATTACTTCCTCTGTGGATTGCCCCCTAAGCTCAGGTTATTTTCACGGTGCCTTTTCAAAGACGCAACCAGCTTTGCTTCATCGCGTAAGTTGCACTGTTAAGATTTAAGATGACCGATAGGAAATATTGCGGATAACCCGCGAAACCAACTAAAATATTTCAGCGCCGTTAAAACATGTCTCCAATGCTGGAAAAATAAACAAGGGTGGCAGTATAAGCCCAGCTTCGAGGACAACAATGCTGGGAAAAATGTCGAAACGCGTCCTCAGGTTGCAGTGCTGACGACATAAGTTTGACTAGAAGACAAAAAAATGAATGACTGAACGTCGCCTGGCCTGGATAAAAATCGTCCAGGTCAGCGCAATGAGGTCTAAACGGCAGCACTTTTAAGGAACGATATGACATTCCTCTTCTGTGTTCTTCGTGAAGTGCAGAAAAACAAACTCTCCGCTTGCTCCGCCAAGGCAGGAGTTGCAGTAGATGGGCTAACTCATGAAATGTCAACCGAAATTCCGAAATGCATTTTCGTTTCGCAAAGATTAATTAAGAAGGGTTGTAAAACTAATCATCTTGCAGCACAATTCTATAATAATTCACTTACCGCAGAATGTCGGCTTTTGACCGAACTTATTTCCGGCTGCATGAGAAAAATATACCCTGTAAAAATGATTATTTATATAGCATGTATTTTTCTCATTGATTCTCGATGCTCCTAAAAATTAAATTATATTTCATAGAAAAGATGAATTAAAATATTCATTCTTTTATTCATTTGGTAGAACACTACGTCTTTTTCCAGTCTTACACACGGGGGAAGGGCATAATTCGGTCTTTAAAAGGTCGCTAATTGTGAGATTATCTAAACCGTAAAATGGCCGTTCAAAAACATCGTGTCTCTGAATTTGATAGTGTGGCTTGTAAAGTTAACAATATGGATCAAATAAGCTGCCAAATTTTATGAATCCCATATGGTCTCCTCTTAATACCATAGAGAAATGTACGGTTTTCCGTGCGCAGAAAATATATGGGTTGTAGTCTGGAAACCCTGAATTCAAGTGTAATGGCAGGTCGGATTCAAAACTATTCGGAAATTGGCAAAGTTTTTGAAAGTCGAATTATACCCTTCCTCTGAGTATAAAATTGGAAGAAGACGTGATTTTCTACCGAATGAGCAAATTAGTTAATATTTTTATACATGTTTTCTACGAACTATAATTGAATTTTTAAGACATCGAAAATCAATAAGCAAAATGCATGCCTCATACGTAGTCATTTTTTACAGAGTATAGTTTTTGCATGCAGTCAGAAAAGAAGTCATTCGAAAGCCGGCATATTGAGGTAACTGAAATATTATCGAATTATGTTGCAGGCTGACTAGTTTTACAACCCTGCTTAATTGATCTTTCCAAAACGAAAACACATTTCAGAATTTCGGTTGACATTTCATGAGTGAGCCCACCTACCATATGTAAAAAGCACGGGCTACTGACTTTTTGGCGCATTCGACGGCATTATTCTATACACACTTCTATCGCAGACAAAACGATCTCCGTGGGGGAGTGCAGACGAGCTCAGGACATATTAAATTCGGAAATGCTTAGCAAGTGCTAGCTCTCATTGAACGAAAGGGTCCTATTCCTCGTGGTAAAAACATATATTGAAGAACATATACCTACTGACTTTCCAGAGATTTGCCACGCGAGGAAATGAGGATCAACCCTACTAAATCTAACCTCAATTCATTTTTCAAGAAACTATTACTTTTTCAGGTACCTTGAAGTATTTCATCAAAAATAGTTTCAGAACTTGAAAAGTGTAACAGTTCGATTGAGCAGGAACTTCTGTCAAGTTAGGTACGACGACGAATTGAGCATAAGATTTGATCCAAAACTGCTATTGATACGCGGCCATGAAGTTACTCCGAAGAAAAAAGCTGTGATCACTGGAGCAAAAAGTTATTTGGTCTGACATTTCAGATTCTCACTCGGACCAAGCATCAGAGACTGGCGCAGATAATGAGTCATGGAAGCACAAGGATTGCAGTATTTATAGGACGCAGTTGCTGGGAACCAGCTTTCATCGTTGAGGATCGTATTTGGTGTGAATTAATGCCACGCTAGTTTGCTGAAGCATCTTTCTGCTTTCCTGCTCCCTCTAAGGTTTTTTTCACTTCCGGTACTCGACTGGGTTCCGGAAATATTCTCACTTGCGTTCGGTCTGCCGTTTTTAACAATTTCAGAGTCTATAGAACAAGAGAGAAGCTGATTATCTAAGAAGCATCAAAACTTTCTGGTCTTTCGGTGTTTCTAACTTTGCCGCTATTTTGGCCGCCCACTTTTTGGGTCCGTCCTGTCATAACTGAGATATATGAAGACGTGTAAGGAGTAAAAAGAACTTTTGCTATGCAGCCGCAACCCCGAGGCTTGACTGATAAAACTTCATTTGGTGCGTACCTCCCTGTGGGAAACTAAATAATGGCTACCGTTGAGTTTTAACCTTGCACTCACATTCAGCTAGAATGGTACACGTTTTGAGATAGTAATTCCACTCACTCTGTTTTTTGAGAGAGTCATATTTCTTTCGGTACTTGATTGCGAAACGCGATTTTAAATGGTTGGATTAAAATAAGTCAACTTTCATTATTTATTTTCCCTTTTGAAGGGGTTAAAAGAATTTCGACCAGCAGACATACCTCCTTTCAAATAAACAGACTTGAGTAATTCTTCTACTTTAAGAAAAATTTAATGATATTTTGATATTTTCGATTGCAGGCATAAATAGAAGCGTATAGTATTATTCGCATTTGTTTGCGGCGTATTTGAACAGTGCGTCTGTGCTAACTGACATCTGGTATGAGTTCTTCCATGTGGCTTACAACAGATAAAAGTGAACATGTTTAATTAGCAGAAATATGATTCCAAAATAAGTCCAAGATACATGTCATATGCTGATGTATGCATCCCCTTTGTATACCGCTTATCCAGATTAGTTTTTATTTTCTTATCAGCACTTACGTAATACTAGTTCGAACCCTTATGTGGTGGTTACAACGCCTCACATGGTTGCTGCTTCAAGTGAAACTTTGACCCGAATTAAAGACCTGCTATTCGAATTTTGTTCATAAGTCGCATTATCAGCCCCATGCTCAGTCGGAGGTTGTTAGACTCGCCCCTTACTGGCATCGTCTACTTGACCTCCAATCTCCAGGCCAAAAGTTTGAGGCCTGACACGAAATTACAGAGGATACGGAGAATGGTGGAAGATATAAAAATCGAAACCAGAGAAAATCTATACTTCGCTAGCAGCTGTGAGCGGAGGATTAGAACAAGAAGTCAACAGCGGCGGCCCACAGTTCTGCCGTCTTGTCTGTGACTGTAACACCTCAGGTAAAGAGCCTATGAAGAACAACAAGAGGGAATAAAATCTCAGGGAACAGGATTCACAGAATTCGAAAAAGAGTCCGACAGAAGCTCGTTAGGTTACGCCGAAACTTTGGAGTCGCGACTCATCAAAGATAGGAAATTGTTGAAAATCCTGACTGAAGAGTCGACTGCAGCGTGCGCGGAAACTACCGCATATGTTACATTGTGATCTCTATCAAGAAGAGACATGAGCCCAAAGTAAATCACACGTTACGATATACCGTTCATCTGAACGTATCTCCGACCACCGGCATAAAGTTGGTTTAGGTAAGTCATTTCCCATGTAATGCAATACTTTTCACTGTATTCCAATACCCATTTGAATTCGGTCACACTCCTTTTCCTCACGCGCATCTATAAGGAAGTGATGTCTTCGTCGAACGTCCTGTATCTGCTTCACCTTGTTGTGGAGCACACGGTGGACATCGTCGGCGACGACGGTCGAACTGTCGCGCGAAAGAGAGAAGCAAGTTGTAGGGTTAGTAATTTTGGGAAGTTCGCATTGTCATCCCTGTAATACTGGATCCGTATTTTTTCTTACTAATTCCACTTACACAGGACTCTCTCATACATAATACACGGAATATTGCCTTGTAGCATCAATATCATGAAACTACAGACTGTTTCAAAGTGTCCATGTGATTGTGGACTTACTTCAAGCCAAAGTACTCCACTCTTTTATGTATAAAATCTGAACTTGTGGAAAGCAAAATGAATGCAGCATGTATGCATGCCATCTTTCTTAGGGAGTTATCGGACGTGCAGCAACCGCAGAAATCAGTGAAGAAAATGCTTCACATAGGTGATTTAAAATATGATCAACTTAAAGGCAACATACAATGATGCATTAATAAACATCGCAATTTCCGTTGTCTAATCCTTTCAATTTGTAAGCCCGTCTACTACACCCAGTCACTTTTGCTGTTTTGTTCGCATAGAACGGTCAGCAGCACTATATAATAAGACTGCTTTTTGTGAGATACTTTATATTTCAACATGGATATAACTTTCTCCATAAAGCATTTACATAAGAACAGTCAGAATGAACTAGAGGCTTCCTTACTAGTAACCTCATATTCAGTCATCATCTCGAAAAACCTGAAGTAAAGTACTTTCCGCTGCAGTTAGTGAGTGTTGGTATGGCACACCAAAAAATCATAGCTTCGACTGCGAATACCTGGACGGATTTGGTTTCACAGACAATTACTACCCCAGCAGCAGTTGACGATTGTCGAAACTGGTCGCGCACAGCCCCTCCACGACCAGCACTGAGGTATAAAAGTTAGGCCCCCCAATGGATGTGGGCACTCTGGGTGGTCCATTGTAAAGTTCTGGGTCTTTCTCATTTCCAGTAGAAAAAACTAAGACCAGCGCTGACTTGACTGTCGCTTGCTTACTGCTAGTAGTCACATCGTCGCATCTAAGTTCTAGTGTACTGCGGCAGGAAGCGCAGCACGGATGCTTTGTGCGGACAGGCGCCTAATTTAGAACAGTCGATAAGGATCGTTTATGTGTCCTACCCCTCCGATAGAACACGGAAACAGGAACCCCTGCAATACCGGGTGATTTACGCCAAATTCCGGGTAAGTTTATGCTAGGATTAGGGTTAAATTTAAGGTTTGGGTTTGGGCCTTAATTTTTTCAACGAGTATGTGATTGGGTCCCAGCCACGTGCTTTGTCGAGTTCATTTAAGAATTTCTAGGCATGTATAAGGAAAATTTGCTAAGTGGATTTAACACACGATAGTTCGACCGTCATTGCCGACGATGTCCACCATGTGCTCCAATGAGAGGGGAAGCAGGCACGGTGACTTGTGCGTGATTTAGTTTATGGTGAATATAGGCTTGCGTATCATCTACCGCACTCTCTCTTCCCCACTCCCCACCTGGACCCGATGTCAAGACAGAGTCAAGAAGACCGGAGGCGGGCGAGGGCGAAAATGAATGGCGCGCTCGAACCCGCACCTTGGCGTCCCACTCTGCACCCCCTTGTCTACGCAGCAAATAATCAGGATTTTAACCAACAGCTAAAGGGACTGACGTGGCTAAAGCTGCCTCTAGGCGTGGCGTCACACCGGACTCGGATACCACGGGTTGGGAGTGCGATAAAGGCCACATTAAGAAGGAGCCATTGCAGCCCAACTCTTGGACCACCAGCTTGTTGCTCCTCACAAACACGCAGCCCGGGGCCGGCTGTGAGGTCCAATTTATCCCGTCAGTTGGCAACCTTCCCAGCCACGGCTTTTAGTGCACCGTGATGGCTTCAAGCGCGTCAGCTTGTTTATAGTGGGGAAAATGCTCTGAGTCGTTGACCTCACTCTGCCTTCCCATTCCCAGGCCCAATCCACTGTCCGAGCCGGCCAGTTAACAGGTGCGGGGCAATTTAGCATACGGAAACGTCTGGGACATAATTAGAAGCTTAACCCCGCATGACTACGCTGCACAGCGGCGAAAATCCAACACAACACTCGTCTTGCCTCTCAGACAAGGTCTTTTGTGTAAAGAATGGCCAAACCCGGTGTCCTGCGCATATAATTTACTATTACTCATAAAAGCCACCACATACTCTAAAAACTCATAAAGTGGTCTCAGTAGATAAAATGAAAACCGCGTGTTCGGGACGCCGCTAGTTTTTGAAAACTTCCCTTGAAAACGAGCAATCATTATTCCTCACATAATACTGCTGGCGGTTAGTTGGCCTTCCCGAATCATACAAGCCACTTTTGATATCTCACCATTGTACCGAATTCTGGTGCTGCGACTTACACGCGCTCGAACGTCTGAATCATCAGTTACGACTAACCATTAATGCTGTTGGTAGAGCCGCTGTCGGGGTTTCTCGACGCACTTCACGTCATTGCTGCTGGCGCTGCTGCGGCCGCTGCCTCGACGAAAAGGCGAGCACATTTTGGAACGCGGCAGTCATTCATCTTCCCGGTCTCTTCCCCTTAACAGGGGCATAACTTGCCATTTTGTGGATGAATCATAAGATAGTGGCTTCATACCCTGCTGTGGATTCTTTCCCCTTCCATCCCACTGGCGGCGAGGATATGTACTTAGGTGGCCAGCAGAATGTGATCTAGGATAGTGCTGGCCGTCCGGGAATGGTGGGATTTATTCATGCACGCATGTGCAATGCACAGACCCGCTTGTCGTCATTCACTTGCTAACGCGACACGCGCCTCCCTATGTACTGTTATGTTAACCTTTTAATAAGAACCGAAGAACTATGCGCTACTGAATCAAAACATTTTGCGTGTGCGGAGGTCCAGCACCTGCACAACCGACAGGCAACCCTCCCCCCTAAAATCCGGTTGATTTGCACATTTTATACAAGTGTTTATAAATCACCGAAATTTTAATAAATCAAAAGTCCCAGTAGGGTAAATAGTCATTTCAAAATGATAAGTAAACGGTTAATTCCGAAATTCCGTCATGCAATTGGAGTTTCTAGCTTTAGATTTGATGGTTTCCGAAATAAATATTTGTCCACAGGTGTATGAAGGTTTAACCCCGTCCGTCATCTACTTTTATTGTATTCAGGTCCGTCAGCAGAACAATAAAAGAAAAAGACGTGAATTTTAAGTGGTTTTCAGAGCCAAATGTTAGTACAATGCTGCGAAGAAGGCTCACTGGTCTTTATTTGAAGGTTAACACCGTTATTTCGAAGTAATCCACCTTTTAGTCAAAATATTTTAAAGCGCCATAGCTCAGGATATGCGAAAGATTTCGATATCCTAACTGCTGAACTTCCCAGTTGAACGAGTGTATTTGGTGGACAGCTCAAAAAGATAAGGAAAGGGATTCAGTTTCCGCTAGATAAAAACAAATATCCAGCACAGAAACCGAGAGGTGCCCAATAGTGAATGGCAAGGGAAAAGTGGTAGCCTGAGTTCGAAAGTCTACCAAATCTCCAGTAACAATCAAACGTCAAGTTCTGAAGAATCCTAATCTTTGAAGGAATAATTACTACCGGGAAGGCCATGGGTTAGGGAGAAGACTGCGACCATAAATTGTAACGAATTTCAATAAGATCGACGCTATATGTATTTGCTGGTGTGCTAAATAGTTCGCAGTCGATAATGGCCAAAACTTTTGGAGAGAGAGAGAGATAGAAACTAAACGAATAATGTTGACAGATTTGGAGAAGAACAACCGTTAAACTGGGTTGGAAAATTGTTTTTATCAGCGTTCTTAAGGGCTCAATCCGTGTTTATTAAGTGGAGGGAAAGAAAGCTTGAGACGCAGCTCTGCAGTATTAACGTTTAAGATGCAGATCTTGACGTAACAGCAGTGGCTCCATAAGACGCATTTGAGGAGAGTAGAATTTATACTTGACGAAAACAAACTCAGATTGATCAGTTAATATATTCTGTTTGATATTGCCGCATGACTGCCATAGGTATGCGTGGACGCTTTTGGCCCCGGGTATATCGAAAATGCAGCCGACTGACAATTCTACATGTCCGTGTTCCCTTTAAAAACTTCTCGCATTCGCCACCTACTGCGATACATGCGAGGACCTCAGCTGGGGGAAGCTAGACCATGGGAAACATATGGCTGAGTAATTCCTTAAGATCAGTTGAACAAACAATGCTGTGAATCAGATACAGATCCTGTCTTACATCACCCAGCCGAGAAATTTTCGGGTTTGTGTTGCAGCTCCAGATGATTCAAATGTATCAAGAAGGATTATGTCCCCCAAGTGGGATGGGGAACAGTCACCCAAAGCACTAACAGCTAATCACCTGTTCCTTCAGTATGCTACTGATATGGGCTAGAGATATGGAATGGACACATATTGCTTATTGGTCCTGTGACCTGGACGCTAAGCACTCCAGTCACAGATTCTTTTGCGTGAACTACGGCCTTCATCCTCTCAGTTTCGATTAGGAATATTCAAATTCACAAGGAATAAATCCCCGGAGTTTTCCTTCCAGCGATTATGTTATGACCAGTTAAGAACGGGAAATAGGCTAGAAATCACCATGCGTTTGTAGTTAACGTTTCCCCTAGACTGGTCACCGCCCGCCGGGTGAACCTCCACTGGAGTTCCTGACTGGAGCTCTAAGACAACACGGAGTCGTCCGTACTCCGTTCTGCAGTCATGCAATTTTTAATCATGTTCATATTTAAGTTAGTAAGACCCCGGACATTCAATCCGATGAAGCAGTTCATCCTCAGCAAATGTTTCAAAGAAGCAAACAGTAAGCTTTAAAGAGATGATTTGATTTGACTTCCGTACAGTTTAAAAGTAATATATTAATGCACTGGGACTTCTTTTCTTGGCCGGACGATTTTAGTGTCATTGACTGAGCCGAAAGGTACTTCAATTTTGACAAAACCAAGAGAGGCACGTGATGCTAATGAGATTCAGGTGGAACGAAGTGGTGAGAGGACAGCCCTGTCTAGATGTTGCCTTACAGACAAAGCACACTTCAAATTAATAAGAGGAAAAAACGAGACTAATTTCTGGTGGCGTTCTACGGGGGTTACAGAGGTCGGAACGCGGAGAGACATGCCAAGCCTTAACTTGAACTTTAAGCTCATGCTTAATGTGTCTAGGAATTCAAACAGCAGAATGTTATCTGGTCAGTGGTATTAAACGGAACAGATGGACAAGCCGGGCACCTCTGAATAGGGGGCGCAGTCTGTTTTTAATCGTAGTCCTGGAAGGTCCAATTTGAAATGACTCATGTTCTATAAGAGCTATCGTTTCGCAAATACGAAAAGGTGTCCAGTAAACGAATATAGGTTTTCAAGAATATTAACATACCATTCCTCTCTGAAAGAAATTAACCATTTTAACAAGTGGAATTAAAGATTACTGATTTTACAATCGGGTAAAGCACGGAGATGGAGCGAACACGTTCGTCTTTTAGTATTTTCCTGGTTGAACCCCGCCGGGCTTCGCATATCATAAACTTGACAGTTTTATTTCTGGCTTCTACAGCTAGGGATTTCGTATTGGTAGAAGGTAGCAGTTGGCCTCTGGTTTGGATATGAAAAACAAGCCTCAAAAAGGGGTGCAAATTAATAAAAGTTGGTGATCAGATGCTTTAAAATGGACGTTAGATGGCAATGCTAAACGGTCAAATGAGGCATCGTAGAAACCAGCGGGGAAATACCGCAGTCCAAGCTCCATCACCAAGCCTCGTCCCACCAAACCCATAAACCCCTTGGTCACACGCTTTAGATCACCTGACTCACGTACAGGATATGTAGGTCTCACGTCAGTGGGAAGCATGTTCTTTGATGCAACATGGTACCCGATCCGGTCGCGTGCAGCGAACGTAGACTGGCTGCCTAGCTTTGTCAGACATGGTGTCCAATGTTCCAGTCTCTCTTACGTTTGTCGGCAATACCATTCTGCATATATCATGCGCCGTTGTGCGGCTGCTGGTTGGGCTCCTAAAAGAGCCCGTTAGGCAAAACGAGATGAGTGAGTTCCGTAGAGATGATCGGAGAGCGCCTTTCCACCATTGTGTATTCTCGATCGCAATCGATAAGACAATGAGCCCGTGGCTCAGGGGATAGAGGCGTTGGACTTCTAACTAGCAGGTCGCGGGATCGAACCCCAGGTCTTCCACACCTCGGGGTTGGGGATGACTGGCTGACGACGACTAATAAGCCAGCAATGGCCATTCTAGTTTCCTTTGTCTTTGCCGGTAATAGCATGTTGCCTCTATCATGCGCCGCTGTACGGCTGCAGGTTGGGATCGAGAGAGCCCGTAAGGCACAACGGGACGAGTGAGTTGCGTCGAAATGATCGGTTAGCGCCTCTCTACCATGGTGTCCAATGGCAACGCCAGCTGGTCAGCAGGCTTGGACCCTCAGGGCGTGGGGCACACCTAGACGGGCCGTTTGGTCACCGTGCGCAGCTCACCTCCTGCGCCCTCCAACCTATGGGGTACGCGGCAGACACGGTGCATGACTCACTCTTCATTACAATTCAACCGCAGTTGGGCCTCTAACAAGTCGTTAAAAGTTGTGGCCTGAGAGGCTGCCAACTGACGGGATAACACAATGTTCGTGGTCAGCACTGTGTATGTGGGTTGACTGGCTGGAGGACTAGGAGTCGAGCTCATTCGATCCTTCTCAGTGTACTCTCTGAGGCACTCGCCCCTGTTTTGTGAAAATTTGGTACACTTTGTGAGGACCAGGTCATATTTGGCCCGTGTTGAAGTGTCGCTTAGCTTTGACAGTCGCCAGGCCCGAGCCCGGCTACGGCCCTCCAAATCCTGTATTCCCGCCGAGCTCAGATGAGCGAGGGAGGAGAGAGTGCAGCAGATGCTGTGCAAGTTTGCTACCATGACTATAAACTAATTCCCGCGCAAGTCACCCTCACCCCTTGGCCCGCTATTCTGCGCCTGCGACAGTCAAACTATCAGGTTAGGCGCCCTACCACTAAAGCCAACGCCTCGTGTTCAGACTAATTTCCCAGAAATGGCCACTCCAGTTACGCCAGTCTTCCTTTCACAGTACTGATCAGTCGCCGCTGCACGGTCATCTAAAAGGACTCCGGATTGGATAGTATCACGACAGCTGAAGTTGAACAAAAACAAAAACACAGTTGCTGGGATTAGAGCGGATGTAAGTGCCTTGCACTGCCCGGATAACTGCGTAAAATGGCAAAACAGAAAGCTTTAACTGCGGAACCAAGCAGTCTCCGAGAAGTGTGACACAGCAACCTAGAGACGGCGGTTAGAACACTTCCTCGGTCTGTATAATTATTGGTCCAGTTATCCCACCTAGACAAAAACACTAATTAGAAAAATAAAATTCATTAATGGGATGTGCGATACTCCGTGAGATGATTCAGATGCTCATTGTTCGGAAGAATTAGATTATGACTACGACCATTGGCTTGTAGGATATTTTTGCCTTATTTTCTGACACGTCATATCTTACAGTAAAACAGATATGCAGGTTAGGAGAAAATTTTTTAAAAAAAAACGCACACAGGTCCTCTATGTACAGTGATAAGTAGTTCACATTACTTGGAATGAACATTCTTTAGACCATTTATACGTGGCTTAAAATGTCAAGTCCAGTTAGAATGAATGAGCCCGAGGGCAGAAGACATAGTTCTTCGCACTTAACAACCATACTTCAATGGATCAACATTTGTGTTCAGCGTCTGTCGGGATTTTCGTGAGCGGTTGACACGAAAGACAGTTGTCATTCGGTGTCACGAGGGACGACCGGTTACAACTGTTTCCGTCCAGTCTAGACCGGTCTGGAAGCAAATCTGGACAACCAGGCAAACAGCGTTCGGATATTAAGCCATAATTTGTGAGGATATGAAGAATTTTTCCAGGTAATAAAGCGTTCAATGATTCCCACCGGAAGGCTGCCGACCAACACCTACGCGATCGCCGCCACATCTGCTGAAAATTAGTCGCATTCAGTTGCCGGCAACGATGTAGTTAAATTACACTCCAGCGAGGAGCGCAGTGCTGATTTATTAACTCACTTGGTTTTTAAACTCCTCAGTGGACATCAGTATATGAACGATTATTTCAGGCCTACATTTAACTCCAAAAGACTACCGTTCGGCTCACGAAAAATGAATAAGACCGGCCGGACGAGGAGGTCAGATTAGGTTCGGAGTGTTATGCAGCGTAGCCCGCTACAGTGGAGCCAGCGCTCAAATAATCACCCTTTTTTCCCTTATTTCGCTCACTGCTCCTCTTTGGGTCCGCATTACTCCACATCGTTTGCACCAGGCCTAGATATATATTATAATATTTCGAACGGTCAATACTTTCCAAAGTTAAAGTAGACTATGCGAGTAAGAGACCACACGCAGTCAGGAAAAAATCACGACCAGACGAGGATGACTGACGGAGCGAGTTTCGTTTATCCTCGCAATCTGCTATGACACATACATATTCCAACTGTCTAGTCCTCTGATAAGAGGAGGAATGTTTGACGACTCCAAAATTGAAGACAACTCGGGTTATCACGGGAAAGGAATAGGCGTTGTAGTTCACTAGCACAGGCTATCATTGCTTGGCGACGTTAGGGAAGTCGAGTAAAAATATAATGAATACTGGCTTCATAAATTTTCTCCTGGAGGTTATTTAAGCAATTAGTACCCATAAGAACACAAACTCATCGAGTTACGGGATATATTCGTTCCGTTGTGCTTTAGCACTCAATTTAGAGCTCTCGTTGGCCGTCGCATAACGAACGTTAATGTACGCAGAGAAGGGATGTCCGCGAAGCAAAGCGAGATTTGGATGGCCATTCCTGAATTATCAGTTATCACCGGTCAGCAATACCTAACCTCAGGTCTGGAACACCTGGGAGTCGAACCCGAGCTCTTCCGGCACTGAGCGTTAAGTAGCCCAACATTCTACCACTGAGCCACCGGCCCGGGTTGGGTGCTGCTGGGTGACGACGGCCAGAAATGTCCATCTTAGCCTCTTTTGTCTTTATCCATATCGCCGTTTCCGCAGAATCTACTAAGTCTGAACCGTCCAAGGTCAGTTATACATTCTCACAAAATAACTAAAACAAGTGAATAATATATTATCAAACTGCTAAGTCTAGGTAAAAGCTAAGAATATCACACTTCAGGAATAAGTGCTGGTGCAATATTGGTTGGAAAATGCTAGATCCACAAACGCCAAGGTTGCATTCGTGTTGATGTACTGCTCAGATCTTACTGAAAAAGAGTGTGCTTAATCGTACGTTAACTCTAAAGGACTAGTTGGATCTAAGGAAGTGGAGGCATTTAACGGGGGCGGGGGGGGGTATACTTGCGTTCTGACCTTGAAGGCAACGCTTTCGGTTACAAACTTACAGAGACTAAGTAGACATCGGAACATATTTCGTTGTATGACGCACAGGCTCCCAGTGCCAACTGTGGGCGTGAAACGAATCTCCGTTGCGTTGCGCTCTGTGTGGCTGGCGTCACCGTTGTGCATGGCGATGATTCGTAGTCCCAATCATCTCACGCCTTGAAGGTCTGTCTTCAAAGAGGTTTACGGGGCTGTGTGAGGCGCAGATAAATTTTTGCGACGGTTAACTGAATGGTCGGTAAACATCTAGGGTTCTTGCTCGTGCCTTGGTGTGTTATCGTCAATTCGGTCAACGTCTTCATCGACGTCAAATGTGAAGAAGTGCCCCATAAGACGTGGACCTCACTCAACACTCCGCCTATGGACAGCGTTACCGAAAAACCCCGTCCTTAATTAGAAGAAGTCCATTGACGACTACCGACTTCAATGCAGCTACGGAAATACGAACTATGTCACAGAAACCGACTGACAGTTGCGAATGCGTGTGCACGAACACAAGTTGTCAGTTTAGGCTCGATACCGGGGGTTGACATGCCTCCCAATTAGGTGAGGCGCACTCCCAACTCTTGCTTTGTTGAATATATTGGGCGTGGCGACGATCGGCAGTCCGAACTCGACAAGTGACGGCGCCCACCACGCGCTCCACAGAATGGGCGCAGCACCCGGGACTTGTGCGTAAAGTGGTTTACAGGGAGTCAGACATGCACAACATCTACAGCGCTCTCTCTCTCCTCCCTCTCGCTCCGGCAACAAGACGAATGGAGGTAGGTGCAGGCGCAGGGCTCTACAAGGCCAACCAGCCCACCTACCCGTGTCGCACGCCAGTGACAGAACGATCAACAGTAGACTACAGCATAACACGTCAAAATTGCGCTGTGAGGTAGATTGGATAAAAAGGGCAAACGTCGCCGCATCAGACTGCACGAGCGTCAGCTTGCAAGTAACCGCGAAGGCAGACACAGCAGGCGGAGCCACGGTTTCACAGGCCGGGTCAAAAAGAAGATAGCCGGGATTCGAACTCGGAATCCTCAATTCGCGTCCAGCATGGATTATTCTATGTCTGGTTCTGCGCTTCGCCTCGGTTACCGTTCATAATTACGTTTTTTTGACGGCGCACGGAGGTTTTAATAGCAGTCTTTAATCACAGTCGCGACTCCTTGCGTTTTCCCACTTTGCTTCTGGTCTGTGCTGTTCATGTAAGTGTGCGGGTGTTGAGCCTCGCGATTATGGGGTAAGGTCGAGGTCAGTAGGGTAAAATGTACGACAGCGGAATGAGGAAATTATTGTCTTCGTAACCAGGTGTTGCTGTCGCTCCTGGTGGCTGTGACCATTGACGAGGCCAGGGGGCGCGCGTGTTGTGTGCATTGAGTCGTGTCTGAGAGCCTGCTGTGACAGCTACGTCAGAGCCAGACCCAGACTGCTTGCGCTGCATGTTCTGCTCGGAGACTTTGCCTAAACAAAGTAGTTAGCCATGTGGAGAGCGCGCAAATGATTACTGTTCCTGGTGCCATTTTCGACGAGCCCGACTGTCCAAGCACCCCAGCGGAAAATGAAGTTCCTGCGTTAGTAACTCGATTGTGGCAACCACCTGCAATGAATGCGGTAGCCGACATTTTGACAGGCACGCAGGCGCATAGCAACTACATGCTACAACACCTGGACACTCAGACCATTATCGCACCACATGCGACTTTCTGCGATGTACTCGGAAGCTGCCAATTTTAATAGGCATGCAATGGCATAGCCACTACATCTTGCTAATACCGCCGCACCCTATGCGACCCACTAACCTTATCTCGTATTGTCTCTGACGATGGATTTGAGTGAGAATCAGAAACGTCAGGCTAATAACGCTCTAGTTTCGGCGATCGTGTCTCCTTCTTCGCCTTGTTCTCATCCACTCTGATGGCGTCATAACATCCAGCACTAAGGCCAGCCTGCCTTGTAAATTTTTTCGCAGCGTTCAAGTGCGTCCGTCATGAGTTTCTGGGGCAGATTGTTGAACTACATGGTACAGTACCTGTGCTAACTCATGAAATGTCACGAATTAACACAGGTTAACGCCTTTAACGCAAAATCGGTAAACACTACGGCTCCCAAAGTCTGATAGCGGAAAATAAACGATGTGCCAAAGAAATAAAGCAAAGTTTGGTTAAGAAAATATTATTTACTGAGATAAAAATAAATAATTTTCGACAAAAGTCACATTTTCGAGAAACGCCTATATTACAACTAAGTTAATAAAGGCTACGTATGAGGACACTTCCACACTTCGTGGTTGGGTATGACTGGCTGACGATGGCTAATAAGCCAGAAATGGCCATTCCAGTCTTCCTTGTCTTTGTCAATAATGCTATTCTATTGAATTTTCAGTCGGGCGGCGGTTGACTGAGATAAAGTGCACTGAAGATATCGCTCCGCTCGCAACAAGCCTTGATGACTTAACGACTGTGTCGCGGAGGGCTGAAGTAGTTAAATCAGCCGGTTCGTTCATATACAGGTCTCCGCAAACATTCCTATTTCTATAGCGAAGCAATGGGGTGAATTCAGTGTTCTTTGAAGAATTAAAAGGCGTTCTTAAATCGTTTTTGGAACGAATGGAACTGCACATGGAACTACCCATGTTCTGGTACGTCATTAAACTGTTTCTTGGCTCAAATCATTCGGCTACTTATAAGTACTAGATCACTTAAAATTTCTGGTCCTTTGACACTTCTAAATCCCACTTAACCTGGAAAATCCGCACATCGAGCGCCCGAGGATGTGTGCGAACAGCAATTCAATCGCGCTCGGGACTACTGGGACGTACGCTTTGTGAAAATACTAATGAACTTTACATTCGCCCTGCGCACAGACAGGGCGAAGCTTAAGTGCAAAATTTTTCAGTGCGTGCGCCGAGGTCTGTGGGTGGGAGAGCAAATGAAACTCCTGCAAATGTGAATAAAACTTGCCGCATCTAAGGACTAACCAGAGTTGGCCGACTATCCGTTCTATACACGACTATCGTGATATTCAGCGGCCAAATTAAATAGGGCCTCTACAAACACCCCAGGATTAAAACCCACCCCAATCTCAGCCATTCAAACTCCGTTAACTAGCTTCCCCTTTTCGGTTTTGCGTTGGGACCATCCCTCGCCCCCAACTCTTCATCTAAGTATTCCGGATACATGGCCCACGACTAATCCATGCGAGGAAACGATGGTCCACTAAAGCGATTCTCCCTCAAGCAAGGGAACCAAATGCCTGCTCGTCACCGTCGAAAAGCCCGTCCGTCCTATCTTCTCTTCTAGGAAACATTAGCTAAGCCCAGGGACAATCAGCCAAGGGAGGCCTGTGATGTACCATATGCTCTCTGTCTTTCCAAGCTGTTCACTTCAACCGTGTAACTGAGATGCAGTGGCCCTCGAATGGTCTAAGACGGCGTTGAAGTTGTGAACATGATTTAAACACACTTCATTGTAAACAGAGGAAACTGGCTCACTGTTACGCGCTGATGGGTGGAGGTAAACGAGGAGAGCCGAGGGATTCCTTTGATTCTGACAGCCACGGAAGCGTGATGCCGGAATCGCAAGAACCCCCATTACCCGACTTCTAACGGCTCTAGAGCACCCTAGACCTGGTGGTCGCGAATTGGCTGTTTCGCACGCAATAACCTTCCGTCCCCCAGTGGACAAATCCCGAATGTTTGGCCAGCCACTAATCGGGCCGCCGCATAACCAAAAGGCATCCGGGTCATCCGACGATACGGCACAGACTGGCTGGCTAACGGCCTGCGCGTATCCAGTGGCGATTTAGTTTGTTGTTTTAGGCGGTCGCACCTTCGCTTCGCACTAGGCGGTGACATCCAGTCCCCCGCTATTACACTCATACACCCCCAATCTCGGCCACAATAGTAAGGGCGGAGTATACCTTAAGGTTAGCCAAGCCATTCGTGGTAGGAATCGAGTCAGTAGGTACCGAGGGCCATCTGCGACTGCATTCTTTGCATCAGATTACTTGTGGTAGTGCTGGAGAATGTTACGCTGCAGTGCCGCATGGACCGGAAGCCAAATACCATCAAGAAATTTCAACTGAAGACAGTCCCAATATTGTTCAGCGAGCTCAGATCTCGGTCCGACGTCATCACGCAAAACTTTACCTACACCACGAAGTGAGGTATTTGCGCAATCGTCGATAATGAGCAAACGAACCGGACTACCACCAGTCTTTGGACCGGTATATCGCGAAATTCATGTCAAACTGAGGTGCCGAAAAATCTAAGTTGACTTAAAATCCTTTTTGTGGGAGTGTGTAACAAATTATGGTCCATACACCGACGCCTGTCAATTGTGGGGTAGCTTGCGTAGCTACAGCCGCCTGGACCGGTAATCGTTCCTAAGGCGGTGGTGACGCTCGGTGGGTGATTTGCAGTATTGCGCTTCCGAGGGTATTGTTGCTCGGTCAAGACGATGCTGCAACCGAGATGCGTTTCGTCCATGGTTGTGCCCTTCCCCAAGCGTTCTGTCAGTTTACTTTGCCCAACCGTAGAACACCAACACCCCGTCCTTCCAAGCATGCCTTGCATTGTGACGTCGGGTCCCAGTTTTTGCCCTTTCTCACTTAAAATTCTAAGCTCCTGCTACCGTTTGACGATGGTTGGAATTGATAAGATTACTGAGTTGAAAGGACTGCATTGTTCATTGGTTTTTGCCTCTTTTAGCTCTGCTTATCTCATGCATATTGTTTGATGAGACACACTGTTTTCTGACATCCATTTCATTTAACATCTGGCGCATTGACGACCGGTGATGGCCATGGAGCGGGTGTCCGTGTCTACCCACCTTTATGGTGGGCAGTTGATGAGCGGTGGGAATCACACGGGGTAGGACAGCCAAAGGGCCTAATAATAGAGATGGACGATAGGCGTAGTATGCACTGGCACTAGATCGGCAGTGTGGGCTCGGTGACTGTCACAAATCCAGACGAACAAATGAGCACCAGTTGTTGTTGTTGTACCACGGGAGACAAACTAGTGGTTTTTGGAGGAAAGAAATGCAACAAGCAATAGAAAAAGACAGTCCCCTCTCGCAGTTTGGCAAAACGACCCAAACGTCATCAGGGACAGAGGGAGGATCAGACCAGACTGTGGGTACTGGTCAAGGGGGGGTGGGGTGCGCCTCTAACGCCCGCACGTGAAGGAATTTTCAGACGGTCTATGGGCAGGAGTATCAAACATGGGCTGGCGCACGCGATTCCGGTGTGTGCGGATTGTGGGACGGGGAGGGATTAGGAAAGGCCTATTTACAAGGGGCGTCGAGCTCGAGTTGCTCACGCATAAGGAGTGCGAAATAAGAGTAAAATTGACGGTCCATGGGACAGGGCTTGGCCGCGCAGTAAACCGAGAGGCAACAACGGCAGCAAAGGGTCCCTTGTAGACACTATTTTCTGCGACTGGATGAGGACACACCAGACGACCGGCGATGCGTAGGCGAGGGAGTGCGAGAACGAGATCGCCGCGAACGACGACTCGATGCCGGAGATTTGCAGGAAGAGCGAGCCTGTAGCGGTGTATAAATGGGATAGGCGTCACAGCAGATGTGAGCGATGACAATAAAAAAAGGAACATGCTCTTATGTGGATAGAAAGTGAGTTGGAGGTTATGGGAGTTCGGATACATTTGCGGCGCGTCGGCCAACTCACCGACCGATTTACTGTAAAGTGAAAACAGTATGAATAGAACTAGTGTCCGATCACCTACTTAGCGGGTCAAGGCTGGGCTCCTACTGGCCTGAGACATGTGCTGACCAGGTCGTGCTAAGTTCATGGGTCCTAGACTAATACCTTAATTACGTGTAGCGGGCGTCAGACATGGGCTCGCGCCACGTCAGGCACCGCGCCCAATCTCATTGTCCTACCAAGAACAGGCCACAGATAAAAAATATAGAAGACTGAGACAAGTACTGATGGCAACTCAACGCCAAGTCCGACATGTTCACAACTAACGTGAGGCATTAAAAGTCATGGCCTGTGAGGGGGAGGAGTGCTAATTTACGGAATAACTCTGTCCCCCCTTGGAACGACTGCCAGACCGAAGTGGCTTCTTTGAATTAGGCTCTAACACAACCTTTCTCGTATATGAGATACAGCGCGTGGCCGATCTCATGAGACGTTGGCCGAAATTCTGAAATGCGTTTTCAACTAGGAAGGATTAATAAGGTGGCGCTGTAAGATTAACTGTTATGCAGCATAATCCTGTAGTATTTCGGACTCGCCAGGATGTCCGATTGTGAATGCAATTCTGACTTCTCGCAGAAACCGCACTTGACAAAAAATGACTACCTAAGTAGCATGCCTTTGTGCACATTGATTTGGGATGGTCTTATATATTCAAACATATTTTATAGAAAACAAATACAAAAATATGCTTTTTACTCGTTTAGTAGAAAACCACACTGGATTTATATTTTGTACCCTAAGGAAGGTTATCTTTTGGTTTTCAAAAGGTTTCTAATTGTGAGATTTTTAAGATCGTGCGATGTCCACATATACAGCATCGCACGTGTCCGTTTACCAATGTTCCCCGTGAAGTGTACAACACATCGCGTATCCATTGCAAAATCTTATTAACTCCATACAGTATCCTTCTAAAGGCATAGAGGAATATATGATTTTCCTTACGCTGAACACATGAAACTTGTAGACTGAAATCGCTAAACGCTGATGCAACGGCTGATCAGGCTCAAAATTATTCGGTAATCGGGAAACTTTTTCAAAACCTCAATATACAATTTTTCCGGGTATAGAATGTGAAGACAATGTGGTTTTCTACTAAACGAGTAGAAAAAGCACATTTTTGTGTATGTTTTCTATGTTGCATATGTATGATAAGAGCATTCCAAGTCGATGTGCACAAATGCATGCTACTTAGGTAGTCATCTTTTGCTCAGTGCGGTTTATGCGAGAAGTCAGAACGAAGTGCATTCAAAATCGGACATCCTGGCGAATCCGAAATACTATAGGATTATACTACATAATAATTAATCGTGGCCCGCTAAAAGCCGGCGCATGGAAGGTAGCTAGGTGACGAAATGCTAGGCTGCAATGGCTCCTTAATGGTACTCCGGCTCGTTTAAGGTCCGAAATCCTGACATTGAAAACAGGTGAAGGTGTGGAGTAGCAGGTGTGGAGTAGCAGGTGTGGCGCGCGTATAAGTGGCTTCAGCCCCGGCAGTCACTATGTCCGCATTCAGCCCAAATCAGCTCGACTGGGGGGGGGGGGATATGGTGGGTGTGAAGTCAGACAAATCAACTTTAATACAAACAAATTCACGAGCAAGTAACTACTGCGTCCTCCCCTAGACATTGAGGCTGCCTGTCGTCTGGGAAAGACAATATCGGTAGAGTGGTTCACTTTGTTGGATCAGTAGCCATACGGAGTTGGTTTAAAATTAATCCAGACACCTGCATATGGAATTCCGCCCGGTCTACTGATTACCCGAACACCAAGTTTGATGCGGTGGTGAGGACCGCAAGCTACAAAGGATGAAATGTCAGAACAGGAACGGATGCAACTAGGCGTTCGATTTGGCAAGACAGAAGACTGGTCAAACGCCAAAACTGCAGATTTCCTTATCCGAGATTCTAAACCCTTAATGTAGTTCAAAAACAGGGATCAGATATCGGTAAAAAAACAGGCGACATTTGCGAGGCCACCAGCGGATTTATTACAAACCCGGGAGCGCTCGCCCAACCCAACCTGTTTTAAGTGGTCTTTTACGAAAGAATTACCCCCCTCCAAAAAGTTCGGTGATTTTTGAAAATAAAACTTGTTGACCAAATCTTTGCTGAGAATGACCCCAGGGAGCATTGTATCCCTAAAGAACTTAATTAAAAATGGCATTACTAATTTCTTACCAGCTAAGACTAATCATTCAGCATGCACCGATTGCGGCGGGCATTGTAAAAGAGTATTGGAGTAGGTTCAGGTAAAAGGGTGGTTACTCAACTAGTCACAATATGGACTGTAAGTCGATTCAATAAACTTACTTTTAATATTGTTGAGCGCATAGGCCTGTGCTTAGTGAGGTTGGTGTGTACCACAATGAGCGAAGGTGACGACCTTTGCGACTTAGTAAGTCAGCTGTGTGAGAATAATGGTTTTACGCATGCAGCGCAAGAACGACTAAACGAAGCAGATGGAGTTCGCTTACGTGGGACAAACTTGTGAAGCTTACAATTCCGACAAAGGCATTTATACCAAATGTCGACTTGGAGCGCTACATTATAGGCCGCTCAGTCTTTCGTTAATCCAGAAACGGAAGAAGCAACTAACTTTGGGAGCTACTGGAGGAGAATTCCACGCTGTTTACGCGTCATGCAAGGTTTAGTTGGAGATCATAATTTTGGAACGTCTGGGTGGGCCCTACTATCTAGCACCGGCTCTATCTCTCATGAGATACCTTTTGCAGGAAGCACCGTCCCACTCGTCACTTATAGTGTCGATGATATTTTGTTAAGGTTACGACGTTCGATCTTAGCTACCTAAAGTACACGCATTAAAATTCTACTTAACGAAATATATTTCTTGTTTAGTCTTCCTGTGCTAAAAACCAGCGATTACCAAAAGAAGCGAAGAGACGAGTCCCAGGAAGCAGACGTGAAGGAGACACGATCGCTGGGACAAGGGCTTTATTAGCAGATACGTATTTGCTGTTGTCACTGGTGATGGGTTCGGGCAGGAATCCGAAACGTCAGGCTAATAAAGCTCTCGTACCAGCGATCCTGTCTCCTTCTTTACAAAATCAACGATTAGCTGGCCGCCCGTCGGGGTATGTTACGTATTTAAGCGCTCTTCAATCATGTCTGTCATGTTGGATAGCCTAACGGCTGGCAAACGCTTTGGAAAAACGTTAAAGGCCACGCGTGAACTGTGGCAATATTACCTCCCCAGAATCGCGATGCCGACCACGGCGGATGCTGGAACTGTGGACAGAGAAGCTGTCATCGTCGGAGGCCTCGCCCTCCTCAATCTCCTCACCGGCGCTGCTACCGCCACCACCTTCAGTCCAGTTGGCAGGTCGGGAGCGTTTAGAGGGAGGTACTGGATGGTCGGGATCGGTGTCGTCGTCCTCCGACGAACTCGATCGCCGCCGTGGCGGTTGCCGCTGATCACGATCCCGCAGTGAGCGCGGCGGTGATCGGTCGCGTTGGGAGGCATGGTGTTCCCGAGAAGACTTGTGTTTATGTCGCTTGCTTGACGAGGATAACGAGGTTGATCCAGCAGCACTGTCGCCCCGGTTGGTGGAGGAGCGGCTCTTGGAGGAGCCACCACCGCTGCCGGATTTAGACTTCTTTGTGGACGGTGAGTTGTCTGTTGTGGAACCAGCAGCATCATCCGTCTCAAGTCGATCAAGAAGTCGGTCGCGATAACGTTGTACTTGCTGCAAAGAAAGGCGTGCAAACGCAGGTGGATAGTAATTCAGGCATGTTAAAGAGGTAAATACTTCAGCAAAATCGTATTATGCTCTTCCGGCAAGAGAATAGAAAATGCTTAAGCAAGTTACAGGTGGTTGAGTAATGTGAGAGCGTGTTCCATGAATATCAGCCCTGAAACCCCAATAGTATATTAACTAATGATTCATTGTTTGTCGTGACTACGGTATGTGCCAAGTCACAACTCGGGAGGTATGGAGCGTGAACATACAGCACTTTGGTAGTGTCGGGTATCGCTACCGCCCCAACGATGCGGACCGTGGTTTAAACGCCGCGGCCGCCCGCCATGAGGTTTACGTACGGCTGGCCGACAATAACAAAATAGGCAATAATCGTCGTTCTGTCTCCCCTAGTCGGAACATCTGCTGAAAAAGACCGGCGGACAAAACGCGCAGCAGACTTACCGTAGCAATGGCTTCATCCGCGACCGAAGAGTCACCACTTTTACGACTGGCCTCCAGTTCATCCTGGTACTTGACCACTTTAACTTCGATCTCTCTCAGGAGGGCTCGGCGTGACTCAGAGATGGCGCTGGAGGATTTTGCAGCTGAAGCGGATGACACCGACTGCGAAGCAGATGGTGGTGGAGGGGAGGGCGCTGCAGGTGACAGGGCATCGTCATCATCGTAGGCGACAAGACCTAAACCAGCCGCGCCGAACTCGTCAAGGGGCCTGCAAACAACGTGCAACAAGAGTTGAAATGTTCGGACATGTTGGTCGGCGCAAGGCTAGTAACGCTAATAAGGGCGGAAACAACTACCACAGACAGCCCCGTGCTTATGCTCTTCAACGCGATTCATGAAATGAGACTGCGGCCGAAGCACTATTGACATAAATTTGAAAAACCGAAGAACTACATGCAGCGGATCAAAGTTGACATAAATTAGATATAAGAAGAATGAAACAAATATTTCAGATTGGCAATTTTAACTGCTTAGCGATTAAATCGAACTTCCTGTGTTAACGAAGCAAGTATAAGTTGAACGATGCAACAGAAGGATCGTACGTAGATGACAAGTTAATGAACCCGCAAACGCGCTTCAAGAGAAACTCGGGAGAAGTTCGTGGATTTATTAAAGATTAGAGGCAGGAATAATTTTGTGCATTGCCGAAGCGAATTGGCGGCGAGGCTACGTTAAACACGTGGGAGTACCTCTTTCCGAGAAACTGCTCTTAAAGTACACCACGCGAGATTCTCAGGAAGGTTGAGTGTGACGGAACAGGACGGCCACACGTAGAAGACAAACAACTTTCACACAGGAAAGTGATAGGCCACGAGCTAGTTCGGGTAAAGTTAAAAAGCACAACTACACCACAACCGAACTTAACTATAACTGCGCTGGCTAACACTGGATGCGACTCAACACCGGACTAACACATTTTTGATGGGACTATCTTGCACTGCAATGATAGAAAATGTTAATGGTTTCTTCTTGCTAAACAACCGCGTTTTTCTAAGGACCATAGTACACAGTCATCATTTAAAGTAAGTACTTGGTCGAGATGGAAAGCACTTTTGGAAGAGCGGAGTCGGTAGTGAATATTATCTGCCTAAGGGGCACCGAGCAAATTTTACGAGACCAGGGCAAAGATATAAAAAAAAACTACGAATCCCGCCGCCACGACAACAGCTGTGATGAACATTCAGAAACGAATAAGCCGTTTGCGAATTTCCAAGGTCCTGTGTAACGGATTTGTCCACCAATCACTCTCTCGCTCGCGAGCGTGGATGCACTTCCACTCACTACACGTCTGAGCCTGCCTAAGAGAGGCACTTGAGCGGATGACATTACGCCACTTGACGACTCAATCACCTGATGCGGGCGCCACCGAGACGTGAATGCAGGAAATCGAGCATGAGGCAAGCATTGCGCTCGGCCACACCAGCACATGACATGAACTAATCAGGTTACGCCGAGGGGTCTGCACGAGGCCCCAACTATTGCCGTGTAAGTTTGATACGGGTTATAGCAAGAGGCTCCAGGCCACGTCAGCCACTCCACCCAGTAGCATCCTCCGTCGGCTTAACACGGACAAGAACTTGCTGTTCTCGCTAGATAGACAATCAGAAGTGCTTTCAAACCATCGCGACGCACTGATGTCGCAGAATTTAAGTTTCTCAACTGATGAAATAATTCAGTCCTCCGCAGTACCACGAGTCCGACTGCAATGGCTCGTGACCATTCATCTTTGCGAAAACAGGGACCCCCTCATTGAAGCATAATACGTGCGATCTACGGGGACCGGGTATGTGGCAGGCGTAGACGGACTGTCAAGCTTTGTTGTTTTGTAACTGGAACATTTCAGATATGAAAATAATAAAGATGCTGCGCAAGTCTGCCTAACTTTAAACAAACGCATGAACAAGTCAGCATCGCGCTCTCGGGACAGTGGTGCGCTTCTCTGCCTGTGAAGATCAAACTGTTGAGGGCAAACGTTTTAACACTGGAGCTACCGGACATGTACAGTCCGCTGCTATCGCGATATGTGCAGTGTCATATAGGAGTGGAGTTCACTGAGTTGCCTTCATGCCAAGACGGAACACGTCGCGACTTCACTATGCCTTAGAGATCTGGGTTGAGGACCCCCGAAGGCGATTGCTTAGCAGTCAATAATCAAGGCCAACGGCAAAAATCGGGACATCGGAGAGGCCATGTTGGCATGTTTGACGTCATCGGCCGGTGGTACTCCAACGACAGGTGCTTGCACACCCGACATGTAAATGGACTTTTCAGATTATAAAAGGGTACAAAACTAGTTCAGGACATCTAGCGGTCATAAATAGGCGGTCAACACTCCTAAATGGGTGGCGAGCATACGTAGCTTTCGATAAATTCTCGTCGGGCCAGTACAATTATATGGGAAGGGGGTGGAAGTAAAAACACGCCAGTGATAAGATAAATCGATTAAAGTTCGCCTCAAAACACAGGCTGAGTGTGAGAATGTGGGCGGGGGCTGCTAGCAATCAGTGTCAGGGGCGGGGTGAAAGCGGAAGGGCGCGGAGAGTGCAGCGTTAGTCGACCTGCGACCGCTAGGCGCGGTGCCTGAACGTGGTTCTTCTGTGCGCACAACCGTGGTTTTCGCAACCTGATGGCGGCCGCCTCTGCTGTTGCTAACAGGCGCTGGCCCAGTGGTTTAGGATAGCTCGATGGGACCTTATAGATCACACGAAACGCTTCATTGGGGTCTACATGATGTCCGGAATCGACAACATGCGCGAGAATGGCGCTGCTTATGCTCCTAGTTTCGCCTTTTCCCAGCCATGCCGGGAGGTGTTCCCGTATTCTCTTGGATAAGCGCCGACTCGTTTGACAAATATAACCTGCTCCACAGGTGCAAGTGAAGGAATAGATGCACCTTGAAGTGGTCTGGGGTGGCAACTTATCCTTACCTTACCTTATCCTAACATATGGTAATGTACTGAAACCGTAGCACTGTTCAGGTTTTTGTACTGTTATAATTGAAAACTTATAGAACCATTTAATTGGCGTATGAACCTTCTCGAATTGGCTTCCGCCTGCGCCATTGCTTACTATTTTTCTTAACACTTAAATTCCACAAAAGGCTAAATTACATGTTCTTGGAAAGTACGCGGCGATTTTGTGCAATTTTCAGACCACTATATTTCACAATTCCCGTTGCCTGCATATGCACAATTTATAAAATATGGTACGGAAAATACGACGGTTTTTGAGTAACCGGAAGTCAATACTATCTTCTATCTGGAACCCTTCATCCCTAAAGGCAGGGGATTAACAACAGGCCTCTGTACCTCAATTTTTTGTTACAATAATAACATCTCGGCAAAGCAAACCTATCAAAAATGGAAATTAGGAAAACTTACTTTCCATCAACATCCTCATCATCGAGGTTAGAAGGCTTGGTGACCTCCGACTCAGCAGCATCAGCAAAAATATCCCACCGATTTGACGTCACCGCTTCTTCCGCTGCCGACGAGGGATCAACAGACTCCCACTTACTGCGGATAAAGAGTGGAAGCGGGTCGGCTGAAGTATCCGCCCGAGTTGATTTTGTCGGTGGTGAGTGGGCCCTGTAGGGAAATGGGAGTGGTACTGTCACTCCGTGCATAAAGAACAAACTGAATTCCCGCGCGGCAGACCGTTTGCAGCAGCATTTATATTTCAGAACCAGAAGCAAGACAGTTGGAGCCCAACCAACGAATAGCAATGAAGTTAATAAAGTATCAGAGGTAGGTTAAAGGAGCGATAAAGCGCTGTGTGCTTGCGAGGGTCAAGCAGTTATTCGGCCGTTTATAGACAGGCATCTGAGAACCATTTTGCAATGACTACTTGCGCAGTCGGTGGATTTAACTACAAAAACAGAAAACTGCAAGTAGAAGACCCTACCGATACGGAGATCTGGACAGACGACTTGCACCGTGGACTCTCACTTATCATTTGGTCAAAAGGATTAACACAATAGAAGCTTGCATGCTACAAGTAGGATTAGGTGCTTAAAGCCACGCGGGTGGGTAGAGCAACCTACTTGAGCGAGAGTACAATACTTCAGGAGGAATAAGTAACATTTAGGCATGTGAGGACGAATAAGTAGATGCAAGGATCCCTGTGTACACTTCGCAATATTAGGAAATCTGTGTACTGTGGAAGCAAATAGGCAACATTTAACAGCAAATTGTTAGAACCCTCTACGGATATTCAATAGATTGAGGCGAACTGAATCTGCCAGAGAAGAGTCATAAAACGTTGCAGTCGAAAATGTTAAGGCTCCCATTTATTTACACGATTGTCTGGAGGAAACAGGGAGTGCGCGAAACGATGCGAAGAGGGTGGAAGCACTCACGAAGACATCGGCTCGAAACTTACGCGGTATTGAGTGGAACGCCCTCGTAGTCCTCATTTTTGTCACTGTCTAACGGGCTTCCATCAACATCGAGGGGGTCACCGTCGTACTGGACGAGGGGAGCTCCGTCTATTGACTCCACGTTCGAGGCTACAGCACTTGCCGACCTATTCGGGGTGTTGGTCTGATCCAATGGTACCCCAGCAAGTTCGTCCTCCTCAAAGACATTATCATCCTTATTCTGGAACGGTTTAAGGGGGATGAAGCAGCAGGAAGGTGCGCGTTACCAGGGAGACGAATACAGCATTCGAAGAGTAGGCATCAGGAGGAGGGGCGCTTACATTGTTTAAAAGTCCAAGGAAGATGTTTTGCAATTGAATGAGAAAGTCGTTAGAGTAAATTGTCCACTCCTCCCAGGCTCTGAAACAAAGCATAACTTTTTGCTAAAAAGGTGGGTTATTAACAGCGACAAGGCCGAAATCGTTACCTTTAGTTGTTCAGACTTCATTTTGCTGTCCAGGTCCCGATAAAAATCACCAATATTTGTGAAAATTTCCGGAAGGCGGAGCTCAAAGCTGAAAGGAAAAGGAAGTACTATTCGTCAACAAAATTACGGAAAAGGCACGAGTATAGCGTGCCGGACGATAAGCGGTAAACGTCGGATACAGACACACATAAGAAGGACGACTGCAAATCCACACGTTTGGCACGAGGGTAGATCCAGGCATAGATAAGCTAAAACAATGGCCATTCAGATGCCGAGGACATAGTCGTTACTTTTAAGAACTTAACTATATTTTAATCACACCGGTTAAAAGTGCACACGGCGGTCTATAGAGGGTGCCCTAGCAATTATATTTCACAAATGGCATTTTCCCTTGTGAAAAACACAGCTGAGGACAACTTAGCAGTCGATGAGCTCACGCGCCGGGTATTAGGAGACAATGCCCATATAAGAGGATAAATCTTAGTAAGGATCCAATTTTCTGAGGAACTACTAACTACTTATCACCTGAAAACGGAGCAGACCAATCTAACAATTCACTGCTATTATTTACTCAGTTCCGTTTCGGCCAGTGAACATTCTTTCAGGCAGACGAATTTCGTGTACATTACTTTGCCACTGACCCAAATAAAGGTGCAACATGCGCGAGCCGGAGTGCATGGGTTAGGAGTCGGTCTAGGGCGCAACAGTCCCTCCAAATGTCAGGCTGGTGTGAGGTTGACCAACTCCTGGTCTCGCACGAACTTGACTTTCCCAAATGCTGCCCGAACCTCTGGAACCTTCAGTGGCCATTACAGCAAAATCACAAAGTAACACCCAAAATCCTCTAACATCCTGTTGATTGTGAGAAGAGCTATGTCTAAAACAAAGTCCTCCTGCTTGTGACACCGACGCCTGCTCAAGAGCGCTTTGTATAAAAGGCCATATAAGTAGGTTAATTGTAGAAACAATTTCAAGACACACAACCTTATAGTCAACCAGGCCTCTGTTTGAGGTAATTCTCATGGGCCTGGCGGCATCACAATTACAAGCTACATGTCCAGCACAGTTGTGGGAACTCAAGCAACAATTATGCTGTTCACTAAAGAGGAATGCTAGGGGAGCAGAAGAAGTGGGAGTCAAGGGGATCTGCTACGAAGGATACAGTTAAGTACTTAGATGGGTGAGAAGTTGAAATCGGTGGTCTTGGCAATTTGTAAGTTGGGCGGGCGCTGAAAACAGTATAGCCAGCGACAAAAGTTTGTGAGAAATAGCCTCCATATGTGGAAAAGAAAAAAAGCATAGATCTGAAGCAACTACTTAGAACAGACGATATTCTGACACTACGGCAATTTTCCACGCAGTATCGGCAAAACGTCACTGGCAGAGAATGATCCAGGACAGTACTTGCAACATACCACTTGCGATAGAAGGAGGCGTTAGGAACCTTCGCACTCGAATTGTAAAGAATGTCAGAGAGCAGGAAGAGACGGGCAATAAGAGCGGATACGGTAGTAGCTGGTCGAATGGTAGTAGCGCCCTGATCTTCTGACTTTTCGCCAGACTTCTCCTTGCCTTCTTTTGCAGCCGACTCACCTTGTGAAGCCGGTCTTAGTGAGGCCGCAATCAAGTCAGCAATGTCATTGGCGGATTCAGCGTGCTCCAGGCACCACAGCATCAACTCGCCCAACTGTGACTTACTTGGTTCTAAGTCATTGATCCAACTAGTAAGACGGTTGCGCTGGGCCTCAGTGAGACCAGTGCGTCGGGAGTTAGCTGCAGAGTCACTATCTAGTCGTTCTTCGGTGCTGAAAACAAATCAGAAAACGAATAAAAACACAGTTCAGAAATAAGCCGTTGACAGACAGCAGCATAAACAGGAAAAGACCTAAAAGGCGATTTAGTCGAGAACTGGGTTTCCTGCTGGACGCTGTTCATCAACTCAACGCATCGGATATTTGTAAGATCAATATGAGGCAAAATATGTCCAAAAAGTATTTATGCATTTTCAAGTCTGTGGTATGCATGGTAAAAGGTCGCGGTCAGCCACCGCGTATGTTAAAAACAGGCGGTTTTAGGTTCGATCTACTGGACAGTTTAGTTACTTGCGTTGCTGGTCTGAAGGGCAGCAACTTTACGGCACATCGATTACTGCGCCCGACTTCGCCCTCAGCTACCTTGACAGTGCCTTGTTGTTGGTTCATTGCGCGACGGTGAGTGCCATTTCCTCACTAAAATAAACCTAACGCACTTTTGAACTGCCAACATGAGATAAAAGTTGAGACCTAGGAGGTTCTCAATCGACAAGCTAATTCAGTACTCCGAAATGACAGTTAGACTATAAAAGTCTCCTTTTATAGTTGCCGTATTGCAGCTTTCACTGAAATGAGATTCGAGCGCGTGAAGTCCCTTCCTTGCAGCACGCATAGGTAGCAGCATTGTCGGGTGAGCCAATGCACCCAGGTCAATTCACAGCCGTCCGTACTCTTTTACTAGGGGAACACGGCGTGTGTGGGAGGCTGAACAATTAATCGCCAATGACTTGATTGTGGGGGTGCGCGTCAAGTGACTAATTATCATGTTGACCAAGTCGCATGCTTAACGAAACCGGGTCGTACATGATCGTTTTCCTTGAAAAATACTAAATTCTTTTAGTACGATCAAATAAACAAGCTTCTGAATTGATATTTGCACTCACATTCTCGATTTGGCATACCGTCTAACGAATGCATGTCTTGTTTGAGACACTGGAAAGCGAATGTGCCATTTTTCTCGAATCTATTGGCAAGCAGTTTGCCCTTCTTTTTATTATAGCAGTATTTCGCTGTTTTCAACTCGTGGGATGCTGGCTGTTGCCTAGTATAGACTAGTGCTTGGGCCTCCGAAGACCAAGGCTTTATGCGATCACCCACTGGCCGTAAGTGCGAATGTAAAACTTTCGTGTCAGAAAATAATCATAACCACGTTTCCCTGATAGAGGGCCAGCTCGCCTTAACGAAATACGCACTCTATCGCGATTTTAATAACTTATAATAAACGCTTTTGGTCGGTTCAGCTGCTTACGCGTAGTTATTATGCTAGCATAAATCGAAATTTAGGATACCTACAGCGGGGACTTCGCATAAATGTTGTCAATTTAAACAAGGTTAATCGATGTCTTCCGTTTTTTTTAAAAAAACTAGACAACTATTAAAGCGAAAATCTGTTGAAAACTAGGAAAACGACACGTAGGCGTACTGCACGGAGGTTTCGGTCAAAGTGATGCTATGTTGGCTCTGAGAAGTTTGCGAGTGGTTATCGTGGAATAGTCGATATTCTTTAATAAAATAAGCAGTCACAACCATCAGTCGAAAATGTCCCTTTTCTCTCCATATAGAGTCACCTAGCTGACAAGCAGGATAACAATTACTCACTAGAGTGCTTCCTCCGAGATCCGGTGGCTGCAAGGTTGGGGAACGTAACTGGCGGAATACGGGTAGTCATCCTCTTCAACCAGATAATCCGGCATCCCATTTGTGAAAAAGTTCATCGGAGGTGGTCGCCAGAGAGGTCCACCTTCAAACATGCGAAATTCTTCTGGACTCCACTTTGTCAGGGACTCACCCTGAACGGATGAAACAACGATGAATAAGTGGGAATGAAGAAATCAGAGGGGCATGCCAGCAGACTGGGTTTGTGAACTTCCTCAAATTGTCCGGTCATGTAGCTTAATTCCGGAAAATTAATGGTACTTAACATTTTAAGTAGGCTTTATTGGTACAACTTCAAAACGTCTGAAACTACCAAGACTTCGCGAAGACTGAAGTGCCTGGGTTCAGTCAGAATTTTAATGTGGACGCAACTAGCTTCAGGGGAATAACCTCACGCGGTCGGCAAGTCTGCCGTACAACCACAGACACGCCTTAAAGCTGAGGTAGTGCAAGTAGCTACAGATGATCCAGACACCTAACAGTTGCGTCACGCAGTCATAGACAATCTGCAAAGTCATAGATCTCGGTGGGATTCAAACCCACGACAGTAAGGTGAAGGTTTTAGTACAGCCAACGCTCTTACCACCTGAGCTACGAGACCCCGCCGAACGACGCGAATTTAATGACATTTGGGTCAAGTTACCCAGACTACGTCTGGAATTCACCAAATCTGATACTGTAAGTCGACTAGCCAGGCAGGATTTCCCAAGTAATTGACCAACCGTAAAAAACTCGACGACGACTTTTTCACAGTCGGGTCAATATTAATTATTCAAAATCTGCCAAAAATTTATCAATTACGTGAAGCCTGGTAGCCATCTGGTGGATTCTAGATGATTTACTTAGGAAATCCTGCTTGGGCAGTCAACTTACTGTATCAGATTTGGTGGATTCCAGACGTTGCAGTAGGTTGGGCGGGTAAACTTGACCTAAATGTGATTAAACTCGAGTCGTCCGGCGGGGCCTCGTAGCTCAGGTAGTTAGAGCGTTGGCTGTATTAAAACCTTCCCCTTACTGTCGTGAGTGCGAATCCCACCGAGGCGACGATTTTTTCACAGTTGGGTCAATATGAACCTGCAAAGCGGTTATCAGGGCTTTTGGCTATAACCTGTAATGGGGCATAATAAAAGGACTTTAGGTCACCCCTGGTAAACTCTGTCAATGGTTTTCGTGGCCATACTGCAACTCCGTGAGCTCTATAGGCTTCCGACCTAAGTTTTTCCTTCAGTGACTGCTCATAAATGGTAAAGCTTACTTACGATGAAAAGGTGGAAAAATAAGAGTGGGTCGCACAACAAATGCAGAAGGCATGATGTCGCGGAGATGGTTACTACTTGGTACGGTTCGGGCTGTTGGTGATCGTCGCCCTATTGCCAACCCTACCGCTAACTTCTTTTTACACTGACTAGGTGTCCCAGTGCAGAGCTTTGCTTTTATATCAGTACAGAAACACAAGCTAAACGAAAAATCCGTCACTCTGACTGGGGCTTTGGAAAAAATGCCGGAACCAACGTTGTACAAGAGTTGCCAAACAACGTTCTGCAGTCTTTACTTCACCAGGCGATAGTCGACTGTCTAACTGAAATTATTTCCACCCCTGTAAGCTGGTTTTAAGACGGACTGGTCAGCTAACAAGTGGAGGTTATTTGCGATGTGCTGCAAAAAGCTCCCTCCTTATCCACGTAACAGTACTACAACGATGTGATTAACAAAATACTAGTTAAGATTAGTGCGACAAGTAAAAATAGGACAGGCCTTCAGGGATGTTATGACTAGTAAATATGTAAATCTCAATCGACGATGACCACAACCATCCAGGAGGGCGCGGTGATGCATCAATTCGCTTATGGTGATGGCCTGCAAAACATCGGCCTCCTTCTCTTCCAACACTCATCATGTCCCAACGCTGCAGCGGCTGGCAAAGCTAAAAGGTGTACGTTTTCAACTCTACGCGAGCTACTTCTCAGTGAAAGGGTTCCATATCTCACAGGCGAGAACGCCATTTGAGATCTCACATAGGCGTGAATGTCATTTAAGATCTCACAAAGGGGTCATTGTTGCTTGACCTCCAGTTCTGAGTGAAACCGTGCCGTCTAACCTGTTATAAACCTTCCAGCTCATGATTTACAGCGCGTCGTGATGGTTTAAAAAGTACATTTAGCTCTATGGCTAGATCGACCTCAATCCCCCCCCCCAATACCGTGTCCAACTGTTTTGTTCGAATCAAACCGACTGGGAGGATTACACTAGGGACGGCATGAGAATAAAGTCTCCGTACCACACGCAAACTCACAGAAGCGTGTAAGTGCCGTGAATGCGAACGCAGCTTGCTCGCCCTCGACCAACATAAGTCCACAGGCATTGAAGCTTACTGACGAACAGGGCTGTAAAGTCGTGTGTGTCCTGTTGAATTCTCTCTTAGTAAAGGCAGAACACGAGCGGCGCCGGAGCGACAATTCCGATTGAACAAAGGCCGTTAAAACGACGTAGGGTCCCCGCCACCATATAAAGATATTCGGACGTTTCCAATGTGACTATCAGAGCGACACAAGGTTTTGAGTATCATCCAGCCCTATTTAACCTTAAGTCCTTCCTAGTGTTTATTGAGCCCAATCTTATGAAACAACCCGAAATAGACTTCAATAAACGCATAGGTGGCATGTTGTACAACCCGCCGTCAGTGCAAGTCAAACAGATTTTGGAGTGCAGAAGTGGTTCACGTGTGCAGCAAAATACTGACAGTCACAAACTGCACGCTGTTGGAGTGGCCACGTTGTGCGGGTGTTCGACCAATGCCTTTCAATACGATCGTACAGAAAAAAATCGACGTAGAAACAAACTGTTGAAATTCCACAACTGGAGTATCCACTCGAAGATACACGGAGAACGCAGGGGGACCCACGGATGAGCCGAACCCTTTGCAGCTGTCATGCTGCGACAGGCAATCAGCAAAACACGTGTCTGGCCTCTCAGTTGTGCTGTACAGTGAGTCATTACAAATATAATGCCCAGGGAGTACGCTGCAATCTTCGAAGATATATCAGAGTTTGCTACACATCCTGGCGGACATTCGCGCCGGAGTGGCTGGGTTGGCAGTCTGCCATGATAGTGGGGTTAGCAACTGTTAAAGCTGAAGAATATTGGATGTAGAAGGAAGACGAATATAATGTAACACCGACAACATATTCTGATACGTCCCCACTCAGAAAGCCCACTTAATGGCCAGACTGAACTCTATGGGCACCGCATTCACAACGACAGGATGATGATCGCCCTTGTGTTCGAGGGGAATTAGCGCCAGGAGATGCGGGCATATTGAAAGTTTGAGAAAAAAGCATGTCTGGATAAGTGGCGTAGGAAGAAGTTGGGAAGTACTAGTGCAAAGAACATTATGCACGTAAACGCAGGACAAAACAAGCCAGCAGTCAATTCTTCTTACATGAAGTACAGACCATAGCTTCCATCGGTAGTACAGGTGCTCCGGTGTCTGAAAGTCGAAAAGAAACCTACAAAATGTTTTTGCGACAAGAAGACAGCACGTACCTGAACTGTGGGTTCTTCTCCTCTCGATGCATAATAGCCGCCTCAAACTGAGGACCCTCACGGACAACAAATTCGACCATACGATGAATCACAGCAAGCAGAGACCTAAATAAAAGAGGGTGAGAGGGCGTTGGTCGAATATGCGCTCGTTCGAAATTACCTGTCGGTTGGGACCACGACCTTGACTATGGCTTGCGAAAGCGTCTAGAAAAAAACCGCATGCATGTTAGTTTTCAGATAAAGAAATCAAAAATTATAGTAATGAAGCCTGTCGGTTTGTACGAATGTACTGTGAGCATTTGTTGGCATTCAACAACCATATTTCGGAAACGACCGGGCTGAACACTTCAGTACCAAACAAAATGCTTGACTAAAACTACTAAGCCCGAAAAAGTTGTGTACGTCGAGTCAGCAATTGTAAAAAATGGCATCATCAGCTTAAAAGAAGAGCCTGGTTTCGATGAGTCAAAGGGCTGTGCTACTCCACTTTATGAGCTTGTTTTAGCTTACTGTTACTGGTGACGACATTCATCGTTACTTATTTATCCGACCCTATTCTTCAGGTTGGGTGCACCGCAAACTGTCCCCTCCCACAGTGGTCGGCCAGCGCCTAACCCCTGAGCGAAGTTGAGCCAGTTGGCAAATCAGTCATGCAGATCACGGGGACGACGGATGCTTTTAGGCCGCATTGCAGCCTGCCAACTAACGTCCAACTCGATGTCATCGCCAACGAGGACCGGGCTCGAGTCAAGTGACACCAAAGATTTTCTCTTCAGATCGAAACAACACACGACCGAGCACTCTGAGTTGGCTGGCAGGGAGTACATTTGAACGGTATCCTTGACCGGTAGTATAGCTGTCGCTTGCGGCGTAACTTATTGTGCCAATTGCAATAGTGGTGGGCAAGAACCGCCGGCCAAGTATTCCTCCGAGATGGATGACTTTTGAGGCTCAAGGGTTATTTCCCATCCTCATAGGATATTGCCTTGACAAAAGGCTCGTATATGCGCAGATTGGTATTCGGACTGATTTACAAGATCAAGTATATGAAGGCAGTACTTAAAACGGATGTAATGGTCGGTCCCATCTTTAAAGTGTCCCTTTGGCAGGGAGTTCGATTAGTAGCAGCAGGCATTGCCCACTAGCCTAGGAGTTTCATCGTATACCGTGGCTGGGTTCATATCTCCAACAGCGAAAACTGAAATCCCTATTTCCGTCTTGGAGTTCTTCTTCAGACTCAACTCGGATCTCTTGGCACTTAAGTCGGCAAAGGCGGGCGGAATTCAAGCAAAGGAACTCGCCAGCAGCCAACAGCCGGAATACACAAAGCCGACGTGATGTAACACCAGGGCAGTCGCCAACGCGTGCTGAGGACTCAAGCCCACTATCAGCGAACAGAGTTGGTGAGTGCATAGCCCTGATAGGAAGCAGGAGTGAGACACCAGGAGTCGCTCTCCTCATAACTACCAGGGACTTTAGTCTTCGTTCAGTGATGGTAGTCTTAAATCAAGCAGAGCAACTTCAGTAGCATATGTGAGCACAGGAACTCGAGTACAGTAGAGCCCATGAAACGCACACGCCAATACCGTACAGTGGTGGTCATCATTCTTTACATGGACAAGCCATAGGGAGGGGAAAATGCAATTAATATACGAATGTCGGTAAGACGAGAAGGTTGACTAAGGTGTTCTCGGACGAAAGTCTCACTGACAACAACTAGCAAAAGAGGCGCTGGTGTATTTCCAGAGTACTCGAGCACTGTTAAAGTCTGTTTAGAGACGGGGACAAGTTTTGGTAACTTTTTCGAAGAATAATCACTTGACGATCCGGATTCTTTTTGCAGCTGGATGTGAGTCAAACAGGAAAAAGGAAACGGGGAGGATCCTGAAAGCCAAGCTACCTAAAAAATGTCATTATGAAATTGGCAAAAAAAAAACACGGCTGAGCCGAAAATGTCTTAATTTCCTTCTTGAATTATAAAAGCCTACCTTATCTAAGGCTTCCTTAGACATAGTATGAATGTTGAATGGGGTTCGGTCAACAGCCGGAGGAATTGGGGGAACCGATGAGTTTGAGTTGCCTTCGGTAACCGATTCGGTAACAAGTTTTGCACGTTCTTTCAATGCAGATCGGACGGATTTCAGCCACTCTCTGGGTTGGGCGTTGAAAGGCAGTCCACTCTGCGAAGGAGGTTTGATTAGTTCCAGGAGAGGAGGAGGAATATACACAGGATAAGCTGGGATTGGTACGTTTTTACCCCATCCCAATTTCATTTCATAGCCTAACAGTTCTTTCCCTAGGTGCACGTATAAACAGGTTAGCAGAAAGAGACATTAATGGGGTAAGGAAATGGTAGTACGATAAGGCAGGAATTACAAACATTCACAAGGCACCAAAAATAAGGAAGGATAGACGTTCGGTAAACCGGGTAGTTTACACAATTTCAGGCTTGGAGGCGTACGCACGACAATCCGTAACACAGGTGAGCTCAAAAAATGATGAATTTAGATTGTGGAGAGAAAGGACAACGGCTTTGGGATAGTTAAAAAGGATATAAATTTAAGATATGTCCATGCTCTGTGTCGCCGAGTTTTGTGTTATGTTCTTAATTGAGGTTATAAAGGGTTGCGGTACGACTAGCTAGATAAGTGCTGATTTGGCAAAAATTTGGGTGATCTGGGTGAATTAATGAGAAAAACCCGGGGACAAAACAGATGGCTGGTCTCCTGGGGCATACTAAGCTTGAACTAGTCCTCAAACCTAATGAGTAGAGTTAAGAAACGGAGTGATACACGAAAGCTATGTAACATACACCGGAAACTCACCTCGAAGACGTTCCATAGCCCGTTCACTGTCAACTCGGTTCATAAAAGCTACAAACCCACAGTTACGGGCAACGGCACGCTGTTCTTCTGTTCTAGGCCACATAATTTTTACACTGGCCAGTGGACCGTATCGGCCGAATACTTCGCATAGCTGTTGTTCTGTCATCTGGTGGAAAATGAAACAATGAGGGCAGGTGAATTGGGGAAACATACCTGAGGACAGAGGTTTCCTAGAAAAAGATTTGTCGTTGTCCTGTCGACGTCATAGTCGTAAGGATAATCAACTACGATCAAGAATTAGCATTTCCGATAAGGAAAACATACGATCTCGCATTCTATCGGAGATCCCTCTTCTGCCAAAGCCCAAGGACTGGTCTATCATAGAATCTTCAAAATCATAGTCAGATAGGTGGGAATCTGAAGGGCGACTCCGAGAACCCGGAAGGTCGCGGGAGGCATTAGCTGCATTTGCGGACGCACGACTCTGATGGCGCTGTTGGCGTTGTTCCTGAATCCTAGTCAAAGAGCAATTAGGTCAGCTCAGACAGCTTACACTTTGAGTTCTTCCTTGAAAAGCTCAAGATTCGATTTCTTCTTAACTTGACCGGGCTTCTTCCCCAAAACCTGTTTCGGGTAAAGTAAAAAAGGCAGAGACGCTTACAGGTTTCTTCCCACCCTCAGTTTTGGGTTCGACCACGCCTGTCTCCAAAGTCCTGGGGGTCTTATCACCAAACTTCTGAGTTGGCTTATATAATACGGGACCGGAACTGTCGATTTTAGCTTCTGAAAAGGGCTATTTGATAAATAAGCATAAAGTACCTTCACTTCCCGGGTTGACTACACCACCTTTGACCCACGTCCGGTCCACCTTGCTTGGCTGTTCGAAGGTTTCTACGAAGGCTTGGAGAACTTCGGCTGTTTTGGCCTCTTCATCCTAAAGCATGAAAAACCATAATATCTCCACCAACTTTTGAGAACATTTTAAAAGGTTCAGAAAGTGTTGGTAAGCAATGAAGTTATACATGAATGACTAGCAAGGCCCAAGGTTTACTGCAAGCAGACACTGGTCTACTGAAATCTACTGCGTTCAACGGCAAATTGTGGTCTATTTTGGTTTGCCACTTAGTACGTATTCGTTTAAATTGACACTAGACAATGGCGAACTATCTCCGACGCTTTTCAGTATCGGTAGGCCGTGTCCCTGGTTTACGTGAAAGGGAATACGGGTGCGGTTTGCAGGTCTCTCCTTTCAGATCACCCCTTCGACTCGATTGGTTTGACTTTTCCTTAGAACCGCTCAGGGTTCCGACTTAACCCTTCGAAATTCACCGAAATTGACCTGACCGAACGACATGACTTGCGTCTTTAGATTTTGTGCTGACCTCAAGAGGCTTCTGACAAAAGAAACCAGAGAAGTGCTTCCAGTGATTAGCTTGAACCATTTCACATCAAAAATGAATGCTCGCCTACTACTTTTATTAGAGCTGCTATTAAGTTACGGAAGGACTAGAACAGACTACCACGCTGACTACAGAGTACACTTGCGTTGTGCAATGATTCTATTTGCAGTCCCCTTATCACTAGGTGTCCATTTAAAACAGACCTGAGAACCTGAGGAAAACAGATAATTACGCCTGTGCCGGTCGGACTTGGTCTTGACTTGCAGACTGCTAGCCTTCGAAGTCGGTCTACCAGTCTTTTAAGTGCAAATTTTCCAATACCCACCGGCAGTGGCGTCGAAAAACCTTCGACTTCCTCTTCCTCCGGAAGAGAATTTTGGTGTTTAGTTGGTGCATTTTCCAAGATTAGTAGAAGAGATGTGTATTGCGGGTCGGATTCTATCCCCTTGTAGGTAACAGCTCGCAATGACACCTTTCAGGCACCAAACGGTCCGCTGGCCAGTCTTTAGGACGAGACAGCGAAGTCTGGCTTCAACACGAGCGGTCTCTGCTCTATTCCCCACTTAACTGCTAGGCGCTGCAAAGACCTACTCTTTTATGATTCATTTCCGACTTATTAGGAGTTCAGAATCGATTGTACAAGCTTACTGAACGGACGACTTCAAATAAAAGCATCGAATATCTTTAATCTTGACTAGATTTTCTTCAATCCTCTCTGTTAATTTGCGCCAAACACAGACGGTTAGAGTGGAATATACGTACATAAACAAGCCAGAATGGCATCAGGTCTGAGATCCAGATCGGTGGCAGACACTCGGATAACGAAAAGGAAGTTTATCGTTAGTTATTTCAAACAGTCGACGCAAACGCAGTAGGCCGTTACACAAACCCCGCATGCGTTGCTGTCAGAAAGCTGTCAACTTCTGGCTAATGGAAATAACCACACCCATGGACCAGACTCCAAACGTCGATGACATCTGCCAAGTCAGTGGTGGGTCCCCTGCACTGAGACTCACTGTCACGTAAACGGCGATTTCGCTGCTAACACCTCGGTCAAAGTCGAGCACTCGCACGAGCACTTTGAACGTCTTCCCAACCGCAATAACAACCACCCCTCACTCTACCCTCAGGAGCAAGATTATGTCTTTTTTCGGCCCATGTGCGAACGTTCGCCCCCTAAAAAAGCGCAGAAGAAATACTGGGCTGGACAAAAGCGAGGCGTATGGTGAGACCGGTACTACGGCCGAAGTTTCCGTAGATTATGGCTTCCCAGCTCCACCATGTAAGTGAGCAAATATGAGACAAAGTCGTTACAGGTGACTAAGGCTCGGTATTTCTGAAACGACTTTTACCGTCAACTCCAAGCAGTTTCAAAGTATGCGCAATACGAGGACACAACCAAACCGGATTCCAAGCTGGATGTCGATGCATCGACCAAACCTGCACTGTGGAGCATTCGTGAAATCCGTCGTGGCTACCAGCAACTGACTTCCGTCTGAAAAGATAGGCTCACCGGAACGGGCTTATTTGGGCGCTGACGTTTCGAACAGCTTGGTCGGCTCCCCATCATTAAAGCGTAAAATGCACTTGATCGACCAGAAATCTCAAGTGGCATGTCGTGTTGGTCGGCCTCATGCTGGTCAATTTTCATCTTCTCCAGCTGCCTCGGCCTCTCGGGGGATGGTTGGCGGGCGTTTTATCTGTGTGCTTTGTGAGTCACCGCTTCGTCGGGGGAGCTGATTGAACCTTCGTCGGATGGTCAGTCCGGTGGTTCTTCCTCGCCGAGTGGACTCGCCGTCGGCCTGTCTACATATGGCCTTCTCAAGGCAAGTGTGCTTACTCGGTGCTGAGTTCTACGGGCGTGATAACGTAGGACTTTGTAGGCTGCAGGAAGGTCCAGATGTCTGTTGATAAAGTTGGCATCGCAGTACCAAGCCTCGAGTGTTAGCCGTTCTGCTTCTGTGTTGTCCCGGCCTAAGATGGTAGCTCTCTGAAAACCGAAAGTATGTCCAGTTTCTCCAACGTGTGTTGCTAATTGAGAGTTTGGATCTGGCCTCCGAGTGGCCGATGTATGCTCTTGTAGTCGGGCCTGCAATTTCCGCCCGGTCTTCTCAACATAGTTGCAGTCGCCCTCATTGCAACTTATTTTGTAGACAACTCCTGAGATTTCAGCGGGTGGCAGTGTGTCCTTAGGTTGCATCAGACTTAGATTGCGACAGGCTTCCGTCTGTTTTATTGACTTAGCTGAATTCAGTTACGTGGTCGATAAAGCGGATAGTCGGTACGAGGAAAAAGTATTGTTATGATCAAACCCCCACTATCGATCCACCGTTGCATGGGTCCGCGTCGATAACAACCTCATAACTATTCAATATTCGATTTGGCGCTTATTAAACATAGTGTTTCGGGTGGAAATCGTCAAATGGCTCGATTTATTCATCAAGAGTATCAATAGAAAGGTATCCTCGGGCCACATCTGTGATGAAAAAACGCCCCTCGTGGTTAATGGCCGTAAGCTGAAGTTGGATAACTACAAAAATCTCGGGACAAGTCTTTACTAAACGGACAGAATGAGAGCACAGTCATTTGGATGCATGCTGCTCGCATGCTGTGCAAATCTTCAAAGGCCATTATGGACTTCTTGAGATAACTCAGTTGTCGCAGATAACCCCCTGTACCGTGCATTCGTTCGGCCAGCCCTCCTTAACCGTTTAGAATGCTGGGTCGTGGGCGTAGAAGACAAGCAGAAACTGGTGTTTGCCTAACGATGGATAAGAATGTTCCTTTTTGAGAATCACAACGACTTTATTTCAGACGAGTAAGCTAGTCCTCGCTGTGACAATATCACGCGTATAGTTCAGGCCATTTACAGAAGACGTCTGAGGTGACTTGGGCACGTCCATTGTCGCACGTCCTACGAATGGGATATTGCTAATTTCAATCTGACACAACGAGCCAAATGGGGGCGGTGAACGGGTCAGCTCAAAATCTTGCTCAACAGTGCCTACCTTGACAGGCGATTCTCGAAATTCGGCATTTAGTATTTATCGTCGGGGAAGACAACAAAACGAGCTCGCAGGATCCGCTGTAACTGATCATGGCGCATGCGAAGCACTACCTACAACTGCACTGAAGCTAGCTAGACTAGACATAACTAGGAGCTGCATCAACCAGAAGCAGTTCTGGTCTGTAGAGATTGGCCAAAAAATCCCAATTGCCCGTTTAACCACGAAAACCACAGCTAAGAATCCTTCAGAATATTTTCTCTTGATTATGTGAAAATTGCCCTTTGTTGAACCAACGAATCTGGAGAAGGGTGACTATTAGAACACATGTTAATATGTCGGCGAAATTCAGTTGAGACACTCCAAAACAATATTTAAAGTGCAGGCGATATCCGGATACTTAACTGTTAGTGCGCTAAGTAAACTTAGCGAAGTGCATCACAAATGTCTGTCTCACTGACTTGGCAGCAGCGCTGGGTCCAGTATATGATTATCTACGACATCACAACTGATGTGAGTCAACTGGCGCGGACGCAGGCCTTTGTCAAAAGTAAAACCAACTAAATTCGCAGCGGTGCTGCTGTTATCTCGACAACCCCTTGCAACTGCGTCATTGCCTGGATACTTTGGTCGAAGTGAGTCATATGTTGTATGGATGAAGTGAAGCCCGTGGCGTGGGCAGCAATGTCGCCGGTTCTAAAAATTCGCTGGGTTGCATTCCTGGCAAAGATAAAGTGCTTCTCCACTTCAGCGTCCCAAACGTAGCGGAAACAGGTCCATTTTGGGTCACGTGTTTCGAATGGACAAGGGAGAAAGATACCGTTTAAATCGACTTGGTTAATCGTCTTCGAAAGAGCCAACACAGCCACTATGAAGTCATCGTCAAAGTCTATGTAAACGAGGCAACTTTTCGAACTCAGTTCCTGTTTTGTTCCAAGTCCCGAATGACGGTTGAAAAGCTAAAGCTGGGTGTCTGTTCCCGGCATCTCAGAAATATTCTACCTCCACAGTACATAAGTCGTGTTATAGGGACATGGGAGAAGTCTCCAAGTTATTTTGGAGGTGGCAGTTAAGGTAGTACGGGTACAATCAAACGATTCTGCGTCCATTGATATGAATTCTCAACGGACCTGTCAGTGCAGACGGTTAGATGGCCAGGCTCAAAAGGAGTATTTTGCTACCAGACCCTTGTAATGGACCAGAAAATGGATGAGAAACCTGTGACTAAGTAAAACCTCGCAAATTTTGTTCAGGTGCGAATTATCGCTAACACAGAGCTGTGACGGAGCACGTTAAATGGTAAAAGCGAACAAAAATAGATATCTTAAAAACGCAAATGCAGATTGCGTCAAAGGTGAGCAAAAAATGTTAATAAACTAATTGCACCGCAGCGATGTAAGTCAAAGATGAAAGTTCGAACCTTTTCGACTTTCTTCGCAGCATTTTTACCAGAGTTTAATGGGAGAATGCTAAACCCCTTGGTCTTAGATCGGGACATTGTCACACCCAATCCCTTAAGGACATTCACTTCTGGCGCCCTCAAAGTTGCACGCAAGACCAAACAAAAATTGGCAGAGGTAACTGGAGGGACGCGGGCAAAATCAAGCCGCCAAACTTCAACAACGTCAGATTATTCACTTTCCAAAATGGCTTTCTAGCTCTTCTGTACAAATATACGCTTAAGATCAATCCATGCTTCCTAAATCGTCGCTCCCGATGCCGCCGAAGCCTCTTCAGACTGTCGGGCCTTCAATTAATTGCTGCTTAGAGGGTTGGCGGTTCAAGGTTGTAAGAGAATGAATGAATTTTCCACCTTTCATACTTCACATCAAATACCCTTCGCCTTTTTTACACCTGTATCACTCATGCACTGTTCAACTGCCTGATGTTCGTGTTCTTCTATGGTCGGAAACAGGACAACAGAAAGTTTTGGGTCACTCATTTATTCTGACATACATTTATTACTTACTTCGCCCTCTCAACTCAACACCGTTTTTGATGCGTTTCTTTCCGTTTTTCGACGGTAAACATCACGTCAAACGGACCCTGTGCGATTTCTGGCACATAATGTGACCGAAATTCGAAGCGCACGCCCTGATTAATCACAACAACATACATTTTCTGTCGTTTGTACCTGCTTTTGTATGCCTTTTTAGCGCCTTTATTATAGTTCTGATAACCTGTTAGAATTTCCCGTGCAAAATTTTAGGAGGTCTGCTTTAAACGATGTGTTGTCCTTTCCTTTAATTCGGACTTAATAGCCCACACGCACTTGGGGCCACACTTTATTAATACACGGGGATGTACGAATCTTGAGTTGAACCATTAAATCCAGCTAACTCGAGATTTGTTGTAACCGATTAACCCTCAGCTGAGTACTAGGCTCTTTCGCATCTGCAAAGTTGTTTGAAAATGAAGCGTCGAAATGTCCTGCATTAAAATACCTTAGTTAATATGCGATAAGCTACAGACACTATGATGGTCTAGGAAAATGGGGCTAGTAAGTATGACACTGGCTCTTTGGCTAACAACGCTCTACTCTTGTTTATGTATATTGCCCCTTCCTCCAAAATGGATTTCAAAAGGATCATCTGTCTGCAAGCAGCTTCAGTCAGTCCAAGTAAATCTAGAAGTATACTGCACCCGACTCTTCCAGACCCGATATAAACGTTTTTAGGCTGAATTTAAGAAAATGACGAAGTAAACGTAGACGACGAAAAAATCGTCAAGTATCCACTTATAACTTAGCTGTTGTTACGGTAATCCACGAGTTAATTTTCTGGCGCTGTTACCTCGACTGTCGCTCAGTCAGAAAAACTGCTAGAGCTCCGGTATATATTGCAATTAAAGCAAATGAAGGGTGTCTGATCTCATTCAAATCATTTGGGTGTTGCAAATCTTTCAATGTAAGCTAGATTGGGATTGTCCTCCAAATCATCATTTAGTATATTGGTTAAATTCTGAGTTCTTCTGCGTTCTCCAGTTGAATGCTAAATCCAGGAGTCGAAAATCCCATTTGGTTTCTTTGCGTTCCATTGCGTGATACATATTAGCTTCGAAGTAGTACTGAACAAATTTCTTCACTTCTGAGTTTCTCAACTTTCCATAATTGCATCATGTACCACTGATACCAAAGTGGTTTAGAGAACTGTTTAGGCATATCTATTAGTGCACTTCTCAAAGCATACTAGGATACAAATAAAAAGGGTTAAGTGGGATTGAGGGGTGTAAAGTCCAAAGCCAGGAGAGACCTGAGATTTGAATCCTGGCTAGTACTTTTGAGAACAGACGCTCCAGCACTCCATTTGTGAGTCTCTGGCTCTATGAAAACACAAAGTGGAATTACACTTTAGATGGGTTGCAGCAAATGAGTCGCCCGTTTTCCTTTACCTCCAAAATCTCATAAATAAACTTTCATGCATAATCTGAGTACCCGCGTAAAGTAATAAGTAATGGGCTGTTTCGAATGTTTGCCGAAAGCACAAAATTCTCTCAACGCGTGACTCAATGAAAGCAGAGCGAAACAACTAACGAACGGTGGATAAAATACTAGTGCATGTGGACAAAAAACTAGACGGGCAAAGATATGTTTACCTCATACAGGAAAGTTCTTTCGTAAGTCAAGACAATGTTTATTGGTGTTAGCGACTGCGGAGACTACGCGACCGTGACATGTTAGAACCAGCGATATTTCGCTGCATGTTCCAGTGCTGTTTGACTTTGCGTACGCTATCTGATCATACTCATCGCTCACTCTGGCTTGAAGCAAAAAATTAGACGATAAAATGTCTCTTCTTTTTGGCAAGGATTCTATTTCAAGGAATTTGTGGAGTAGTTTATTAGATGTCACACTAAACAAAAACAAAGCGAAGACAAAACGCTGCTCTACGCTCCGATATTCTTATGCTAAACACACATTCGCTAAGGGATCAGTTCCTAAAAGACATCACGCAATAGTGGAAAGAACACCGCAACGGACCTGTGGATTACCCAGCTCGGAGCTGTAACTACAACGAGGCGACGTTCACATTCTTGTTAGGGGGCTTTGTCAAGTGTAAGAGTCCAATGTGCAGCTTGTCACATCCATGGATGACATTTGCTAATCCCTCGTGTGTCCAAGGCAAGGCACAAAAGTTAGTTGTGCGTAAACTTTTCCGTAATGAGGCAGAATTATGACTTATCCTCCACATTCTCTTATCGTGCTCTGATGGCAAGATAAATTCCAGATTGCCGCAGGGGGGCATGCGCACAATGGCTGACGGAGCCAGATGGCTCGTCTTCTCGTGCCCCATGCAATCTGGTTCCCACCACACATGACCCGGACTGCATTATTCGACAGTTTCCAATTCACATATGCGACGTCTTGCCCGTCCCTCGGGTGTTGTCAGCTCGCGCCCAAGAGCTTTGCATGAGCGTTTTATGAGGTGTTGCTGATACTTTTAGTGTGTACGCGTGTGATTGATCCGGGACATGTGTAGCAGAAGGGAGTTTTTTTGCGCATATACGGTGAAGTGTTTGGAGGTGGTCTAAACCGTGCTGTTTTGCTTTATCATTTCTGTGGGCGCATGTGGCCAGGAGGACTCATGTGGGGTCTGCATGTTCTCGGAAGTGTGAGCCCGTGAACCGTGTGTGACAGAGGCGTGTCAGAGCCTCAGGCACTTGTTCTCCTGCCATACTGAGACAGATTCACAGATAACCGTCCATAATGATGAGTGATTTGGATGCGACGTCCTAATGTGGTTGGCAGTGAGTTCACAGTACTGTTGGAAGGTGTGGCGGTTGGCGGGGTGACAGGGGTGTCCTCACTGTTTATGCTATTAGTGACGTTTTGTGAGTTGAGAGAAAGACTGGTAGGGTTGATATTTCTTTGTGCCCGATATTCGAGGAAGCCATTTGTTGTCCTGAATATCCGTTGAACCCGAGTCTGATGGCAGGATCTGAGTGTTTACGTCATCTGTCCGCCTCGAGTCACTCTTTTGAGCCCTTACTTTCACACTAGTCGTTGCCATACCGTGGATAAAAGATGGTTGTCACAGTCTCCACAACAGTGCCACACGCCTGTCGATCCTTATGGAGGTTTTATTATGTCTCAAAACAACTTGAAAGTGTCTAATGGAATTCTTGCGTTGTCCTTGTATCGGTGCCTTTATTACTTTTGTCTGCGAGCACCCGTAGGGACGTTACTGTTGAATTGCCGTCTTAATAGTTTTTTCATCCATCGACACGAAGTGGCTACTCCAATGCAATTACATTTCCCTCGACATGGCGTATATACTGAGCACGTCAGTCCTTTCACAGACCTCTGTCTGACACTCTTTCCTGCCGCTCCCCGTTTTTTGCATTTTTCTGAGGTAGTTGAGACGAAAATGATCCAGTTGCTGTTCTTGGCTTTCGTAGACGGTCCGTGTCCCCGTCGCGTACAACAGCATAATCAAGACATTTCTGCATACTTTTAGTCCGCGCTGTACGGGCTATTGTGGCAGTTCTAAACAATTATTAGTGCCCGCTGGTGACCTGTCAAACTTTAGAGATTCCAGCGATGGTGGTGTCATCGACTTTAATGTTTCTGGAAATTGTGCTCCCTGGACGCATGAATTTGTTCATAGTATTAATCCGATGAATATCTATCACGAGCGCGTTAAGGACATTATCTAAAGTCGATTGACGCCTGTTTTCTATCTTCTCCACGCTAATAGTCATTTCGAGGTTTTAGACGGGAGTGAATGAGTCTACATTTCGCTGCACGTACGATCCTGTTGGGGTTTTAGGTCACTCATCAGCAAACAAGAGATCATGCATACCGACTTTGGGGTCTCATGTGTCCTATTATGCGCAGTTGTCCATCATTTCGGAGATAAAAGTTGATCTCAGAGTGCTTCTCCTGTTATGTGTCAAGCAGAATAACGGGGAACTTGAAGTTGACTTAGATAACAGTTTACTATCCTGATTTATCCCAGATGGCATCACGATTGCCTCAGAAGCTGACTCTTTTTTCGTGACGTCAACCATAATCGGACCGTGCGATTGTCCCCAAATTTGCGCCAAGCCGTCCTGCTATCCAATATCAGCAAACGTTTCCTCATTCCATGGTGACTCGCTGTGCCGAGGACATTGGTCAGATATATGAGGGTAGTATAGAGGCTAGTCCGCAGTTGTTATCAACTTTATTGGAATTGGCGCTCCGAAAAGAGCATATCTGCGGATCTGTAATGTTGTCGGAAGGTGTATGTGCATCCTATGCATGTTCATACGACCCATTATCATTAGAGCGTACATTTTGTCCGTAATTTTGGGGAGAGATGTCTCTGCGGTTATCCCACATTTTATGGTTTTTGCGTTTGAGGCATGGTGCTGTCATCTTTGAATTCTTGTGGGATGTTGCCTTTTCCCTTGCCTCTAAGAGCTGTGCAGTAAGCTAGCTCACGACTTGAGCGTCACTGTACTTATACACTTCAGCTAAACTTGTGCCGGTGTTCTGTGATTTTCCGCTGACAGCCCTGGGAGTGCGCGTCAAGCGATCTAGGATTTGCAATTTCTGTCTCATTGTGCTTGCTCCATCCAGGTTTGACCTTAGCGTTGTGGACTATTTTGATGACCACAACGAGATTTTTAATCTCATCGCGATCAGTATATTTTTGGAGTTCTTAGCCTTGCTGGCCAACCGATCGTTTGCATCTCCCCAGTCTCTGCTGTAATATGCTTCCTCATAAGAAGTATGCAGCGTTATCGGTATCGGTGTTGTTGTCCGCACAGATAGCCCGTAAACTGTGTTTATCGAGCAGCGGACGTCTAATTTCCTCCCTGTTGTTGTCAAAACAGTCGAAAATATGCGCGGTTGAATGCGATCCCGCGGGTACGTCAACTAGCCCCGCTTTTTGTTCCCATTTATCCTGTCCAAATGACCGGGCCAACGGCTGGTCCTATTCATCTCACTCCCTCGAAGACAAACAACGTGAACTTGTTTGCTCGTGCGATTGTTTCCGTGGTTTGATCCACACTGACAGCGTGCGCACGATAACGGCAAAAACTCGTTATCTAGTTAATTAGCTTTATAAAAGATAGGAGACGAACGGCCCCTCTTTCATCTCACTTTATTTTAGTCCTTAAAGCGGGACTACATGCTAACAAGGATTCATGATTATAATCACGGCATAATCCTTCGCAATCAGAAGACTTTCATGGGCTCTTCGACAAACTCGCGATGTAAGCTTATCAGAAGTGGAGTTTAGTCAGCATCAGTCAGTATATTTGGAGTAAACGACCGAAGCCCTGAAAACTCCACTTAGACGGTACAGATGTAAGGGAAAATAGTTAAATTGCAAAAATTTTACTAGCAGTTTTAGTAAGGAGAATTCATTAATCTAATAATGGAACATAAACGCGAAAAGGGTATGGTATTCGCGAAATAATTGCGCAATTCGGCGCATTCGGCTGTGAAAATTTTCATGAGGCTTAAGTTTGACGTACAAAAAGATCTGTTTAAATCATGTTAGTAGTACACGTATAGTCATTTCAGTAATCTGCTGGATTAGGCTTCGGCAGTTCGGGTTGCCTTTCAGCAAGTGAGTATCCAGTTGTGTCTTGAACACACGCACGGTAGGAGAATTAACAACAAACGCTGGCAAAGAGTTCCATTGGCGAATGGCCCTCTGTGAGAAAAAGGAGGAACGTTGATTTGTGTGGCACAATTCTTTTTTTAAGCTGGTAATCTTGTCGTCTGAGCTAAGACTTGAGGTGCATTTCAAAAAACGTTTCCCAGTCGACATCCAGATTAAGTCCTCTTAGCAACTGGAGCTTTGCTTTGAGGTCACCTCTGTCCTGCCTGTAGTGGAGAGGATAGGGGCTCAAGGCCGTCAGGCGGTGCTCGTACGTAAAATTTTTGAAGCCATGAACAGCCTTTGTAGCAAGCCATTGTATACCTTCAGGGACATCTATATATCTCCGAAGACACGGCAGCCAAGCCTGCACCGCATATTCCAGGTGCGGCCGCACAAATGTCTCATATACGTTGCCAAAGACATCTGTATTCAAGGGAATAAACGTTCTGCGTATCGCGCTCATGACTGGCATTGTCCGAGCTGCGACTTTAGAACACTGTGTGGTGACACTTAAATCGTCTTTTACGAATACACCGGGATATTTTTGCACATCTACGCTTTTAAGTTGTTGATCGTCCAGGAGATACGGTCGTGAAGCTGCATTTGTTCTTCGCCTCGCCAATGCTACCTGCATTACTGCACATTTTCGACGTTGATTTTCATGCACCATTTCTCGCTCCATGCGTGCAAATTCTCTACGTCCTGTTGTAGTATCTTGACGTCATCTTCATCTTATATCACTCTCCAAAGATTAACATCGTCTGCAAGGAGCGCTATGTCCGATTTCACTTCCCGCACTAGGTCATTTACATAGATAATGAATAGGAGCGGCCCAAGAACTGACCCCCCTGTGGGACTCCACTTGTAACAAGTGCCCATTCTGAGCAGTAGCCACCCACAGTGACATTTTGTCTATGACCGTTTAGGAAATCCTGATTCCAGTTGAGAATATTTCCTCTTATCCCTACTCCTGACAATTTTTGAACTAGGCGCTTATGTAGGACGCAATCGAACGCCCTGCTAAAGTCGAAGTAAATGACATCTACTGGATGTCCTTCATCCATGGCCTTTGATCAATGTTCGAGTGATGTAAGCAGGTTTGTGAGGCAGGAACTCTTTTCTCAGAAGCCATGTTGAACGGAATTGATATGACAGCGGAATGTATCGAGTGATGTAATTGATATTTAAACTATCTTTTCCATCAGTTTGCAGCAAATGCATGTCAGACTCAGCGGCCGGTAGTTGGTGGGATATAGCCGTGATCCTCCCTTCTGAATAGGTACGACGTTTGACAGCTTCCAACGATTTTTGGAAGATTATACAGAGTGATTCCGTGGTATAGACACCTTGACTTTTTAAAAGCCATCGCTCACAGTTTGGTTATTTTTGTCCTTTAAGGTTGCGATATGGTCCTGGTTTTTTGTATTGCTTCTGATAAATGCATAGAAGGTTTTAGTTTTTTGCTGCGCCTCTTCCAGGAGCTTCAGTTCATAAGAAGCTCGCACTTCTCGGATGAGTCTTTTGCATAAGGTTCGTTGTTGTCTGAATTCCTGAAGTTATTCTGAGCTCCCCGTTTGTAAGAGGATTTTCCACAACTTGCGTTTTTTTCCGATTTCCTTCTTAACCGATGTTGTCAGCCATTTCGGTTTGTTTCCGGTAGGATGTTTCTTGAGTGGACGGTGTCGTTAAATCAAGTCTATCATAGTTGATTCGAAGGTTGTCCAGCATTCATTGGCATCTCCTTGTTATGCTTTCGTCCATAGTGTGTGTCCAATCTCTGATTTCATTGCCTCAAATTTACCCCGCCAGACATTTCTTAACGACTTTGAGCTTCGTTAGGGGACAGCTGCGAGTGTTGACTCCCACATTAATGTCATGTGATCACAAGAACCTAGGGGCGGGCCTACATTTACTTCATCAACGTTTTCCTCGTTCTTGGTAAGCAGTAGGTCTAGGCAACTAGCTCTCTGACCTTCACGTATCCGAGTCACAGTTCGTACATGTTGAGACAGAAATTCATCAAGTGCCATGTCTAATAGCATTTGGTCGAATCCTTGTCTGTGGCCCTTAACTGTCATAAGGTTCCAGTTAATCTGCGGATCATTGAAATCTCCTACAACAATAATGTATTGTTTTCGACTGTCCGCGCGGATTCGAGGGATTAACTTTTTATCTTCGTCGGCAGGTTGATTTGGAAGCCTATATACAACAGTGACAGTTACGTTTTCGGCTTTGGGAACCAGCAAATGACACTGCAGCATCTCCAGATCATGCTCATTTACACATTCTTCAACAGGTTTATATTCAACCGCATTGCTGATATATAGGGCAACTCCGCCACCTCGCCCTTTGGTGCGGTCTCGTCTTGGGACTTGATAACCATCTAACTGTATTTGGGGGTCTGTGACATCTGGGGTGAGCCACGTTTCAGTTAATGCCAAAACATCAGGACACAGTTCGGCCACAATTATTTTAAGTTTGTCGAGTTTGCTCAAGAGGCTTTGTACATTTCTGTAGAAGAACTTAATTTTTTGTGGGTTAATGCGTCGAATTAGTTGCCCGACCGTGTGGCCTTTGTCAATATGACAGGCGTCCTCCACAGGAGGGGTCTTTGTCGTTGAAAAATAACTCCGTTCATTATTACTCGTTCCTTCTCTCCTTGTTCTTTCAAGGTCGCCAGCTCCGCCTCCAGCGCCCTCCATTTCATTCTCTCGTGTACTGAGTAATTGGGTTGAAAAAAGACCTCTATGGCCAGGGATCCCCCCTACTGTTCGTTCAAGTTGAAGATCCCTCTGGAGTTCACCTTTTAAAACTATCTTTAAAAGCCTTGGTTTCATCCCTTGAGCTCTCGCGCTATCTTTACTGTTTAGACGGAAAAGTTTCAGAATCTTAATGACTTCATTTTCTTTTATTAGCTTACCCAGACACTCTTGCAAGGTCATGATATCATCATTTCTCTTACATCTGGGGTTATCATTGGTTGATTCACGAAGTCCATGAAGGACTATGCATTGTGATCTGTCCACAGCACCTCCATCCGGCGAGTTCTGTTTAGTTCGTTAGTTGTAAGACAAAGTTGCAACATTTTGACGTTGGTGCCATCCCTGTTAAATCATTCAAGTCAAGAATTCGCATAGTGAAGAAAATAGATAAAGTATTTGATCGTAAAACGGGATATATCGGACGTGATAAATTGTTGAGGTAATTTTTAATCCAGATTTTAATGTCAGCCCTCTTGTCTTCCAGTGAAAACTTGATTATTTAAGACTAACGCTTTTGGTCAATGAACATTAACTTAGTCTTGGGAGTAATTTAACTCAGTTGCGAAAAGAGTGAGACAAAAACCTATAAACTTTGGACCACTAGGAGAGTCGAAAATAGAGGGGGGGGGGAATTATCTAGGCGCAACTCAGGAAATCTATCTCGATCGACCTCTCACCCGATAGAACTGTAAGTTGAAGTTTTTATCAGGGTATCAGTATGATACGTCTATAGGAACGCTCAATGTATGGTATACAAATATGCACATATATTTGGAGATACGTCGTTCACTCGCTTCTCAACCTAACCTTCATGGGCAGTTCGTTCCCCAGTTTCTACTGGTCGGGGTCTCAAGAATTCTACACGCGGTGTCGAAATTATATACATCCATGTATGCAGGTATCTGATAGGGGGTGCTCACCGATCGCGTTACGAGACAAGATGGTCCTGTTGTGCTTTCGGTCTTGATCTCGAACTCCACTGACAGTCGCTCTGCGGTTAGCATTCCACGCATTGTACCTTCTGCTTATATACATATGAGCGGAAGAAGGTTACCAACAAAGACCAGGGGACTGCAGTGGTCATTTTTGGCTTATTTGCCGTGATCAGCCAGCCATATCCAACCCTAGATTTTTGAACCTCCAAGGCTCAAACCCGCGACCTGTTAGTTAGAGGCCCAACGCCCTGGCAATTGAGCCACGGTCTCGTTGTGCCGTCGGTTGCTATGGGGTATGGTTGCAACAATTAACACTTCGGACGCGCGTTATTACCTTAATGAGCTTTATACGTATTATATGAATTTGTATCCACCTCACACGCCAATGGTCTGCCCTTCACTGTCTGTTCTGCCGTACCAACTGGTCTAATGTGACGGCCTCGCGTTCCACTTTGTCTTTCTTTCATCTGACGACAGGCTGTTTTCACTAACTTGAAAATTGACTATTACAACTCGATTTTTCCCGAAGAACCTCTTTTATCGGATAGGAACGCATAGTAACTCTGCTCTACCGCATATATATATATATATGTATATGGACGGTACGAGGTTATAGTGCAAGAACGGTCCATAGAAGGCGCAGAACCGTTGTTTCAATTACGACCCAATGTATAGGTACAGGGTTGAATATCAATGTCGTATGACCCTTGAGCTATAAGTGTCTGTTACGGGAGGAGAAATGGGATTCCTTTAGTAGCACTTCGACCGTCGATAACGATGATGTCCACCGTTTGCCCAAAAAGGGCCGGCGCAGGGGCGGTGACTTGCGAGTGAGTACTTATCTGGTAGGAAATCACGTTTTCATGAAATTTCACACCCGATGAAGCGACATTTCTCGGTCTTAAAACTTTTGCAACCATGAGATTTTTTCGATCGTGAAGTGTGAATTCATGGAACCTTGCATCTGTCCATTCACTAACGTTCGCCATGAAGTATACAACATGGTCCATATTCATTGTAACATTGTACGAACACTGTATGATGCTCTCAATGGCGTAGATGAATGCATGATTTTCCTTGCATAGAAAGTGAACAGCATGTAGTGTAGAAACCTTAAGCGCAAGTGTAACCACAGGTCGAGCCTAAAGTTATTCGATAGTTGACGAAAAGTTTTTGTTGAAGTTTAAAGAGACACTTTCTTTGAGTATAAAGTCTGAAGAATACTTAATTCCCTACCGAATGAGTACAAGAAAGAATAGTTATGTTTATGCTGTCTGTAAAATGCCTTTGAAGTTATACAGACACCCAAAATCATTGGAAAAAAGCATACCACTTAAGTAGTCGTTTCTACTGAGTGCGGTTTTGCAGGCGGCCGAGGAGAAGCACATTCAAAAGCTGGTACCCCAGAGTGACCCAGGCATCTTGGGATTGTGTTGTACGATAGTCAGTGTTACCAACTCACTTAAGTAACCCTTTCTAAACGAAAACATCTTCTAGGACTTATGTTAAAATTTCATAACATAGGTCAACTGCTATATTTATTAGTTGCTTTTGTTTATTTGTTGCAAAGACACTACCATAATTGCATGATAAAGATAGGAGTAAAAATCTTATTTTGCAACATTGCTTTCTGCATTGGCATTATGTATTCGTCGCTTTGATTTAATGTCATGAGATGTGTATATGTACTCAGCAGCAATACTGCATCAGCTATATTGTTCTGTTATCCACGTTCGCTGGAGATTTTTGGAGATATTTTTCCAAACACAGCTCTTTTGCTGGAGCCAGTGTCAGGATAGGGAGGAAGGTTTTACTCAGGCTATCAACTAAAATCATCAGAGACAAAAGGACGTACCTTAGTAGTTTTACCGGCTAGAAGACTAACTCGTGAGTAACTGGGGGAATGGTTGCAACTAGCATTAAGGCGCTCTGAATGTCATTTATGCTGATTTACGCAAAGTAAGAAAATCGCTACCACATGGTAGGCTGTGCTTGAGTAAATTAATCTGGACAAACTCCCTGCCATTAGTTACATTTTGTCTGGGTATGACCACGTGCAGGAAAATATAGATCACAAAATCAATGCGCCACGTGCCCGAACTTAGGCCACTTCCTATGCCCAGCTCGGATTTCCGTCAAAATAGCATGCTAGATGAGATTGGGAGGTGTGGTAGTAACCAAACTGCCCGCCAGCTGAAAATCAAATTGGATTACGGCCAGAACCTTTCGTCGTCAGTGAATTTTGGCAAAAAGCACCTGTTACCCGAGGGATGGATAGAAGTCGGCCAGTCTGCACGTGGTGATTCCAATGTTTCCTCCAGAGCTGCTTGCCAGCCGGCTGAATGCGCACTGACACCTCCTAAGAGACCGTGTCATGGAGTTTACGAGGAGCAATCTACCAATGGATTATCACAGATAACAGCCTCAAGCACCAGGTGTCGTAATTTCAATCCGTATATAGGAGAGAGCGTCTTTAAAAACAATACAAATGCTTCATTTTAGGTCAGCATGCTGATCTGCTGCCGTCGAAGCTTATTCGCCCATGTTCTGCTATTAGGTTTTTTCTTGTTTCTACCTCAATCATTTCTCCCTGGCAGCCGTGTTTGAGTTTTAAATCAGCCTTATTTTCTCTCTTTTCTTATGCTGTGCTACTGCTATACTTAACAACGCCCTTAACGGGGGCAGTTGAGTGGTGATTAAATTTGGGCAAGAAGGTTTTCTAACTTCACATTGCATTTATTACTTAATACGCTTAATAACGACTACAACTCCCTTTTTCATCTGAATGAATGAATTAAACAAATCAACGAAAATTTGCCTCTGGGATATAAAGCCTTCGGGATCTAGCTGAGACAGAGGAGGCTGCAGCTGCACCGAACGAGTCGATTAAACAGTTTCGAAGGAATTATGAATCACAATGCAGCGTTCCCCAAAACCAAGTAATGTCTAGTCGGCAACTGTCCACACGAATATTTTCGAAAACTATGAAGCTTTTGCATAAATTGACCCTTCAGCCGTAGTACTTTTTAGGTGAAACGGTAAAGTAGTTGAACACATTTTTGCTTGCAAGTGGCGTTCGCCAGTTTAGCGTTCCACGTTACCGTGTCTTCACACCGCGGCCCGGACGGACGATCGACTACCGGCGATTAGCCAGTAAGTTAGTGCGGCTGCTTACAATGACAGTGGGTACAATAGCGTCATAAGTCAACGCCTCTCATGTTGTGTTGAGTGTGCCTTGGATCGCGATCAACCGAGTGCAGGCCTGTGGCTCGGCAGCAGCAAATGTAACTCTATCCCATTGGTCGGGGTTTGTGCGTCAGCTATTGGCCTTAGGCATGGCTAACTGAGGCCGGCAACTGTGTCTGAAACGATTCCACCGTTCCTCTTGCCTTTATAAACAACTGACTCCCGGAATCTCTGCTTCCACTTAGGGAACTTAATCGTACCCCCCATTCAGGCTAATGGATGACTTAATCTGGGCGATAAATCCCAGCCCAAAAAGAATAAAAGTCCGGGGAGAATAAAGACTTCGGGGTAGATGAAAGACTACAAAAGTCGGTTTGATAATTAACTATTACTCTTTGCATTCCAGACCACGCGTCAGACTACTTAGGAATTCAGTTATTATGAAATACTGTTGTGACCTTCGGACATTTACAGTTACAGAACGCGCTATATGCACCGGACAGCTGAGCACGGATCAAGAAGAAAAGGACTCATAGAAGAAATTTGGTCTGGTATGATGAATAACGAGTGACAGCAAATGAAAACTGAATAACGACAATAAGAAAATAGGGTAGAAAAAAACCAAAGTAAATAACAACCATTGGAACGCATTCCATCATGCAAAGGCAAGGTTCAGTTGAGCTTTAACAATGTCTATGAGGCGCCAAACGTCAGAAATCATACAGGTATTACGCAAAGCAATCTGCGAGTTCTATAAGTTCCAAATTTTCTCAGCAAGCAAGGGATCGACTTAAGGGAAATTCCAATTTCATCAGTTCAAAATAAGCCTCGCACGGAATCGGTATATCCCCTAAGTAGAGAGCATGTGGGATTTAAAAGCGCCTCCGTAAGTCGTTAGGGGTTCTATAAGCAAATCAGGTGACGTTATAATGTTTGTTTGGCCAGCCTTCTGTGTCCGCGCCTTCAACGATATACGAGCCGCCGTATGTTAGGTCCGGCTGCTCGTTCTCCCTGACAAAGGCGTCCCCTGTTCATACTGGGCACAGACGCCAGTGGCTACGCCATAGGCGCAGTTCTTTTGCAGGCCGATGAAGCAGGAGCGGAACACCTCATTTGCTTCGCCGATAATACTCTGTCGAAAACACGGCGTAATTACTGTACCTTTCACAGAGAACTACTCGCCATCGTTGTATTCCTCCGCCAGTTCAAACACTTACCAGTCGGCGGCGGTTTATTCTCCTCATAGGCCACCGAGTCCTGCAGTGGTTACGCTCATCCAAAGACCCGATGGACCAACTGACCCGACGGCAAGAATTCTTCCAAGATTTTGACTTTACGTGCCGATTCTGTCCAGGATACAAACACGACAGTGTGGACGCGCGGTCCTGCTTCCCCCAGACAGACCCCTCAGGAGCAGACGCCCCGACCACGAGTGTTAACGCAATCTCTGCATCCAAGCCTAAGGACGGTATCAACAACTTATGGAGGTACCCTTGACTGTTTAGCATAGGAATAAGCTGGAAAATGGATCGCAACCTGCATCAGATAGCGTTGATGAGGAACTTAGAATTATTCAGGGCCTGATTCGCGAGAACGGGAATCCCGACAGATTTATTGTAAGGAATCTTGCCGACGAATGACAAAACTCATCATACCGACGGCGGAAAAGAAAACTCTGTTCCTCAAAGTCCTCTTTCAGGGGGACATGGCGAGTGAACTCCTGAGAAGGCGCTTTGACCAAGCCGTTTCACGGACCTTCCCGCCAGCAAGAGTCCAAGCGTTGTTTTCGACCAACCCCGTCCTACGCGGGGAAGGTAAGGATAGGCTACCAGCTCAGACCAGCTTCATGTGTATTTACTCCTTTACTTGCTCCTCTGGAGCAGGCTATATCGGTCGTAAGAGTCGGCACCTATCCACAAAAACACGAGAACGCCTGCCGATATGGCTGCGGAAAGGTCAAGTTAAGAGCATACACAGCTCCGTCCCCGCACACATGGTTGGTTCCGTGAGATTTACAAGGCCTTACCTAATTACCCTAAGCGACTGGGTCAGCGCTTACTAGCGACAGCAGAAGAGACTGCCATCAGGCTATAGAGGCCGGTCCTGGGCGGGCAGAAGAACCTCTTGCGGGCTCCGCGTCTGCCGTGGGTAAGGATCGATTAGCTGCATGCATGTCTCCGCGCCCCCGCCCCACTCCTCCTCCCCCCTGTGACACGCTTCTACCTAACCCTCACTGTCACTTACTGCCACCCCGCCCTTCCCTCCCCTCTTTTCACGTAACCCGTTTGGGGGGAAAGACGAACCTTAATCGATTACTCTTATCGCTCACACGTTTCAGTTTACACCTCGTTCCCATATAAATGTACAGGCCCGATGAGAATTTCTCGGAAGCACACATATGCTCGCCAAATACTCTTTTGGATTCTCATGTCTGTTAAAAGACAATTTGCGAAAGTCTGTGCGATCGGATACGGAATCTTGAACCTCCCTGTACTGCAGGTGGCTCTGCGATAAATTCGAGGAGAGTTCCTATTCCTGCGTCCTACCTTTAACCCTAACTCTAAACCTCGGGAATTTAGCCCGAGGCCACCTGTTATAGGTGGTGGGGGGTTCATATTTCCGCGCTCAACACTTTGTTCATGCACTGTTTTCCGTAGAGGGGGAAGTTTATGCCCTCTACTGTTTTCCTGAAGAGATTTCAGATAGAAAGAGCAAATTTTATCTGGTCTTTAGTTTTTACTGAAACCTCACTTTCGCCGACAGTTTATGAAGACCACGCCGACTGTCTGCGTTCGAGGTACTGCCGAATAGGGCTTGTATAAAATGCGCAAAATCGTTAAAAGATTTCCGAAATTCGGGCGCTGACTGCCCTAACTGCCCGATCGACCGCCATTTCTAACGCCGACAGGAGCCGAATTGATAACTTAAACGACAATCTCACTGCAAACAAGCAACCAGTTGGGAATTCGTTATGACCTGATTCTGAGCTTGAAACGGGATACAATTACATTTATTTCCTGAGGGTTGAGACCCCTTTTTCCTCTTTTTTTGAACTACCTCCTTCACTTCTGCATGAATTTGTGCTCGAAGGGGTTTCGCGAATGTTAATGAATATGGAGAAGTTCTCTACTTGCATTTGTAGTAGTCTGAAAAGAATTGTTTATGTGGTACCAGTCTTACAAAATGTCAACTTTCCAGGTTGGATTGTTGGATGATTTTGCCGCCTGATGCTGCATGTAATCGGATTTTAAGTTGAACTGTGAATTGGTTAAAAGGAACTGGAATTTCTGTTAATATACCGGAAGTTTTCATTTGGCTAGCTATGTACCACTAAGCCAGATCTTGGGGGGTAGAGGCATGGTCGCAATTCTAGCTCTAAACTTCTAGGTAATACGCATACAAGAGGAAGTTGTTTGAAGCCTCATATTTCAAGTGGATAGAGAAGAGCACGGACGATTAGCATGCACTAATATGGACTGGGAAGTTAAGAAGCGCAACGTGTTAAACGCAAACAGGGAAGGTTCCAAATTTTATTTAACGCGTCTTAAGCTAGACTACGGACATAAAGATTTGTCAGTAGGTAGCCAGCAGATAACTGCTGAAAGCGTGGAATCTTCGTCAGTGTGCAATCTCTCTCGGCCCCCAGCTTTACGGGAGGTTTGTAGGGCATAATCGTTCTCTATGGAGGTCATACAAATTCCGATGAGGATGTACGAGGGCTACTATTCAGACGTGTACATTGCAACAGTCGAACTTGCCTATCGAATGATCAACTGAAAGAGGTTTGTTGGCAGGTTTAGAATATCTTGAGTCAACCCAAACTTAGGAGCTTGATGACCAGCACATACGACCACTTGTTGAAGTCCTAGGGCAAATGGGTATCATATGTCTTCTCGAGTCTAAGTAATAGTACCACAGTGCGAATGGACCAATTAATGTGAGGCAACCATATTTTTATCATTTCTATAACTCGACATAATAGAAAGCAGTTTTATAGTCAAACCTTATTGATAATAAGATTTTCCAATTTTTACTCTCTCATGTAAAATTGTCGAAATTTTAGTCATAAAACAGATTACGGCAACGACGCAATATGCGACCCCATCCAGAATGCGGAGGACAGGCCATCACGTCCTACGGGACCGGTGGAAGTAGGGGTTCTATGGGCGGGACTAATGGATGGCAAAAATGGCGGTGGAAGAGGGTAAAGTTTTGGAAAAATATCCTAATTCAGTGAATAGGTTTAAGTAGATCCGCGCATGACCTTGAAAACGACACGGAAAATTGAGTACTAGCGGAATTTAGCACCAAACAAACAATGGAAGCTAAATATAGTGCCTGCACGATAAGAGGCCAAGTTCAGAGATCAAGCTAGCGAAATAGCAAATAAAAACTCAAGGACGAATAACGTTGGTGAACCCCATTAGAGTAAAGTGGGAATGTTGACCCAACGGCACAACATAATGACGCAGAATAGCGGAGCACAGGGAAGCTGCCACGGCGACAGTCAAAGGTAAAGTGTACCGAGTCAGCGTGTATATTTTGGCGAAAATGATACAGCGTAACGTCGGTTAGGCATAAATCTATGTTATCTTGAAAAAAAGGCAATTGGTGTACCCAAATCAAATTACACAACATCGTAGGAATCACTAGGCATTACTAAGTAGTGGGCAAAGTTGGGTCGCATATTGCGTCCTTCTCCAGGTGACATTGTAATTATAGCACAGATTGCGCGCCTCCTAAAATTGGCCCTGCCGTGGATGCAATGAACCAGCACAGGATCTAAATCATGGTCCGGCAGGCCTTCTTAGAGATGCGCACTCATAACAAACGTCAACACTAGGGATGTTGTGGTGCGTGAAGCTACAGGCTCCAGGCGCGCCAATTAGTATCCGCTCCACCCGCCTTTTTTTCTTGTGTAAAATCCCAGTCAGTGTGCGTTGTGAACTAAGAGGTATGCTGGTGCGTCCGGGTTTGAGTTTTCGCCGTGCCACCCAGCTGTGTCCACCCCCGGCTCCGGTCTTCTTTACTCTGTTATGACACCGGACACAGGTGGGGAGGAGAGAATGCGGGGGATGCTGCTTAAGTCCAATATAATTATAAAAGAAATCACACCCAAGTCGCCGTCCCTGTGTCCGCCCTGCTGTAGCGCACACGGCGGACATCGTCGGTCACGACGGTCAAACCGTCCGGACAGACTGCACGAATCGTGTGTGAACAAACATTGTTGCCTTGTTCTGAACTTTCTTCCAAACTCCATGGCCCTGAAGAGTTATGCAGGCCACGTCCTTACTGAATATTTGATATTCGGTAGAATAAATTGCGTATTGTCGCCTTTTAATTTCCCCAGAAATTAACTGCTAACTTGGAGTAAATCAGTTTAAACTAATGCTTATAGTTGCAGACCGAAATTTGGTGTATGAATATTTGGGCCGAAGTCCATTAGCCACAGCGGGATAACCATGTAATACTCATTAACCGCCGACAGGCAGCTAGTAGTTTATATTATTGTTGCAGGAGACTAGATCGCAGTTGGTAGACAGGACCCGAATTACAGGTGGCGGGGGGGGTTGTTTACTGGGGCTATTTTGTGGGGTTCCATAATCACATGTGACCCATTTGGCCTCCGTTTTACGTTTGAGGTTAGGATTAGGGTACCGGTTAATGGTTTCAGATTTTCGGGTTAGGGTTATACATGTAGGCTTAGGTCCTCGGGTTACGGTTAGGGTTTGAGCGTAAGATTAGGTTTCAGTATTACGGTTAGGTTTTTCAGTCGCGGCTATGTCTAAGGGCTACGGTTACGGTTACAATTTCGGCTAGGGTAAGGTAAACGGTTAACGTTTACGGTCGACGTTAGGGTTAGGGCTAGGGTTAAGGTTACGATTAGGGTTAAGATCGTCGTCCACTTCCCCATTCCTGGCTACCAACTGCGATCTAACCTTGCAGGATACCATACTATCTAGTAACTGTGCTGCTAGTATGATATTCTGCAGCACTAATATTTACTACTAGCTGTCTGCCGGCAGTTAATGAGTATTACGCGGTTATCCCGCTCTGGCTAATGGACTTCGGCCCAAATATTCATACACCAAATTTCGGCCTGCAACTATAGGCATTAGTTTAAACTGATTTACCCCAAGTTAGCAGTCAGTTTCTGAGGAAATTAAAAAGTTGCAATTTCAGAACTGGAGTATCTACCAGAAAGCGCACGGGAATGCTTGGGGGATCCGCTGGTTGGCCGAACTCCTCGCAGCTGTGCCATGCATCGGCAGAATATTGGCGAAACACGTGCCTGATATTTTAGCTAGTACCTGTGGTGTTAGTGTAGTATCCTATAACACTACTATTTTCTACTCTATATGCGGACTTTTGAAATTGGGGATAGTGTGTAACGATCTTGATTGCAAGCAGAAGCACGTAGTTCTGATTCGCCTTGGAGCTGAAGGTCTGCAGTCCACACAGGCCATCTCATGGCGGCTAGAACGCGACAGCGGAAAATTTGTGCTAATAAGGACAGGTAGGCTAGAAAGGCCCATTTTGAATTATTTACCACCGTCGGTCATCATGGACATCGGGTTCAAACTTATACGGACCGAAGATGAAGGGTGGGCTTGAGAAGTTAATTCTATGTCCTTGTCAGTAAGTCTTTTTTGATGTGGAAGTTTGCTTCAGTCAGGTATTCGAAATGTTCGCCCGTCTGAGCATAAGCATGCAAGTGTCATTTTAGTGGTACCAGGTTCACCAAAGTTAAAGAATCCTAATTATTCAACATAAAATGAAAGTTCCATACTTTTAGCGCATTATCTCATTGTTCGGTCCATGAAAACACCTGGGAAATCATTTGCGTGGAGGGAAAACTGGTTCTGTGTTTGACCTAAGATTTTCATGTCGTTTGCAAACGTTGAGGGAGCTCCTCGATATGACCTTCGGAATTTCTTGAAGTTAGTGCAACAGCTCTAGCCCGGACCTTTTAAGCTAACTTGTGTGAACTAAAAAATCTGGTGATGTGACGTCCCGAACGCCGAAGACGATAATCCTATGTCCCAGAAAACTTGCCATCTAAATGACTGCGTTTACAGATGGGCCATAACAAGAAAGCATTTCTGTATGCCATCAACAACCGACCATGTCGAAGGTCCTGCCTAAATCCCAACAGCCGTTCTCAGCCTCTGCTATCAAAGATCGTGCCCAGGATATGAGGTTTGTAATGCATGATTATCCTTCAAAAAACCATGCTGCTAGAAACTTGTCAGCTTAGACTGACTAACGAAATAGTTAAATCGCCCACAGCAAACGTTTTCTGCAAGTATTTTCACAACTCCACGTAGGACAGGAATCTGTAGTTATCTACAAAGAGCCTTGTCTTTCGTGAACAGGTGAGGGAGTTACTAGCGTTTCCTTCCAATCATTTGCGATAGCAACATTATATACCTGATACTGGACGAATTGCCGGTAGAAGCGAAGAGGTGGGCTTCAGGAAGCAGTACAGAAAAATGAGATTCGACAACTGGAAAAAGCAGTTTATTTACCTGACGTTTCAGATTCACGCTCGGATCCACCCTCAGAGACATTCGCAGCTAAGAGGTGATAGGCGCACATGGAACGCAAATTTTAGGGAATACAGTGGCGATGACACCACATACCAATCATAATTAGAAGTTTTACATTCACCGCCAGTAGTCGTAATTAGAGCAATGATCTTTTGCTTATCCAAATTCAAACTGTCAAGTGTCGCCATTGCGCCACTAATGTTGATTGTTGGCAAGATAATTATACAGCCATTTGGCTGGTTGCTGCTGTCACAAGTAGCAGCGTTCTTCCGCACTTCTCACGTGTGGCCAACGACTCTGCCCAGTGGTAGGGGCGCTCACCGATCGTTTTTACGGAACTCACTAGTTTCTTTGTGCCTTACGGGCTCTCTCTCGAGCCCAACCAGCAGCCGCACAGCGGCGCATGATATAGGTAGAATAGCATTACCGACAAAGACAAGGAAGACTGGAATGGCCATTTCTGGCTTATTAGCGGTCGTCAGCCAGTCATACCCAACCCCAAAGTGTGGAACACCCGAGGCTCGAACTCGCGACATGTTAGTTAGAAGTCCACGCCTGTAACCACTGGGCCACGAGCCTGTTGCCCTGTTGGTTTCGATCAGGAATATACAATGGTAGGCGCTGTATATTCCGATCGAAACCGACAGGGCAATGGGCCCGTGGCCCGGTGGGTAGAGGCGTGCGCTTCTACCTAACAGGTCGCGAGTTCGAGCCTCGGGTGTTCCACACTTCGGAGTTGGGTATGACTGGCTGACGACGGCCAATAAGCCAGAAACGACCATTCCAGCCTCCCTTGTCTCAGTCGGTAATGCTATTCTACTCTGCCTAGTCGAATATTAAGCACCACACAGGGAGAGGGGAGCTATTGTGCCCGTTAGTCGATTGCGGGCCGGAGAACCACTACTCGAGCAGCTCGCAACTCTCACGCTTCACATCTTTGGCGAGAACCCCATCCCCCTCTAATAGGAAGGTGTGGTCGGTTCCCACCTGCCATCTGCGAGCTGACGTCATTCCCCCCTACTGCTACTGCATACTCGTCCCTCCACGTCCAGTGTGTTCTGAGGGTTACTCCGGCGTATTTGCTTTACCGGCAACTGCATCGTATCCGGTAAACGACTCTATACGTTTCCTGTCATGGCAGTGGGTCTTTCGGCCTCATTAGTCAGTGTTTCATATTTACTTCTGGTCCGGTGTAACATCCACTACCTATCTGTGACTGTCTCTGATGACGGATTCGAGTGAGAATTCCTTAAGTCAGGCGAATGTATATATTGTTCCAATGATAGCATTTTATTCTATTGAATAGATTGCCTACGGGGATATCCCAAACTATGACATAGAGCACCATGAGGAATGGGTACCAATACAATAATCCAAGACCATTATCTGGTTCCAGGCAAGATGAATATAAATAAAACACAAATTTCACTGGCATTTTGATTACTTTTTCAAATTACAAAACTGTCTTATGGGAAAATGCTGGCGTACGAGTTTGGTCGTCCACAAGGAAAGTCTGCGCAAATTATTCCAGAGCAGGAAAACTGCCTTCACATCGATTTCTGCGTAGGCGACGCCAAATTTTCAAAGTTAAGGACTGAAGTGACTGTTCCGCCTATATCTATTTATGCAATCCAAATATACCATTGCTGCAGCTCTGGTAGGACAGTAAGGTCGCCTAAAGTTGAGATTCCGCTTTCGTTGCAAGAAAATGGATAACCACTTTCTTCTCATTTCTTCGTGCTGTGGAGGGTTGGCTTGCAACTTCCTCCTGGGAGAGCTGGCTGTTGCGGGCAGTGCGTTGGTGAACTGCACGTGTAGCCGAGGGGTGGCAAAGCCAATATTGCGAATGCTTTAGTGAACACACATGGATAGACAAGGACTACCCACTTCTCCATATGAGCCACACCGCTCCTACAGTGGGGTTTTCCTCAATGTCTGAAACTGGTTAATTTTGTTAAGAAGTTACAGTTCTTACAACTTAAACGCTTGCGGCCAGACACAGTGTGTCAGATGCCCGAATGCCCGAGGGAGCAGGTCGCGAGGCTGAAAAAGCACAGCATAGTCGTCTTCAACTACAGCCCTAATGCCCATTGGGTTTCAACTGGTGAGAACGCAGATTTCAGACCCACAGTGGAAGAAATTATGCTCTGAGTCAGATAGTTCTCCGGTGAAAATATAATCAGTTTGGAGTCATAAGAGTCATCAGTAACGCCCACAGATGAAGCTGCCTACTCAGTTGGCAAAATCGAGAGGTCCGCTAGTGTTCTGGTGTCTAGGTAACAGGCCAGTAGTGTATCAGTGAGTCATATTGCCTCAGGGCTCCACGCGCCTTGGCCACGATAAGTAAGCATGAAACACTGAGCAATCGGCTGTGCAAACAGGGGCTCGGTAGTATATGCGTGCTAAGAGGTAAGCCTGCGATGTGGGAGGAAAATCAGAATAACTTACTGGGCGTCTCCTTGAGGGTGGAAGAGTTGGCTATAAGTAATTTAACATTGGTCCTGGCTTTCGTGGCGCCTAATATGTGAGGGTTACAAAAATATAGAGACTTCCTGAGTTCTGCAAGTATGGGAGTCAGACTGAACCGCTGCCGGTATTTCGACGAAGGGGGCAAAAAATACTACAGGCACAAGTTTATAGTTCAGATTTAAGGGGTGAGATTTAACTAAAAGCCGGCGGGAATACGGTGTCGCAACACTATGAATTGTCTATTCCCCCACCAGCCTGTCTTACGGGCGGACTACTACTACTACTACTACTACTACTACTACTACTACTACTACTACTACTTCTACTACTACTACCACTAATACTACTACTACTACTACTACTGCTACCACTACTACCACCACCACTACTACTGCTACTACTACCACTACTACCGCTGTTACTACTAATACTACTACCACTGGCGGGAATACAGTGTCGCAACACTGAAGAAAACTTTTTCCCCCGTCTACCACCACTGATACGGCGAATACTACTAATAATCCTACTATTAGTACTACTACTACTACTACCACCGCCACCACGGCTGCCAATGCTACTCTACCAGCGCTTACAGTATGGGTAACTAACTGCAATAATACTAGCATCAGTAACGGAGTGTTGCGACACTGGTATCCAACCTAAAAGCCCTAGGGAGCTCTCCATAAGACGACGGGCACGGGTAAACGTATTATTATTGCAACCCTCTAAGTCAGTTTACCGCAGATCAGAGAGAAGAGGGAAGAATCCCTAGTTTTGGGGACAAGGGAAACATTGTCGGAGCCCTTCCCATTTGACATCCTCATCGGCGCCAAATCAGTTCGCAAACTGGTCTTATAGAAGGCATTCACATTCATAGTAACAATAAGAACAGTACTGAAAGAAGAAATAACAAATCATTGTGGGCACTCGGCAGAGAAGTCTCGTCAACGTGCTCTGAATGCCTACTCCGAACCCTGGTTGCCTTGGTTGAAGGTCACAGTGTTCACCTACACAGGACCAGAATTACACATCTAGTTTAGCTCGGAACACAGAACTCCACTCAAAAGCGAGCGAACAGTACTCCAGCTCCTGAAGTTCAGTCTCAAGACGTACTTTACGTTCAAAGGAACAATCTACGAACAGGTGAAGCACACGCTACTGGGTTCGCCGATTTCGGGATTCATAGCCAAGGCGGTCCTACAACGTTTGGAGTCGCTGGTTTTCCGACACCACAGACCGAAATTCTGGGCTCGCTATGTAGATGATACCCTTGTCGTCATCGAACGGGATCAGGTGCTGATATTCAAAGGACATCTAAACGCCATCTTCCCGGACAATCAATTGACGATAGAGGAGAAAGAAAGCAACCAGCTGGCCTTCCTGGATGTCCTCGTCTGCCGAAAAAATTGTGGGGACCGAAAAACCAAAGTGTTCAGGAAAGCGACAAATAGGATGCAAATACTGAACTTCAACAGCAACCACCCAACCGCACTTGTGTAAGGGCGCTGTGCCAGCGCATTGAGACGCACTGCAGTGAAACGGAAGACAAAGTTGATGAATTACAATATCTTCGACGGGTACTGAGTGCCAATGGTTACCCGCGCAACTTTGTCAACCAGTGCATACGAAAACGACACCAGGGACCAAATCCAACCGGCCCCAAATGTTCGCGGGCTCTTCCGTACGTGAAGAGCGTCCCGGAAGCCGTCAGTCGTCTTCTCACTCCACTTGGAGTTGGGGTTGCACACAAGCCGGCGGCAAATGTTAGGCGCCAAGTCATGAATCCGAAAGACCCACCGCCGAGGCAGGAAACGTAAGGAGTCGTTCACCGGATCTCGTGCAGTTGTGGACAAAGCAACTGTGTTGGAGAAACTGGGAGATTACTCCGGACGCGAATTGCCGAGCACGCAGCAGCAGTGAGGCAGAGAGACGCTAGATCTCGGGCGGCGACTCATTCGAGTGGACCCGGCCATATTTTCAAAATTCATGAGGCCGAAATCTTCGCGAGGGGTGACAACTGCGTGAGCCGCGAGCTGCTCGAGCCATGGTTCTCAGGCCCGCAGTCCACCAGCAGGCGCACTGACCTCCCGTTACCATATTCCGTACTGAGACTTTCCCTGGGCAGGGGAATCCGCTACGTGGGGGGGGGGGGGGCGAGCAATTATCCCAGTGAAGGTGAGTCAATCTGCCGATCAATCTTCACACCAGAATCCAACACGAATAAGGAAATCATGACAATTAATGACTCGGACACGGACTGACAAGCCACCACCGCATCAATTACGACCCCAGCGGTGGTTGAGAGGGCTGTTAATTACAGCACGCATATGGTCCCACGGCAGCCACGTGCTATAAATACTGCACTCCTTGTTCCACCAGTATCCTTATCTGTGACTGTCACGGATGATGGATTCGAGTGAGAATCCGAAACGTCAGGCCAATAAATTTCTTGTTCCACTGATCGCATCTTCGTCGTCAGAACTGCTACCTAAAACTGGCTTGTTCGCTTCTATCAGTGTTAACTAGTCTGTCCTCTGACGTCGCTGTCATCAGCTCGGGACATCGGGTACAGCGTTCGAATAGGCTTCAGTATTACGGTTAGTTTTCTCAGTTGCGGCTATGTCTAAGGGCTACGGTTACGTTTACGATTTCGGCTAGGGTTAGGGTTGTCGTTAGGGTTTACGGTTAACGTTTAAGGTTGAGGTTAGAGTTAGGATTAGGGTTAAGGTCGCCGTCCGCTTCCCCATTCCTGGCTTCCAACTGCGATCTAGCCTTGAAAGCGCAAATAGATTACATAGCCCAACTGTGTTATCAAACCTTATTCAAATATTAAGTCCAATGTTCAAGTCTAGATTTTCACCAACGCATGGCCAAAAACCTGATAGCAAACCCTAACTCTAGCTCTGCAAAGAAATCTGGAAAGGTTCTAGGGGAATGATACCAATTTTGTGTTATTTCTCACCCCACCAATGGGGTGTCAGCTTACGTCCTAGATAAATGCGATGACTGTCTAATCAGCAGAAAGGAGATTCCAACAAAACATTTCACATAACTTTCACTAGCACAAATCTAATGTGAAGAGACCACTTCCCAGGCATGCGGACACACGTACTAACACCGATAACCGACATTTCGACCGTCGTTACCGACGATATCTACCGTGTGACCACAATGGAGTGGGCGCAAGGACGGTGACTTACTTGTAGATTATTTTATAACGATGGGGGACGTGCACTGCATCTACCAAACTCTACGTCTCTCATCAAGCCGGGGCCCGATGTCATGGCAGAATCAAGAAGACGAGGGGCGGCAATTGGCAGACAAAGCCAAACAGCCCATCTGTACGTGCCACACACGCCTGTTTCCTTCACGATGCATCCGAATTTCACATAAACATTAAAAGGACGGCACGGATCCCAAAGGACTGCGGGTGCCATAAAAGCCACATGAAGAAGGAGCAATTTTGGCACAGTTCTATGCCCCCCGGGAGGACAGACTTATCTAGTCATTTGGTAGCCTCTAAAATTTGTTTTTAATACACTGTCACAGTTTAGAAGCGCATCAGATTGTTCATAATGAGGAATACGCGCTGTGTGTCGTGGGGACGCAGGCTCCAGAGTCGACCTCACTCTCTCTCTCTCTTCCCTCTCCCAGGCACCAGTTCACTGTCAGAGCTGATGCAAAGATTAGACGCAGGTGACTGACTCGGAGCGAGCCCGTGCCTAAGCGTGCCACTGCGTGTGGCATTTTTGTGAGTACGCAGCCCAATAACGTGAGTCGTATTCTGATCTGGCCGTCGTGTAGGTTGAGCTCAACTCCTGCCTGATCCTTTTTGGGGGGCAGAACACCGACAACCACAACCCCAAACTCATCCCTCAGACCACAAACCCAATCTGGCGAGGATGGTCGCCGTCGGCCACGATTGGCGAATTAGCATGTGCTCTCTCTCTCTCTCTTCCTTGCTGATCGCAAGGTAGTCCGTTGCCTTAGACCACATGCTTTCGGCGTGTCCAGTCACGTCTGGATAAAACGAACGCACCGCGCTTGTGGCAGTGGTTAACTGCCAAATGTGCCAGTGTGATTGGGACGCAAGGGAGCTTACGCGGCGAAAAAGGCACTCACGTATGTCACCCTCTTCGCACCGAATGCACCTTCTGGAATCTTCAGCATTTATGAGAAAATTTAGCAAAAAAAGGAGGTACTTAATTAACGTTTTTTTTCAACCGCTATTATATCCAGTCTATGAGATCTAGTGGCTTTTGGCTAGAAAATGTACTTAGGTGAATTTTACAAAAGTGGCCAGGCCTATGCAGCATATTTTTTGCTAATTTTTTTAACAATTTGGCCATGTTAAGGTAGCTGAAATTCCTAGTCCGAATAGATGAATCAAAAAACGCTCCATATGCTTCCAGAAATAGACGAAAATTTCGTTGTCTTTTAAAACACGTATAACTTTTTAAGCACGTTTGGAAATGAAAGAGCTGCCTAGTTTGTCACAGCTTGGACGTCTAGCGTGTCCCCGTCGCGATATATGATAATAACCAATGGAGAAATGAGGGTAAGATCTAGGAGTAGAGAGAGAGCTAAGCGCAGCAAGCATTGTCTGTTCTGTCCTCCGACTTTTCGCGATTAAATATCCCCAAACGGAAGCCTTGATGAGCCCCATAAGTTTGGGACTGCACAGATAAATATAAGGGTTGGGCAACGGTAAGCAGTTTACGCCACCATATATTTATGCTTCGCTTCAGAAGACAAATGCGTATTGTGAACTGGCTATTTAGCAAAAGAGTGGGAATACGCATATAAACAGAAAAATACGTTTTAAATAGTTCAAACCGCGGCATGAAAAGACAGTAATGAAGTCGCCACATTTCGAAGGCATCAGGAAGTGAAACTTACAAATGAGTTATCAGACAAAGGACGATGTATTAAAAATGGTAAGAGATTCCTTTTTTATCATACTTTGGGAATGAAAACTATTTCACGGCTCTTCAGCGCGTGCTCAAAAGATTCATAAAGTTTAGAAAACCGGTTTTTTTAAAAAAAGTCACTTGGATGTACGTTTTTATTTTTCAAGCTATAATGAAAATGGTACAGTGATATCCCCATGGACTTTTTTGTCAATGTTTCTTTATATATGGCTTAAGACCTGTACACTCAGCAAAAACTACGACTAAACTACTTGTCTCAAAGTGAAAGCTTTTGGCAAACAAACTGAATCGTCCTGGGACTGCTAAAAACAGACATTAGTCGTTAACCTTATCGCAGTCCTAGAAATATAATAAAATTATTTTTGTGATAATGCTATGAGTAGAAAGTAGTTTTCCATAATTGTTAATCTCCACTCAACTACGGCTGGATTCAAAAATTTGATAGATCAGCCCACCATAGACAATTTAGCAACTTGCGTGCCCGCCAGACTTTTAACGCAAAAGGCCAATAAGCATAGTGCTGATAATTTGTATTTGTTACTGTTTTTCGTTTCTTCTTCGTTGTATTTTGTTTTCCTTCGCTGCTGGCAGTTATCGACCGACCTTAAATAATTGGCATGTCGTAAAGTCGTCTTTTGAATGGTGTTGTTCGATAAAATAGACCATTCCTTTTCTAATAAATAATAATTCATTAACCAAATTATACCTTCTGTTGACTAGCGGTCGTTCTAACGCAGTATAACTTTCTTGAATGCGTGGTGGGCGGCCTTTGCGTTACAAGGGTTTTTGTGCTAAGTTCTCGAGATTTCTTCGGATAGGACCCTAAATGCACAGAGGTGAAAATTATAACTAACCGAGAACCTTGTTGATTAATGTTACGCGCAGCATCTGTACATGTAACTCGTGGTCACCCATGCTATCTGCAGTGGGGTTCCCCGTCGGTTTTGGCAAATAGTGTCTTTGTAACATTCATGACGACAATTCCAAAATTGATTATTGATGAATCTGGGCTGGCATCGTCTTTGCTATACCCTGACGACCACACTCACCAAATCCAAGTACGCTTACTTTGACCGTACGGCGACATCTACTACTTAGCAGCTCAGAAGCCCTGATAGGAGAAACTTCCCCCTTGGATGATTTTTCTGACTAGTGGGAATGCCCTCAAATAAGTCTTATAGGCACTTGTCCAACATTTCATATTATGCCTTAAATCCTAAGAAGTGATGTGAATCAGGGTCTGAAGCATTGATATGACCATCTTAGTACGAATATGATGCATGAGATCCTCGAGCCCACTTAGGGACTAAAGCTAAGACTACCATACCTTAAAACACAAGAAAGGAAAGTTTTGGAGAGCAATTTTACGGATTCAAATTCAGGAACGACAGTCCCTGACGTCTAGTGCGCCGATCTTGCTGCCGCCTCTTCGGTGGCTCTCGCTAAAGTGTCACCAGGGTTCGAGCAAGCGACTACCGCCGTTGACTAGAATTCCAGCATCAACCCCCGGCTCTGTAAAGACAAACTATACATGACAAGCCGCTATAGTCACAAGACTATGCCTGACCGGTCAGCCAAACTTACAGGCTACGGATATTCTGGACACTGTTTCATGCTTAATTCCTCCCATTAGAGAGCACTCAGATATACAATTGATTAGCCAAACCTCAATGTCATACTGACCCAACTGTGCAAAACTCGGCGACTCGGTGGGATTCGAACCCACGCAGTGAGGGGAAGGCTTTAGTACAGCCAACGCTCTAACCACCTGAGCTACGAGGCCCCACCGCACGACGCGAGTTTAATTACATTTGGGACAAGTTACCCGCCCAACCTACTGCAACATCTGGAATCCACCAAATCTGATACAGTAAGTTGGCTGCCCAAGCAGGATTTCCTAAGTATTTCACCTAAAATCCACCAGATGACTACCGGGCTCACGTAATTCATAGAAGTATCACATTTGGTGGATTCCAGACGTCGCAGTAATTTGGGCGGGTAAACTTGACCCAAATGTGATTAAACTCGAGTCGTCCGGCGGGGTCTCGTTGCTCAAGTGGTTAGAGCGTTGGCTCTACTAAAGCCTTCCCCTTACTGAGTGGGTTCGAATCCCACCGAGGCCCCGAGTTTCTCACAGTTGGGCCAATATCAATTATTCGAAATCTGCCAAAACATCTATGAAACCTCAATCTCTCAGTTCGATAGAGGAGACTGAACAGCTGCATTTACCCACATCGCTGACCTAGGCCCTACCAGCTAGTACGACTTGATGATAGTATGCCGGCCAGGCTCCCAGAATGGGACCACGCGATAGATATGCCGGACCAAAAGAGGGGCTAGATCGGAGTCCGGCGGGCGTTACTAGGAATGTCCACCCATAACAAATGCCAACATTCCGGGTGCAGAGGTACGCCACAGGTGCAGGCCCACGCCATGTCAACTAAAATTCGAGATGGTCCCCGTTCATTCTTTCAAAAAATCCTAGCCAGTGTGTACGTTGCGAACCGCGGGTTGTGATGCTACGCCTAGGTGCGGGTTTTGGCTGTGTCCGTCACATGCGCCAGCTTCAACCTTCGGTCTTCTTGACCATGTCTTAACACCGGGCTCGAGCGGGGGACGAGAGAGTGCGATATATGTTGTGCAAGTTCACGATCACTTTAAACTGATTCGCGCGCAAGGCACCGTCCCTGCTGTCACCCTGCTGTGGAGCGCATTGTTGACATCGTCGTGAACGGCCAAACCGTCACACCCCCCAGACGAGAGGTTATATTAGAATGATGACAAAGAAAACATAGCAGAGACCAAATTTCGTCTGCTCGTACATCAAAGAGTACACATGAATGAGGTTTTACCCACCAATTCCAAGTTAAGTCTGCTAACCAGCGGGTTTAAAGAAGCCAAAGCCGACTCGCTACCACATCAGAGCCATAATTTTCTGAATTTTACGCAAACTTGAACCATGACACAAAGCATTTGATAATTATCCACTGTTCTTACTCCCCCTCCCCCCCGGCAGCGATGATTTTCGCGGTTCTTGACGTCATTTCATTTTGGATCCAAGCGATCTGTCAACGCTCACGGCGGAATCCTTCATATTCGCCAACGACTAGTAGTTTGGTCGGTCTGCAAAAAGAGATTCCATGGTCGTATCTCCCCTGCCCCATACTCGGCTGGATTTGAAACGGACTGTAACCGATCGCGCCTGGGTCCCTGTCGTCTCGCCACTCTGACGCGAATAGCCTTATCCGGTGTATGAATTCTGCCTTGACGATGTCCGTATCGACTCCCTTATACACTACCGCATGCGGGCCAGTCCTGTCTGGCCCACATACTTACCCCTTCATGAGAGACAGTTTTTGCCCTGACGATGTCTGTTTAGAATCCGCTATACAACATTACATGCAGGCCGGTGCTGCCCGCATTCTTATCCTTTCATGAGTCGCAGTTTTTTTCTCCTTTAAAGTTAATCCGATTACAGTCATTTTGCTTATTGGGTAAAAGAGTTTTTATAACTGCTCCCTAATTATTTTTCTGACCAAACTGCTTACTTAAAAAGCATGAACTGAATACTCTGGAGATTTTGTCTGCCCGTTCTAAAATTCCTATGCAAATTTATTTCTACTTGCTATGATAGGACCCCAAGGTCTTTAATAAAAGTATACTATTATTATTATTAACAGCAGTGCTACTTTAACAGTCGTAAGTGGTCTTCAACAAGCCTCGCTTAGTACTCATAGCGATAGCCATTCACACCTGATCTTTTACCCACGGCCATGACACAGAGCCATTGAACTGCCTCTTATATATATTAAACATCCTGATGTTCCGGTGTAACATTAATCGTTATTTTGGGCATAGTGGTGTACGCAGCTAGCTGATCAATAAGAACCTCAGTAAAGATCCTCACTGTCAGAAAGAACCCCGATCGCACTTCCACCCAAAGTTGCAGACCTCTGAAAAGAGTCTGTCCCAAATCTCGACCAAGTTGTTTGCCTGGGGGCCACATAGGCCCACAAATATCCGAACTGTACACAACCCGCTGAGAAATACTGTGAACAGCGAACGCGAAAAGTCACATAAAAACCGCAATACCCATAGATTATACTCCTGCTCTTGCAACTCCTATACGAATACCAGTCGTGGCTGTGCACGATGTCTGAGGGAAACGATAAAGGACTTCTAAAATTATGTATCCACCGGGGACTTAATGAGACAACACGAAACGCAGGTAAAAATGTCCATATTCTAAAAAAGGTGAAAACAGTAGGTAGTGGCGCTCACATAAGGCTTAAAATGAGAAATCAGGGATGGAAGTCAGTTATACAAAATGGGAATAATAGTGGCGACGGGTCTGTAACTTTTACCAGTGATACACTTTTAGTTTGTACAGGCAGACCAAGGAAGGTCCACTGACCGGGTAATCAGGAGTAGTCGGCAATCTTGAAGAATCACGGCGTCTTCAGCGTGCTGAAAGGCCGCACCGGAAAGAGACAATAAAACGCACAGAATCAAAAGCAAGAGCACAAGAAGGTTCAAAGGGTACCCAGCAAAGACCACATTTAAATAAAAAGAATTCGAGTTTTTATTTGGACAGATTTTCCGTGGATGGGCAGTATTTAATGAAAATACATTTTCGTCGGGATTTGACTGGTAGAGAGGTAAAATCTCCCTCAAATTAGCAGTTAACCTATGTCCACCCAAATGCTGATTGTGGTTTCATCACGCTGTTTGCGGAAACAGTTTCGCAGAAAATGCTGACAGCGATGACAAAAGGAAATCAAACTTTTCGAGTGACAGCAAAGGTGAAAATTCATGTCTACCATAAATAACCATCTAAATTCAACACATTTTCCAGGGACCTAAAGACAGGCATTCGGATTGCTAAAATACCAATTCATGGACCTTGACCGAATCTGTCATAGGCTTTTCCAGCTACTCAAAAAGACTCGAAGTTCAAATTGACAGACGCCCAAACATACCCCTCTCTGAGAGTAAGCGAGAGTGTACATGCAGTGTTTGCTTACTAATTCTTCATCCTGGGCATACTTTTCTTGACTGCTGCGAGGACACTACGATGAAGCTCTAGATAGAAAACCGAAGTTTATACTCTGTCTAATACTCAGATCGGATAGGTAACATCGGATATTCCCTAAAACAACTGACGGCGTGATCTTTGGACCAAACTAATTAAGCGCCAGCCTCAGTGGCCAAGCGAACCCATGTTGAAACTCGGAGATCTCTCGACTGGGATTAAAATGTGGCTGGCTTATGACGGTAAATTAGTCAGGGATGACCATCTTGCCCTCCTTTATCTTCCTTGGCAATGCGCATAACAAATTTGCTTGATCCCTGTTCAGGTATAGCACAATAGCGTAGACTGTTTTGACTCTCCCTTACTATTAGCCTCCAAACTGTCACGCCTTAGAAGATGACAACCAGATCCGCTTACCCAGATTATACTATCCCATTGTGGACTCCGTCCAATTTATCGACGTGCTATGCAATTCAACCTCGTTCGTACGTAGTTTCGGTTGTGCAACGGCAAGTACTGTCATTGGGTATCTAGCACCACCGCTAAGCGACACCCAAGATTGTTTCACCTTCCAAAGGCCTACTCAAGTACCGTCGGTCTATTTGTGGACACAGTTTCTCGCCGTAGAAAATTATGTTGAATTGTCAGTCCTCTGAGACCGAATGTCGAGATATTCGCCGAAGAGAAAAAGTGATGAGAAACTCACCTTGCTATACTGGTTTCCGCGAACCAATTAAGACGTTGTTCAGTAACCGAAGATTGGCCTCTACTGTGTGGAAACAGGCATGTGCCTCATCCTCCTCGAAAGCGGCTCGGTTCAACAGGAAGAGCGTATTCTCGGCGCATTTTTTACGAATATCGCCTAAATCTACTTTTGTGGGCGGTGTCGAGGGACCGGCTGCTGCAGCTCCTGCCTTTCCAACATTCCCACGTCGCCACCAACCATAAGGTCGGCGCACAGGAATTGAAGACGGTGAGTGCACGGGCCAGCAAGGAGTAAAGGAACTGGGAGTTCGGCCGAGGAGATTCAACTCTGACAGGGATCCAGCCACCACGGCACGTCGAATCTCCACCAATTCATAGAGCCTGTCGAGGGAGGACTTCCCACGCGGTGCGTTCAGTGACAAATCAGAGGCCGTGAAGAGACTAGAACCCGACTTAGCCAGATTCAGCGGCAGTGAGAGCAGACTGGAGGAGCTAATGAACGGTGCACTGTCACCCAGGCCTAAGCCACAGCTGCTCTGTCGACCGCGTCCTCTCCAAGCAAGATTCTGCATGCCGAGGGATTGTGAACTGAGCAGGCGTTGACGTTTTCCGCGCGAACAGACTGGTCGACGGAGAGGACTATCGGATCCCGCGATAACTACTGGAGCGCCTCCTGTAACTTTGTTTTGACTTCTGGTCCCTAGCGGAGTGTCCTGCTTCGAGGCCAACATTTCCATGTCTTGAGGCGGGTGCCGAATCAGGTAGGTAATTTCGTCAGTGGGAGGCGAAGGCTTGTTCAGTTGTTTCAGATCGCTGCTTAACTCGTTTAGATTATTTGAGGGCTGGAGGGTTGGGGAGGCGGTAGAGTGAGGAGAGGGTGGAATAGGCTCGGACAGAGACATTCTTTGTGTTAGTCGGGCGCTAGAGAGACGGTTCAGTAGAGAGTGAAGACCCAAGTAAGTTACCGGAAGTTCGAAGACTGATGAAGGTGACGAACTATCATCGTTGACAGTGGCATAAAAGCAGGCAGTGGCCAAATAAAGCCGATTACGAGCTCTCGCCAACTCTTCCCGCGATAAGTCTTCCGAAGCCTCTCCGATAGCTCCAATGTCTTCAGCTAACTGCACAGCTTCTCTAGGCGAAAGGACGATAAAAGCGTCTTGAGTGTTGTAATCAAGTAAGGCAAGGATGGCCGCGGCACACTCGCGGAAGGTTTGTCTGGGCTGGCGGTTCCGCATCACCGTGTCAATGAGGCGTGTGGTAAGAGGATCTGAGTGGGGTCCATGGAACTCAATCAGAGTCCGCAATCGAGACTCACAGGAATGTAGGTCAGAAGAAGCGAGTAGTGCCGACAAGTTCTCGGCATTAGGGCCCTTCCTCTCAAGGGTATCCAAAGAAATATCTGCTAGTAATTCGCACAAGGCATCACTCTTCCTCTGCAAATGATTCCGCTGCTTTGCGTCCAGATTCATAGGCCAAGATCTAGAGGAAAATATGGCATCGTTGAGTTCCGGTAGAACCGTGTCCGGTAGCAGCCTGGTGTACGCAAGACATATCTGTTCAGTAAGAGTCAACGGGAGATTTTCACTTGCTTTCCAGGCCGCCTGAAGAGCGAGGGCCGTCCTACCCAACTCTTCATCATCAACATGTTCAGTGGGCGGCACTGAAAGCAGGCTCTTGGCGAATTCTTGTACCTCCTCAGAAACGAGTTGACCTTTTGTGTTGTTTAGTTTTATTGCCAGCAAGCCCGCAGCTGCCCTCAAAAGGCTGTTGGCCACCGGCAGATTCAAGCTAAAGTACGCAAAGATAAGCGAGACAAGCTTATCTTTCTCCGCAACCGTCAGGGTTCCGCTGTGGGCGAGTTTGGCAATAAGAGTCGGAAGTGCTTTCTTTAAACGATCTTTACAGGCTGCAGTCAGCCAGGTCAGGAGGCTAATTTGCGACTTGCTCAATGGTAACTCCCTCATTTCAGACACCTGGTTAGGAAAGGCCTTAAGGAAAACCTGCCCTTCGTGTTGGTCATTGCCTCTATCCAGAGCTCGGATAGCCTGGAAGAATCGGCCATGTGATAGCTGAGTGAGGGAACTCTTTGCCAGGATAATAGTAGCGCAGTGAAAAGTCTCAGTTAACCGGAGTAACCACTCAGCATCACCGTCGGGACAAGCCAGCAGTTTTGCGAATGCAGACACCTGTAGTGTATCAGGTGGAGCTTTCGCCGCTCCTTCACCGTTCGTGTCGACCACGGAGGAAGAGGTGATTGAGGTGATGGAGTTCTTGGGTAGAGAGTCCATGCTGAAGAACACGTTGTTCTCTACCTCGTTGGTTTTTGAGTCATATGAGGGCAGTTCCATCGGAGAGATCTGATTAGAAAAGCGATCTTCGGGATGTACCAGGCTGCAAGCCGAGAAGGAAGCGAAACTCTCTGTTGGCGAAGAGACAACAGTCTCAGTGGACATATCTGAGGTTACGGAAACTGCAAAAACGGCAGTAGGATCCAACGCACCGGGTTGATCGCGCTGTTGCTGAAGCAGGTGCTGTGGAACGATCGTCTTGATTAGATGGAGTCTGGGTGGGATGCTGGAGGTAGAGGAGCGTGCAGCATAAGAGAGCAAAACTACGGCGTGGAAGAAAAGCTTAGACTCCTCGGGCGAGTTTATTTCATTCTTTGATGACAGATAAGCGAGGATGCTGGCGGCCAATTCTGCAGCCACAGGTACTTTCGGTGGCGGAGCGCAATTCAGCACGACGTCAAAGTTGAGGTCGAGATCTCTGGTGAGCAGTGGTCCTGTCATATCCAAGGCAAAGAGGTTCTCAAAAAGAGCGTGCGTCCTTGCAACGTCAGCCGGTGACAGGGCGGAAGAAATAGACTCGTGGTTCGTCGCGCAAGGCTTAGACGAGGCCTTTAGAAGCAGTTCCGAAGTTGACTTAGCGTCAGAAGGAGAAAGGAGGAAGAGACCGGTCAGAAGCGCTCGTAATCCTTCCGACACCTGACGCAAATCCAGACTTCCCAGTGGGCCGCTATCTTCCGAAGAAAGAATAGTTGGGGCAACTAGGGAGCGCAAGTCTTCAACTGTCTCGTTTCTGGAATCTAGGAGAGTGGCCTTTACAAAACCCTCATGGTAGGCTTTCGATAGGCAGAGATCGGTAGGGGGGAGAAGATTGCCTTTTGACAGAGACCACTCAATTTGATGCAGACTGTAGGTAATGCCAACCTTCGCAGCAGGCTGTCCTCTCAGATACTTCGATCGTAAGACAGTGGCCAGAGCATGATAGAGAAGAAGAAGTTCTGCAAAGCTTAGCGGAGTCTCCATTCGCATGTGGGAGTAGAGGACCTCCGCAATCATATGAGCTTGTAGTGAGGGAAAATGAGAGTCGGACGGAAGAATCGGGCCAGTGTCATGGATCTGTTCAAAGCTCTCGGTCGTGAGCTCGACCACGGAGGGTATAATATCGGTAGGGATTTGTGGGGCCGCTTTGAAAAGATGCTCAAAGAAAGAAATTTTGTTTTCGTCAGCCCAGACAGTCGTGTTATGATAAAGTAGCGAATCAAGCAGCTCATCCAGTAGCACACCTTCTGGCAACGTTTCACCCTGGCCTTCAAATAGGTATAACCAGACGACTTTCAAGATGAGGTTCTTAGGGACAAGACTTGAGGTCGAATTGGCTGGCAATAAATTCGCGGCGAAGATTGTTTGAAAGAATGTGAACAGGTCCCACTTCCACGTATTTCTTTCCTCTTGAGAGCTGGGAAGCAGAGCTAACAGGAGGCGGCTCCTGTCAGCAGTATAGGGTCTGGGGAAAGAGAGCCCAGTCTGCATAGATGAAAGGACCTCGGTAATAGCCGAATTGTTAAGCTGTGTTGGAAGATCGCCGGCAGGGATAGAGACGGAGGAAGTCACGAGTATTTGACAGAGAGCCAGCGCGAGCAGCTTAACGCGTGTATCGGCTGTAGGCAGAAGGACGGCCGCAAACACAATAAAACGAAGTTTATTTTTACTGACGTCTGAACTAGCACTAATCTCTTTCAGACTTTCTGTGATTTCCCGGACTAACTTAGGGGTCAATCGTTTGGTCAGTAGGTGTTGTAATTGACTTATCGTCTGCAGATCGACCTCGGCTAGTTTGCTCGGCACGAAGCCTGAGAGGATGGTGCGCGCCCTTTTATCCAGAGCATCCAGAGCTGGAATGATAGCTTCCGAAGTCGCCAAGTGTCGACGACATATGGAAAGCGCAAACACCAAGTAACTGAGGCTCTCAACGTCGGGTTGATATTGTGCAGCTGTCGAACTGAGGGCCTGGAAGGACAAAAGGGCGAAGAGCAAGGCCTCATTTGAGCTGATCAGCGGCTCAAGGGTCGCACTAGATACCTTCTGCTCTTCTTGCAAACAAACAAGGCGTTCAAAGTGTCTGCTAAGATCACCGCCAGTGGCAAGGGCGGGTTGCATAGTGGACAGATCATTATAAAACTTTGAGGCCCGCGAAAGACAATCAGGTGAGGTCAGAAGTTCTTCTTTAGTGAAGATTTCTTTCAAACCATCTCGAACGTCTTGAAGAGTCTGGGACTTGTTGGTGGTTCCGAGTTGACCATTCAATCCAGCTCTCTCCTGCGTGAGTTCCGAAGTCGCACCGGTGGGGTGAACAAAGTCAGTGAATAGAGATTGACCGACAGGGAAGATGTTTCTGGCAAGACCGTTGGAAATCGTTTCAATCAAAAGGATCTGTAAGAGCTGTGACCGCGCGGAGGCCTGAGCGATACCAGCCTGGAAATGTGCCACTTTCGCAAGGGCGGTAGGCTCAGTGACGAGGAGGTCATGTTCGCAGGCACGTTCCAAGTCTGCGCGCTCTTTATTCCATTCCTTTTCTGCCGGTTTGTCGAGAATATATGTAGGCGGGATGTCACCCTGTTTGGGGACGAATGCCCTAATAAGGTCAATTTCGCTCGCTGACAACTTCAGTCCACTGTCAATGGTCTGAGACCTAACCAGCTTGATAATCAAAGGTGTAATAATGCCAATATCAACTTTTGTTTCTCGATTCTTCAGCAAAAAACTGACAAGGTAGGCCTTTAGTGTTGTTGCGAGACAACTAATGGTGCCGGCGTCCTCCCTCTTGCTCTGAAGCCATGTGTTTAAGTCTTCAGGCCGAACAAGGATTCTGCGTTCCGTGCTGTCAATCAGTTTTTCCACTTCTGCGATGAAGTTTGCCTTCAAATCTCCCTCCCAGGTCTCACTCTCATACACGAAAACGTTGAGGGCGACTTCGGAAAATACCTTCTTGAGACCTTTCTCTGGATGAAAAAGAAAGAATTGGGAGAGCGCATGCCGCCAAAGTAACCTCTTTTGAATCTGTTCCGAAACGATCTCCGGTGACTGGGCGAGAGCACGCAGCTTGTAAAGATTCAACAGCTCAAGACTGATGTCATTCGGAACAGCAGCCATCGTTGGGTTCTGTTCTAACTGTTGTAGCTGTACATAGGTCTGATGTGCTTCCTGATTTAATAACGTCAACTCATTTGGAGTTAGGGGAAGTAAGCTGTCTGAAATAGCCATGCTTCTAGATTGAATTTGGTGCAGGAAGAAGACGGAAAGAGAGTCAAGATAGTTAAAACGTGTTGCACAGCATATTTCAGCCAGATTGAAAGCGTCCTCTGGAGGCAGATTTTCCTCTCGATTGGAGGAAATTATGGACTCCTGGATAATGGCCAACCTGGTCATGCTGTCTTGAATGACAGACTTGAAGACGCGAGAGTGGAACTCTCGCAGACGATGCATGGTCTTCATATTGAGCCGAACGGCTGAGTGTAGGTCAGCATTCATTGAGAGGTTCTTTATGAGTTTCGAGTCGTCTGTGCTCGGAGTGATTGAAGAGAGTTTTCTTACACTATCACACAGCTGAAGGACCTGAAAAGGTGCCAGTTTGTAGGAGAAGGGCTGCATTGAATTTCGTTGGAGCACTTCTAATGTACACTGCAGCATAAGGGCATGATTGAGCAGCCGGAAAATAAAGGTGTTTTCCTCAGTCTGTCGAGAGGCGGGAATAAGGTCTGTCTGAGCTTCCGGTCTCTGTGAAAGGGAAGACGCTGAGGGTGCACGACCTGTTGTCTCCACATGGGCTGGACGAATTACACTTTCCTCTTCGACGTCAATGTATTTAGTGTTCCCCTCCGGAAGGTGCTTCAAAGACTTCGGCTGTCCAAATGGGTCCCCAAACGGATTGCAAGTAGACATGTCATCCAGAAACGCGCCAGTTTTTCCCGTGTCCATTACCATCGGCACTGACTCAAAGAAGGCATCTATTTGTGAGGAGGAGACGGGTACAACAGACTTTGCAGCTATATCTGGTTCGTAAACCTCTTTGCAGCCGTAAGTCTTGTTCTCTTCGGCCAGAAAATGGGGGTTCACACTGTCACTAGTTGTTGAATGGCACGTGAGTTCCCTGTCGAAGTTGTAGTCAAGACCAATAGTAAGCATGTGCTCCAGGAAGGAGGCTTCATCCTCGTTAAGTTCACAAGAAGCTTTGGGGTCGCCGGCGTCCACGATGGCCTGTAGTTTCCATTTGAGGTTCTTCAGCTTTTGTGTGTCCGATGCTGGTTGAATATTGCTGGCGAGAATGAGGACGAGGGCATCAAGAATCAGTTGCTGAGAGGGCGGCTCGATGACACAGACACGTTTGAAATCTTCCGGTTTCAGCTTGAAACGGTTTTTCACAACGTAGAGCGCCTTAGATACCTTAACTCTTGCACACTGCAGGGCAAGAAGGCCAAACCTGTCAGTCAACTGATGAAGGTCCGAAACCAAGGGAGAGGGCAATCGATAGACGGCAAGGCCCTTAGATTGTTCAGCCAGGTCATGAAGTATGCTGGTCAGTAGGACCTTATCCTCAGCAGAAATGAGTTTAGCAAAGGATTTGGCTGAAGGACACGAGGACTGGTCAGACGCAGATACCAAGTACCCAGCATCCCTCAAGAGCTCCCGATGATTTGAAGACTTGAAGGTTTGCGTGTCAGCCATTTCGCGGAGATCTAGTGAGGCCCGAGCAACTCGCAGGGCAGCCGCCACAAGGGGTGTTTCTCGTTCATTAAAGATGAGAGGAGGCGTGGACACGGGATCAAATATGGGCAAATTGGTGGCCGAAATGACCTCCAAGAGAGTGGCTGTGTCCTCTGACGTTAGTTCAAAGGCAGCTGAGGGATAGGGGGAGGAAAGCGATTGCTCCAGTCGCACCACCAAACTGCGAAGGTCAGAACGCAGTTCAGGTGCCTTCTCAAGGGCAGGATGGCTGAGGAGTTTGCGTAGATTCAGTAACAGCATGCGCGCATAGGTGGGATGTAGATGTTTTGAGTGGATACAGCTGCGTAGATTGATTGGCGAGGTGGTATCATAGTCGGCACGGGCAAAGTGGGCAAAGAGTTCGCTCTCGAGTTGACAGAGTTCGTTATGGGTGGCTTTGAGACAGAGCACGGGAGCGATATTGTTGCTTGTCCGGCTGGCTTCTAGGGCTCGCGTCAGGAGGGTCGAGAAAACGGGAAGCTGCTGCCTCTCCTGCTCCTCTATGCTGGAGTACTCATCGAAAAGGGCATAGGCAGAGCGTGGCGACAGCTGGATCTCCTGTTCACCAGAAATGTCGTTATCCTGATCGGCTAGCTTCTCAGTGACCTGGACTAGGAGCTGCGAGACTGCAGATCTGCTCCAGTTGTCATATTCGTCTTCCAGTTCATCTTGTTCGTCCTCTGGGCCAGTGCTGAAGCTACTTACATGGCCCCTTTTCGAATGGTTGAAGGGGAGGCTGCCTGAGCGTGTGCTAAGCGTTCCGTTGAGAAGACTTTCGCAGTTTTTGAAAATGAGCTGTCCCTGGTCTTCAGTCCTTTCGCTGAAGTTGGAGGTGCTGTGGCTGGAGTTCTGATCCAGTTTTGCTGCTGCAGCGCCAACACGGTCTGTTCCCTTTCGATCTTTTCTTTTCAAGGGTCGTTTCCCTGTATCTCCGATGAGAAGGGGCCTCCTTTGCGTGTCTATAAAAGGAAAACGTAGAATAACTTACTGACAGGGACCCCTAAGCTGCGTGCAAATAATCCATCTATAAATTCGGATGTAGCTCCTGAGAACAAGCTTGTGCTAAATTATGCCCAGCTAACTGTCGACACTCACTCTACACACAACATTTGGCACTGGTCTTAAAAAGAGGAAGTGGTTACGCGCAAAAAAATGCAAAATACGACGTTATGAGACCGCATTTGTACGGAACAAATCGAAGATGCAGCACCAGACCGGAAAGCAGTCTTTGGCCTTTTAAATTTTCGTGGCCCATTAGTTTCTTTTCGCAGTCTTTTTATTCGGCGGGCTGATATGCGCCGACCTAGTCACAGGTTACCTACTGGCAGGAGGGACATAAATTTTAAAAACGCTGGTAGCCTTTAGTTCATTACCGGCCTATCCAGGAGAAAGACGGTCTAAAGTCGTACTGATTAACCTCTGCCACCAAGCAATACACCCCACAGATGTCGCCGTGATAATGTGGCCGAAGTTGGATCAGGCCCATCCCGGTCAGTAGATGTACTTCGGGGAGGGCCGAAGAAAAGCCCCGGTAACGACGGACAGTATGACGTTGGGACGAGCAAAAAGGGCTAGGCCTGTACATCTCCGAATTAGGAAAAATGTATTCTATTATGGAAGGGTGTGGATCTGTAATACTAGCCTTGAATGTGTCTGCACAGTAGGCGTAATAGTATTCGAATGCCTGACGCCGAGGAAACTTCACAGGCAAAAATTTCTGAAGCACGCCAAATAAAAACTTACAACACGAGATTGTGACAGTTTTGTTTTGTTTGATATACGAAATTCTCGACTATAAGGTGACTAGTGTTCAACCATCTGTTACGCCAACGCTGGTAATGGCAAATAAGCCGGCAATGACCACCTCAATGTTCCTTGTCCTCCTTGGCCAAACTTCTCGGTTCAAATTAACTTGTGAATCACCTGATCGACCTGTGAACGCAACCAAGTCAAGTCGCACACTGACTGGTGTTAATGCTGGCGGATACTTCCATAAACTGACCAACAAATTATGAACGCGTCAGTCGTCAAGAGGGGAGGAGTTGAGACTTACTGAAACACCCGATACCAGCGTAGCCATGCCTCGTATTGTACCAACATGTGGTGTTATCAGACTTAGCTGTAGGTGCAGTTTGCTGAAGAATGAGGCTTTATGCGATGATATCCTTTATGAATTTTAAAAATTCCAATGGACGCAGGGATGGGATTGATTGGTGTGCAGCGACGGGCATCTGAACGTCAAGCGAATTCCCGAGTTCTCAGGACTACGGCGTAAGGAGACATGAAGTCGCCTATAAACAACATAAATTTCAGTCGCCAAATAAACGTTTCAGGGGGCTCTACGTAATTACCCGAAGCCACATACATGAGTCTTGGCACCAATTTCATGGGACTGTGTTCAGCGGGATATGGCTGCATATTTATGGATAAAGATCTACCGCAGAAGAAGAATAGGGCTTCATTAGTAAATTCTCTGTTAAACGCAGACAACAGAGCCACCTTCACGAACCGAGCAAATAAACCAAGTAAGTGGTTGACTGAAATAATTCCCATCGAAAAACTCTGAGGTGTTCGCAATATCTAAACTAATAATAAAAGCTGTTATCTTGCCAAGAAGTGCGTATGTATGATACAAAATCTCGACCCAGCGGCCTCTCAAATTGGAAACGAAACCCCAAACTGTAAGTAGGCTGAAGGTTAATGTTCTTATCATTGGGAAAAGCTGTCTGGATTTCAGGAGTCACAATTGTCTCTGCGAGTCACCAAAGTGTCAGTCATAAATTTAGACTTTTCCTCTGTTCAACAGGCAAGTTAAATTACCGGTAGGACGTTTGCATAGGGAGGGGAGAGGCTGTTTACTAAATTAGGCAGAAATTTATGATTTGTGTTTTCAGTATAAACACAAGTACTGCCCTTTGGCAAGCTGAAGGTATAAGAGATACGGTTGGCAGATAACATAGAATGGTAATCAGAAATTCAAAAACCGCACTGCAAACTCAACTTGTTTACAGAAACCTCCAGCTGCAGCACAGTAGTACGCACTCTTTGCTGGTCATTGAAGACTCCTTGTATCGGTCAGAAAAGACTAGCTCAACCACTTCAGGAGGACTGCCTATGGGGATCAAACCTTAAGTAGGAAGTTTCGTTGCAGGTATCGCAAAGTAAAATGACCATTACCAGACAGAACAGTTGAGAGAGGCGTGGCCGTCAGACTTCAGTTCAAGGAATCGTATCGTGCAGCCACCGGTGGTTTATGTGGATTTACACCATAACCCGAGAAGGCCTAAGGTCAGGAAAGGCGTGTGACGACGCCCCGGCCGTCACCCCGGTAGGCACACTGGCGCCTCCTAATTAGAGAATGTCGTGCGCGATGTCTACTGGGTGCACCGATCTCCTGTGTTTGAAAACCGGCGTCGCTGTTTAGAACATCTAGTTTATAATGAACATGGGTCGGTGAACGGCATTACCGTGTCTACCGCTGATTCTTCCACCTCTTGCGTCTTAAGTTTTTCTGCTTTATTCATCTCCTTTTCCAGTTGACTTAATCAAAATAGGCAGTAAGCTGCATTATCCTTACAATCTGAAAAGGGGTGATACGGTAGATGGGCGTGGGGAACGAAATCAAAGAACGGCCTTGGGGCAACTACAGTCACCTCATTAGAAAAGAGCGCAGCCACTTCCTCCCCCCTCCGATATGCAGGACAGGTAAAAGACCGAATAGGACAAAACAGTCAGAGAATCATGTTCACAATGGAGAGGGAAGAGCCTGCCAAATTTTTTTAGGATAAAGGTCACCTCAGAGATTCGAGTGCTCGAGTACGAAAGAGGACCGAGAGGACTGCCGTCATTGCATAATGGGTGGGAAGCAAGTACGTTTCAATACGGACTGCCATCCCAATGAAAGAGAGGCTACTCGCTTCAGACTACTAATACTCCAGCTATACAAGTCCCTCTGACAGAAGGTTCTTCTACTATTCCAGTTCACCCAGATTGAGGGGGTCCAGATGTTCTAACATGCGCACACAGCTCCCCTTGTCTTTAATTCATTGTTGTACTTAGCAATAAAGAGGAACCTCTGTGTTAGGCAATAAACACATTTTAAAAACAGTAAATGTATGGCGAAAGACTCCAGGTAGCTGTTGTAAACCGTGGATTGTGTGGTTTCTGCACTTGCGAAGTCTAGTCAAGTACTGACGACTGGCAGTTGTATCCAAGAGCGGAGCAACAAAAGACGAGAATCAACTAGGCATGAATTGAGGGATAATAAAAATGTCGGCCCGAGATAGGCTCAGTTGCTCGATAGCCCGGCATTCTTTCAAAATGGCATGTCACGAAATATCCAGATGGATACTGTACCTTCATACATTCATCATGTTACTCCAAAGTATTCTTCTTGCCACTAGCTGTCTTCTGTGTTGCCTTGCATTCTGAAAGCTTACTCTCTGACGTGCTGCCCCACCTGAAAAGCCCCCATTACCACCATTCCTGCATGACACGATCCACAATCTACCGAAATCTAATTGGGATCTTTCACCCTACCCTTACCAAAAAAACTCCAGGAATGATGAACATCCAGCATATTTGTGCATATATAACGCTCCGTGTGTTTCTATGGGAAAAAAAATCCTACGTGACTTGAGGCGCAGCTACTTCCAATTCAGATCTAAGGTGTACGGCATAGATGACAGTTCTAATCCTGACTGCAAACACTGCGATTGACTGGACCCCAACAGATGTCTAAAACCAGTTGCTTCGGTGGGAAGGGACAACTTGCTAGAACTCCTTGGTCATCTAAACCAAAAATGAGCGAATTGAAATCACTTAAGGCCTACTTACCCCGAGGTACAGATTGAACAAGGTCTCGATGGGGAAATGAGACATCGTGACCTTCGTGTGAAGGCAAACTATTATTGACTGACGCAAGTCGGGGTTCGCAGACCGGAATCCAAATCGAAAATGCGTCTTTAACATGCCACCGTAGGTGCTCAATGGAGGTTCGAGTAAAAGCAGCACCCTAGACCTTGTCCGGACTATAAGTAGCAGGGAGGATGGGTAAACTGTCTTTAATGCCTGGCTAGATGACTGACAGGTTTCTGGGTTTTTAGGCGAGTGTTGCGTTAAGAAAGTGGAAGAAAATCTTACGAGTAGAACCAGATCACAAAAAGCGATCCCAATTCAAGTCAGCCGTGATAATCAATAACACCAGTTGCTAACTGGACAGAATTAGGCTGCGTTGAAGTCAGTGAACTAAAAAATTCCGATGCTTTAAAACGTACAGTCCAGCCTTGTCAATTATTTAAAAGTCCGTTTCAGATGTTGCGTGAATAGCCCAATAGATACTGGCAGCTACCGACTCGAAAACTTAATCTCTTTGTAATTGGAAGGGGAAACACAACAGCCTAGAGAGACCTGAAGCCAAATGGGACATTCGGTGGAATAAACAGTCCCCCGCAGAGGCACTTACTGGACTTCTGACCTTTTGAAGAGTCATTTGACTGTCAATAATCAGAACCTGGTAGGTTCAGTGTGTAGTGTGTAGATTCAATGTTTCAAACAAAGGCTGCACTTCCCTCAAAGTGATAAATGGGAAGGTTGTTAAGAGGGCAGCGATTAAGTTGGCAGACGCCTCCTCAAGGGGTAATCGATAATGAAGTCCTATTGACGTTTTCCCACTTCAGCAATTCTAAGTAACTTTCATCCCAGAGACACACCAATGGCTTTTCGCAGTTTTAATTTGAGCTGGCAGTACCTGATCGCCCGACTCCTTGAGCTGCCTTCTTTAGTGTTGGCAATCAACCAGCCCCCATAACCGCTTAGGTAGATGCAGCCAGTCTCCGCTCCCATATCGTCTATCAGAGGCACGCGTATACAACTGCAGAAATATCACCCCACTGTAGTTCTATGAATACTTGTCCTCTAGCCACCCAGTATGTGGATTCTCTTGCCTTCAGGCCTATAGTGGCTTACCAAGTGCGTTCCGTCTTGTGTGTCGGCATTGTCTGCGTCGAATGACTAAGACTAGTTTATATGCTTGCATGCATATGCATGTTTGACACGTACGATGGACGCCTGTTTCGTAACTCGTGTCACAATCGACCAAGGATGAGTCCGCAATTCAGGTAGAAGAGCGTTAAGCTCAATAGCGAATTGCAACTGAATTCAAATCTCACCATTTCCAGGCCTGGGACTTGGGTATGGTTGGTTGCTTGATGACAAAAATAAGCAAAAAATGACCTTGCTTTTTTGTCGACGAAACTTACCCGTAGTGCATTATCTCCCTGCACAATGGGAAGTCCGGGTCCACGCACGCACGATGCACCGAATGTATGAAAATAGCAGCCTTTTATGAGGGACCTAGAAAATCTCACACTTTCTATCCACTACCTACGCTTCCTCACATAGCGGCAGTGGAAGGATGCTTTTATTGCCGGCTAGGGGGCGCGCGACAGTTGAAACCACCAGAAGTGGAACTTGAACGACTGTCCGCGCGCTGCTTCGGCAGCACAGCAAGCCCTGTCAATCCCAAAGGTGACTATGATTTTTTCTCATACTCGCCCTTCCCCATCCAGCATGAAAATACGCTGTGTCTGCAAATGTGCCCAGGTGTTCGGGTACGGGGGAGGAGGCGGGAGGAGGAGGTGGCTTGACCTCCCTTCGCGATCTGCACGCGAAGAGAGCAGAAGGCCTGGGTGAATCAGCGGGCCTGTCAACGTTTTGCCAGCGTCTCGACCCTTTTCGTGCTTACGTGAAACCTGCGTAGTCCGCTCAGTCATTACGAGGCTTGTCCAGCATCGCCCGGTCGGCAGCAGTGGTTAGGGCTACTTCCAGATGTGGTAGTAGCCGTTGGAAAAAATGGCCTGTGCAAGAAAGCGCAAGCGCGCGTACGAGGCAGTGAGTAAGCAGGGTGTTGGCCTGCACAACCACAGAGGATCCCTCTGCCCACTGACGGGAAGTCAGGCAGTCTCGTTTGCCTGGGCCCACTATGCATGATTTAGTGTCGCTTCAAACTACACACCCAGGTGTATACGCAGAGGTCTGTAGTGGCTACTGGAAGGCCAGGCGTCGGTAGTCAGAAATCTCAAATTAAGGAGGACGATAGCGGGAAAATTAACTACATGCATCGTCGTGAATACGAGATCCCTCTGACAGCACGGTCACGCGAGCAGGTGACTCCCAACGGCTCCGCAACGCGACTAAGCAGACACTGATGGGAGTAGGCAGGAAACCTCGGGGCAGACGTCAATAATGGCGGCTTTGGCAAGGCTATGGTTCAAGACCGGGGCAACTTTGGGGAGGATTTGTGCTGAGCAAAAGAGCTGAACAGCTAAGGGCTTTGTGGTATCACAAGCTTTGATCCCCCATATTGTCACCAATTGAAAGAGGACACTATTTTTTACCATTTGATTATAACCGTAAAGAAAGTTAATGCTACTACCCGGAGGAGAAGGAAACAGTGTTGACTTGCAGGAACTTTGTAGTGTAGCAAAAAAAAACTCTACAGTCATCGACTCAAATCGTGATTTGCCAAGATATAATCAGTCAGACCAAGCAAAATAAAGCTTGGCCGTTGTGGCAGGTCCGGCATTCATCTCGGCCTCTCGCGTGGCGAACACGCGCCGATCTCTTAGTCGGTAAGATCTAGATTCCCCACCTTCGGTCACATATCCCTGAGATTAACCATGACACCACTGCACCTGGCTGTCAGCCCCCGAGGGGTGCAACCCCTCAGCGCACCGTTATGACGGTTAGAAGCAGTCAAAGTACTCAACAATGAGATTACTGCGAGAAAGTTCGCGCAAGACCAGCTTCTCTGTCTCTCCCATCATCCACCTTATTCTAGGGATAAGAATAAGCCAATTTGCCTGATGATGGGATTGGATCTCTCGTCTGGCACGAACCAAGTTACACACATTCGGATACTACATATCTAAGATGAGGTAAAAAATAAATATCGGGAAGAAGTCATGACAGCCTGGCCTGCCAAGTGGCAACTGCCCAAGCAAAAACACTTACTATGACGTAAAAGGAAGAACTGGGAGGAAAGTAATTTCGTTTTTGTAACAATAGAGAGCATCAGCAATCCGCCATTCATGGAGGATTTAATAAAACTGGTAATGATAGGTATTTTGAGTCGAGTTTCGCTAGTTTATTCGAATACTAACACAGACAAGCGTTTGTATTGATGAGCTACCTCGCCCTTATAATACCATACTGAAAGTTTAAACAATTATGAAGACAAAACAGCGAATGCCACCCCAAATGGTGGCATCAGGAAAATTAAGCTCCTATTGTAATATCTCATGCGGATTTGAATTTGACCAACAGACGTAGGTATGTCGATTTACCCAGTTCAGTCCTGTATATTTGAAGGAGGGGTATGTACCCGACCACTTACTCTGAAGCAAGCTTCGTCCGACCAAATAATGCACTTGAAAAAGTCAGGAGATCTTCGCATGCAACCACAAAAGTTTCACACAATTGGAGACGCCTGTCTCCTTCATCGTCCTTAGGAGCGTGGAGAGCACGCGGACGATATGGGTTCACCCGGATATCCGGCATGATGCGTTGTAGAGCCATATGCCCAGTTCTGCAGACGCGCGTCTCTGGAATTTCCAAGGGCTGCTGACGTATGACGCTGCCACTAAATCTTGATTAGCAATGGTCCGCACTGCGTTCGACGCACCAGGGTTATCCGCTTTTTGCAGTGTTGCCAATTCTTCCGAAGTTGCATGCAAAGTCATAGTGTCGATTTTGATGGAGGTAGTACATCAAATAATTCATTCCAACGATCTCTAACATCTTTGTAACTCTGGCTTGGTGAATAATAATTTTTAAAGCATGGACAAGTTCTTCGATTTTTAAGGAGCTTCGTGTGTACGCCAGGTCACAAATGGAAGAGGGTGATAGTAAATTTGAAATTAGCTAAGACGAGGACAAGGCCATGCCAGTTGAAAGTGATGGTGGTGGAACAGTCAAGCGACGTTTCAATCACTATCTTATTCTGGCTACCCCTATCTTCAAAGATATCCAATTGAGTGCAAAATGGGACACCGATAACCAGATAGGCACAGATAATATACAGGATACGCTGCAGGTGTAATAACGGAGAAGGATGAAGCGAACGTTCGGATGAAAAGCAAAAGTACTTTACGCTTGCTCCTTAGGGTGGAATAAAAGGAAGTGTCTCGGCACGATGAACGTTTGGTTTGCCAGACATCACTGAGTCTCTGTGGTTATTTGGCTTTAGGAAGGCTAGAAGGCTACTCCTACCTGCTCAGCTGATATTGAGAAAAAAGAGTGAAGATATATAACGTTGCCGCTTAGTATTAGCCCACGATTCTGACGTGTTGACAGAGGACGTCCTTCCAAAATATATTACTTTGCCGAGGACAGGTAAGATGTGGTTTGGTAGCTCCACCTGATGGACACAATACTCTTACGGTTGGGGTTAGGGATAAAGGCTAGGGTTAGGGGTTGGGGTTTAGGATTAGGGGTTATAGTTAGGGACTGAGGTTAGAGTTAGGGGTTGGCGCAACTATTTCTCAACCCCTGAAAGTACAACCACGCACTCCCAATAGCTTTTCTTTTGCATATAACTACTTGACCTCGTCGCCTGTGCGTTCTCCGGCTCCACTTGTAAAATCCCCTATTACTACCGGTCGCGTATTAGAGGTGACTGAGGTTTGTTTACTTCAGGTGGGGCTACCAAACCACATCCGACCGCCGAACAACTTAGGTCACAGCCACAGGGTAAAACAATCAAGGTCATTAGATCCGCAAAGACAAGGTTCATTTGAGGAGTGTTGGGAGTAGGCATCAGTGCTTGTTACATTACTTAGAATTACCGCTATCAACATAGAGAGGAATGGACGCTCCTTTTCTACCGGCCGCCACTCAGCTCAAAACGGTTTAAAGCTCCTAGTTGGAGGGCTGTAGGAAATGCGTAGCTTCATTACTGACCACTGTTCCAGTATTATAAATATAAAAAACACAAATTTGGAAACCTAAATGCTCTGTGGTGGCTGTTCCGAAATTCGCAAGATTAGAGGCCCCTAGAGAGAGGTGCTGAAAGGGTGGGAACCGCAGCAGGAACACAGCACTTAAGAGACAAGCTGTTACCTTAAAACCTCTCACCCTCTCCCATCCCGTTTTCCTACGGTGGAAGTCCAGGTGCAAACTGCAAACCTAAAAGAAATTTCCGGAATGCCCCTCCGCCCTTAACGCTAGTAGAATAAAGTTGGACCCAAAAGTACTGGCCCAAAGCACAATTCCTAAACCTGAAATAGTGCCTTAGGGGAGGGGGGAGAGTTGGGATCGCCGAGCGGGAGGGTCAACGCAATAACGCGCCCCACCTCAAGCAGCTCCCATGCGCCTACTGATACTGCAAGGACGGTTGCCTACGTAATGCTGTCCCATCACTAAAAAAAATACACCCATAAGGAATAAGTTAGGGTAGAAGGAGTTTGGGACTGACTTCTGAATTATTCACTCTGCCTGCCGTCTTCGGGAATGACATCAAACACAGGACTTTGGAGACAAGGTTGAAGGGACTCGCGGTTTTTCCGTATCCAAAACGTGCATCTTTTGCAATGATTGGCGCCCGTCAACATAAAGTAAAGTCTTCTTTTCCAAATGTCATGCTGAATTACGCACAACAAAGTATGGACGATCACATTTCCTGACAGTTACGTCCCAGAGACAGTGCTTTGACTCTGGTCACCCACCAATTTAGAGGATGATGGTGTACACCCAAAGCTAGTTTTCGGAAGTCTATAAACATAAAGCCCTTTTTGTCATAAAAACCGATAAGAGGCCAAGTAACATTGCTCAGTGTGGGGGGCATGTTGCGTTCTCTTCGGCTACATGACATGTTCAAACACCTCAGACACGAGGTATGTGCATTTACGGTAGCATATGCACTCACATGTCTCTAGTGCTATCTGCGGGTTTTAGAAATCCGATATAAATTATCTTTCTTACGTATTTTTGCATTTCAGTACAAACACTCCCAACTTTTGCCTTCTCTAAAAGGAAATGCTAGCTGAAGATTATATAGGATTTCATGATGACTGCCGTGACTATAGCTGTTTCGCTGGGCCATAGACACGCTCGGGTGCGAGAAATATAGACTAATGCCATTATGCTGTTTGCACACGACCATAAATCATCTGTCTACAGGGTCTGGTCTCATATAATAGCAAATGTGGATGCTTTGCAGCTTGAACAAGTCCAAGCGTGCGCGATAAGCAAACACGCCCTCAAGTAAAGGCTTCCATCAAGAGAAAAAGAGAGAGAGGGGGATAATAACATGGAAGTAACAATTCGGCTTTAAAGGTACGCATTATCTCGCAAAGGACGTTTTGTTGCAGTACTGCGGTCAACTCGAATTCTTGACATGCACAAAGTATTTGAGGGAAACTATATGAATATAATTGCTTGAACATTGTATATATTGTTTTATAGATATATTCATGACGCATCGATTGAAGGACTTAAGAATGTGACTTACAGTAAAGCGAAAGAAGGGTTATCTTGACTGGCTAGCTGAAGGAATAATAACCTGACAACGGCAGATTTAAATGGCCAGCAAAGTAGTTTGAGCAGGTCGTGGCAAAAGGAGAGATTCATACTGTCAAACAAGTACTCGAATCACGGACCACCATAGTGTACAGAAGTTGCTCTCCCTCTGCTTTCACGAAACTAAGCCTGGCATCAGTGACAACTGACAAAATCTTTACCCGTCTCGATGCATGAAGTGAACATTGTTCAGCCGTGTGGGTTTCTTAGTTTTCAATAACGAACTCCAACAAACGCATTCTGCAGTTGACCTTGACGCGCGTTCGCAGCTTTTATTTCGCACGCTGCGCCAAAGGGGGGAGGACGTGGCGGTGGTGTCAGAGGACTCACATTCGATGCAAGCTACAACGTGCACGCAAGTCTGACCTGCTTGCAAGACGGAATCTGATCGCGCTGTCTTTTGGCCCATGCTTGCCGCTCATAAGAGGTCGTATAATGGTAAGAAGGCAAAAGAGCACAGACGATCTGATGAAACAGAGGGTCGGGAATGTCAGTTTCTGGCGTTAGTCCGATTCCGGACTGCGATGAACTCAGATCCTTACTCCAGTCGGTCGCCTTCGAGCACAGCCCAGGTCTTCCAGTACAGCAGTTAACCTGTAGGCCTTGATTGTATAACTGGCTCATTAACGGTAGACATGAGGAGAAATGCCGAGACTACTGAGTAAGCGCACATTAAGTCGTTCAGATCGAGTAACTCGTGAGTCTGAGTGACTGATTACGAAGCAGACTGCTTCCTGAACAGAGAAGAATATGCGCGTCTGAGGTGCTTATGCAAGGAAGAAGAGTAGTCGATAAATGAAACTGCTTTAAGGGCCAACTAATCCTCTCCCTTGCTGATTTTCCCCTCCAAATGGCCTGCATGACACAAACGCGAGCGCTGTTTCAGCGCTTCCCGGGCACGCACAGGCGGCCTCATGCAGACCTCCGTCATCTATAAAGACGCACAGCTTTCAGGTGATGTTTTAACCCATAAACCTGAAATCAGAAATGTGAGCTCAGGGTTCAAGCTACAGATATCATAAAGTTCAGGAGTGTGGTCCACAAAGAAGTGTTGTTAAAAATACGATTATCACTGGAGTTACCCCATTAGTTCGTTACAGATTTGGAAACGAAAGTTTGCCCCAAGTTTTCCGCCACCTTGTACTTTAGGGTAAGGAAGGGGAGCCATCATTTGTGTGTCTATGCAACTCTTATAGGCCGACGGGTATTCTGAGGCGTATTCGGCGCCTTCAATGGGCTGTGCTACCTAGATTACAGGGAAAATGAGGCATTCACATATCTGCCTCACAAAGGACATCTGAAGATCAAGTCGTCTGAACATTGATGGAATAGACAGTTTAGTCGAGGTAAAACCTCGACGATGGTCTCGGACGTCTCAGGAGCGGACAGAACTCGGCAGTGAGAGTGAGTAAAAGTGCACTTGTAACATAATTAATATAAACATTAAAATAATCGGGTAAGGAGGCAAGATCAGACAAATTGACGAAAATGACAACTGAACTCCCCCGCTTCTGTTTTGAAGTACTACAGTCACAAACCCAATCTAAGAAGGCGTGTGAATATGCAATCCAGTAGGTGCAACTGTTATCGACGTCTAGGGCATGTGTACTTCAAAGCACTGAACTTATGTTGTTATTATTATATCATGGATAAATCTGCTGGTTTAAATAAAAATCGATAGAAATACCGAATTTTGCGGCCGATGGAAACCCCTCCCACGGAGATTCATATTTGCATAGCGAACGTTTACGGGTAGCAGTCTCGCTTCTCTTCAACGTTTAGGAAATGGGTTAGGGAAGTCTGTGGACGCTCAAAATTTATTGATCACAATTCCAGGTCTGGCAAGACTCCAATATCCGTACTTGGGAAAACCAAAAAGTTATGCAGAGTACTGTGAGTCAGGATCAAAGGGTGATTCCATCTTAGACAACAAGAGCGCCGGGAACACTGTAGTGTAATCGAGTGGTGCGCCCATCAAATATTCAGGATGCTCGCTTACAAAGGAATGTCGCAAATTAATGAATTTTGAACAATAAATGTTTTAACACCCATTTATGACAACAGATAAATGAGAATTCACTAGTATAAGTGTCAAAGTAACAAAACACCAACGTTCTACTGCATAAAGCGATTCTAAGTTCAGCCTATACCCAGCATCATCACGTGTACCTGGATAAGCAAGACTGAGGTAACATTCCCAGTCGACCGAACACCTAAAAAGGCCCGTACGATGGTGCATATCACACTGATTTGCATAGACTTTTTGAGCTAGGATATGAGCCGAATCCTTTTGGTCTTATTAAGGATGATAGTCAAGTCAAGAGATAATTAAGAAGAGGCTTAGCGAAGCAGAAATTGAAGATTTCGGGATCATGCCCATAGGATACCTAAACGTTAAAATTCAGCAATGAAATTGATCAAGTTTGTTAGACAAGCCTCACTGTATGAACTGCTCAAAGTATGAATTGCTAAACATGTGGCAGTTACTGAAATTTTAGTTCCGCTGTTTCCAAAAACCAAAAAGCTCGGCATAGTTCACTCACATTTTAAAAAAAGTTACTTGAAAGCCCTGAAACCACAGCTAATCTGAAAGTCTACCCCCCCCCCCATGTAGTTCACTTGGATTTTAATTGGTTGTTTCTGGGTGCCGATAATCTAAAAGACAGAATGCAGAGGATACAACTCCTGGCAATGGGGTCAAAAACGTGCTCTGGGCGCCTGAAATTACAATATAAAGGAGTTATATAAGCTTATTTGAGTAAGTCAAAGTAGTTTGCAATCCCCTACGCTTATCTTGTCCTGTCTCTGATGATGAATTCGAATGAGAATCGAAAACGTCAGGCTAGTAAAGCTCTTGTTCCAGCTATTTTCTTTTTCGCGATTGCTCCCTTAAATTCCACTTTTTGTTCACATCAGTATACTGTCTTAATATAAGGAGCGATCAGTGTACCTGCTTTATTGAAAGCCAGGATAAAAAATGACGTCAACCTTCAGAAAACCTTTTCTAAGTAGTCCATAAAACAAGCTCGGGAAGGTTTCTCCAAAGAATCATGGTCTAACCTCTTTCGGTTATGTGGATGTTTCATGACGTTTCACTAACAAATTTAAAATTTCTTCTGCAGTTAATTGAGAAACCTGGAGTTCGACAATTGGAATCGAATTTCTCAGGTCTGAATTCACTTCTCAAGTAAACACCGAGTCAGGAAGCGTCAGGTTCAGTGCAGAACCAGGCACATAATCTGTCAATTCAGCAATGGTTCAGTTTGTGCAGAGAAACGTGTTACACCCTGTTTTCAATACAGACACTAGCTAAATACACGGACGCGCGTTATCGTGGAGAGCCCAGCTGCTAGTAGTTGTATCATGCAGCCGTTGAACTCCACAAATCAGGTTCTATGGCTTTTACCTCGTGCCTGTAAGAGGGATGGGCAATCATTTGTGTTACATTCTTTTACAAAATTTCGTTATTTCTGTCTTTATCTGGGAAATCAGCCATGAAAAACTTCAATCATCATAAGCACTAACTGAGAGAATTTAGGCTCATTTGCCTATCCATTGGATTAAAAATATAAAAAAGAGGGCTTTTAAAAGAGGGTGCACTCTAAGGCAGTTTGTCCATATCGACAGTTTCCAGGGTTTCAGTACATTAAAATATACTTCCAGCATCGTGATTGGTGATTTTTTAAAATTAAAATTCTTCAGTGTTATGTTTTTAAAGCATTCTTGGCGCTACAGAAAGCTGCACTGGTGTGTCTAGTTATTCTTCTGAATGCGAGATAACATAAATTTCATTTTGATGAGCGTTCCATCGAGAAGTCTTCATTCAGCTGAGAAGATGAAAAAACAGTTTTTAAGGAAATATTGAACACTGCTACTAGCGTAAAACGCTTCCGCATTTCCTAACTCATTCCCAACAGCTTTTTAGCTTTTGGCTGCTGCTTGTACCTTCAGCATCTAACGACCGTCTTCTTAAAAAAACGTTGGTTTCAAAAACTGGACGTTTTGCGCAGGTCCTTTCTTACCTACCCTCTGGCGACTACTATGCTAATTGTGTCCGAAAGTGCGTTTGATTTTCATGGCTCGCTTTCTTCGCTTTCCTGGCGAAACTGACGTCGACAACCTGAACAGACCTCTACAGGGTCTCTAACATGGCAGCGTCAAGTTTCCTCAAAGAGGTAGAAGGGAGCCATCTTACCGTACGCAGTCCGCTGCTTAAATACATCTCACCCGTGCGAAAACTTTGTCCCCCATTCAACACACTGACGGGTTAACCAAAAAAGAGTGGGTGAAGAAGAGCTGTTTATAAGCATGTAAAAAAGTGTTGGTGCTATCCAGGCGTAATTATGGTCGCTTACAAAATGATGCGCGGAAGAAAAGCCATTCACGCTGTTTTACCAGAAGGGGAGGGATAAATAGGCCAGAAAGAGATGTATTAGAAGTGCTTCACACTATAAATTTTTTGGCATTGAACCCACTACGCTCTTTCTGTCCCGTCCTACTAATAGAGCAAGTTCCCACTACGAGGACATCTGGATGGCCTCATAGGAAACGGCTGCCAAAATATTCACACAACGAGGTCTGAAAAACCCGAAACTTACAAAGAACGTTAGGGAGTTGCGAATGGGTGTGGATGAAGTAATGGTGTCACCCTTCATTTTAATTTCAACAACTGAAGAGCGAATATAGCTAAATACACAAATGACCAAATGAACCATCGGTTAGTTGACTAAATTCAGCCTTAGAAGGTAGTCTACGTTCAATGAGACTACCTACGAGCAGAATAAAAGTCTTCAAATGTGGTTGTGGGTATCTGGACTCGTTGCCAAGACTGCTCTATAAGCCTTCTAACTGAGACTGCGGTTCTTATACAGACGACCGATTTAACACCGATGCACAGGAAAAAAAGTTGGCTTCAGAAATCCGTTTAAAAGAGAAACTTGGGAATTGAAGCAAAATCTGTTTGCGACTGGCATTTCGGATTCACGCCAGAACCCATGGTCAGTTCCCGCATTTACCGCAGACAATTGCGTGGCATGAACATGCGAGAGACACTTTTATGTGATCATCGATTTCTGGTCTCATAACCAAGGCGGTTTTTCAGCGGCTGAAATTGAAGATTTTCCGTAAGTACAGACCAAAAGTTTAGGGCTGGTCCGTCGATAAAATTTCGCTGTTATCAAAGAAAGGGGAAACCGGATTTGTGTAAAAAATCAAATCATATGATAAAACCGGCCCATCTCATGATTTACACACTTGTTTGCATGAAACGGTCTTTTAATTGCTTGCCTATATAAATTCCAAAAAAATTTCATCCAATTTCCCGGACTGTGATCCTGTCCTTTTCATCTCGATTAGTCATTTTCAAACTACTTTACTTCTATTGCTTGTTATTAAAGTTAGAAGGCAGTAGAAAACAAATAAATAGAGGCTGCGAAATTTCTTGACGACAGTGAGTCCTGCTGTATAGGTTCGTTTTGAATTTTCAGCGGAGAAAAACTGGTTTAGAAATTCAAGGAAGATCACAAGCCTATCTCCTCAGTCGTGTAGTTGATGGAGGAGAACCAAATCAACCGAATACTCTTCATAGTACCGACCCAAAAGCTAAAGTACCCAAGAAAGCGACAAATATCACGAAAGTACCGAGTTTCGTCAGAAATCACCCAGTCAACCACAAAAGAGGTTACTTAATGGTGCTGTATCAGGGTGTTGAGATGCACGGTAGCAAATAGAAAGACAAGGTTGGGGAATTGCAATACCCTTGATGGTCACTCAGAACCAACTTTGTTAGCCTGTGTACGTCAAAGTGATGTGTGAGACCAAGCTACATTAGACCCAAATTTTAGTGATCACCCCCTATATGCCAAAAGTCTTAGAAGCCCTTAACCGCCTTTTCATGTCACTCAGAGTTCGAATTGCACGCAGACAGTCAGGTCCTAAATGATGCTGTCGGAAGACCCGCTGCCACAGCAATAAACTACTCCGGCCATTTACCGGATTTGGTGCAATTGTGGGCGAGTCAGCTATGTCGGCGAAACTGGAAGATAAATCAGTACGCGAATGACCGAAAACACAGCAGCGATGACGAATGGAGCCGACTCTAAATTATGAGCTCAGTAGATGGGAGCTAGTAGCTGCTTCCAGTTCGCTAAGGCTACAATCCTCGCGAGAGACGGTTACCATGTCGGTCGTGAGCTGTTTGTGTCACACTTATCAGACAACAAAAACAATAACCTCCACTTTTTTCCTATCTGGGGCTAGGACTTTGCATTGGCAGAATCATTTTATGCACGTGGGGAGCGCTTGCGGACCAATGCTTCCTGTGACAGTCATGGCGGGTTAAATGCCGGGGTAATTTTCACGCTAATCCACAGCACCGACGATACAATCGCGGCAATTTACGGCCTGGGCGGGGATGACAAAGCCATTAATGTACCAAGTACTAGAATCCGAGATGCATGGGAGAGCTGCTGTGTGGTTACATACCAATCACACGCTGTGCGTTTGCTACTACTGTCGGCGAGTCCAAGTATAGACTCAAGAGTGAATCTGAACAAATGATCCAATGAAATTCTTGTTCCACCAATCGAATCTCTTCTTTCTCAACATTCGCCACCCCAAAAGGGCAAAGAATGTAACAGGTTCATGAGAAATGAAACCCAATTTCTTTCGGAGATTCACTTCATCACAGAGGAAAACTTTTAAGGACATCCTTGTCCACCGGAAGGATGACGGTACGCAGGAAAGACGGACACCGAGTTAGCATGTGCTATCAGACAAACGCAGCCGTCTGCGAACCCTTCACAAGAAAGTGGAAACCAACTGCAATAAGATGGAAGACAAAGTATGTCAGTCAAAATTCAAGCTGGCACCCGCACAACTTTGTCGAATAAGAGAAGACACACGACACTAATAGGTCCATAAAAAGGCAATCAAACGTCCAGCGAGTGTTGCCAGATATTGATGTGTCCGAAATCTTAAGTGGCCTCTTCAACCTCTGGAGATTGACACTACACAACGACTTGAAATGATAATCCAGTGACAGATCATGCGAATGAAGAACGACTGCAATATGGTTAACTTGCACGCGTTGTCTATCGGGTCTGATGTCCTTCTTGTCAGGCAAACTAGTCAGAGGAAAGAATAGGCGACTAAAAAACGCATGGGGACACACAGCCAATGAAAAGGATAGACCCATTGTCAGTGAAAGAGCACGGTGTCACAAGAGGATATGCGTTCGCACTTCGACATGCCAGAATAAGTGACCGAGTCAACACCATAAGCACGGGCAGACGTTAGAGGCCTGGCACATGAGCACGGAATTTGTCAATTGCTGCATGACTATCCCTGCGATGCGCCAAACCCTACGGAAACACCGCAACCGACGGCGCCGTGGAGTCTAGGCCAAGCGGCATGCAGACGGAGAAGCAACACAATTGTGACCCGAGGGACGCCAATGAGCCGTAGCATAAACGGCGGCGAGATGGACAATCGCCCCGATCTCGTAATAGCGTTCATGGTCGGCGTCGGGCGAGTGCAGGGTGGCGGCACCGTCAACACCGTAGAACATTGTGGAATGCGATGCCACTCAATCCTCCCGTGGTGAAGGCCTGGTTGCTTTCGAAAGATCAGCCCGACAAACTTCCAGTTTCCTGGATCCTTTCTCCACATAGTTATCAATAATAAAAGTTGGATGCTCTCACTATTTTGTAACACAGTATTCCACTCGGAAAATGATTTTCCTTCCAGAAAGAGCGTACTGAGAATGGATTTGAAATCGTCCATAGAAAGAAGATAGACGGATGACTGCCGAAACGCCAAGCAAGAAGCATGCGTGCAATTGTCACAATGAAGATTCGAGTACAGGCGTATGCTGGAGAACAGCTTGTCCTGGTCGGGAAGCCTTACCGATAAGGACTAGGATTCACTTAGTTCTTGAGCGGTACATTCTACCACTCAGCCCCAGCCCCATGCAGATGGTTCCTAAACGGACATTTCAGTCTCTCTTGTCCATGACTGTACTACCTCTCGAGATTTGCTGACCTCTCATTAGTTGACATTCGGTAAGAATTCTAGACCAGAACTCCGAGACAAAAGGAAACCCCCTACTCAGTTCTGTATTGAGGCAAGATCGGTCAATTCTACTTCTACGTGGTCTTGAGTTGTTTTCCTAAGTGAATTACAGAAAGTCGTCCCTGCTTTTTCCCTATTGAGAGTACTTGTTTTGCTATTTTTGGCATGATGGCAACTTAGAACCTTTAGACACTGATAATAATGCAAGTAGACCGTTTAGGCTCAGAAAGTCAACGTCTACACTAGTCTGGAAATTATGATATAACAGCCAATTCATCCAAAAACTCTGGTGCTGTCCACTTTCCTTTGCGTTGCTCAGGATTGAGATAAAAATAAATACCAATCAATTTACGTCCTTAAACTGTGTTAGAAAATGACAGAATTTCCACCGGGCTTAACTAATGGGTGGATTTCATATTCGACTTAAACACCCCATAAATTATTTTTCATATTTGAAAATACATTCAGGGTTTTCGGTTCGTATTTTTTGCGGGTCTGGACATATACCTTATGAATTTGCCTCAGAAAAATAACGTGGAAGGGAATGATGGGGCCCACTTCATATGTCGTAGTTAAGTCGAGTTTCTGTCAAGCAGTGCTGAATACAAAAGATTAACGATGTTGTTCAATCTTAGTACCCTATTGGCCATTAAAATCTATTCTAAAAGAAGTTTTGTGGGGGGATGAGAGAATGAAAAGGATGATTGCATTAGAATTGGGGTACGGGGAAGCACTAGGGGCAAAACGCTTCGGAGATTTAAGGTGAAATAAATTAAATTGGACAAAAGACTGAATTCCTTTCAACAAGAGAGAGGCGTTTCAGTGTGATTGGTCTCTACGTATACATTGTTACTAAGAAACCGCGTTTCGAAGGATACAAAAAGAACGAACAATGCACTCCAAAGAAGTAATGAGAAGAATATTGACGGCAAAAATGTTTGGTAGATTTGGTAAGTAGAATACGAACTGTTTGTCTGGGAAAATCAGTCGGTCATTGAAATTTCGACGAGGTGATCCACACTTAAAGCCAGGCAGAGGCTACCCAACAGTTTGTGGATGCAGCGGAGAGGACCAACAAGAAGATATGTCGAAGCAGGAAAAGGGAGACAGTTGCATCCTACTAGCTTTTTATCTCGAAATATTAACCTGTTAAGGCCTATTATTCTTCGAAAACCTTGGACTGCCTTCTGCATATGCGTGAACTCAAAGAAGAGTATGCTCGAGTACTTACGGGCCATCCGAGCAGACTGATTAGATAAAAATGGCATAGGTTTCAGAATTTAAATCTACTGGAATGGCGACTATGCATGCTTTCGCGTATAAGGTATGCAAGCGTTTACTCTCGTTAACCATAACCTTCCACCCCCAATCAGGCGAACTCCTCGATGACCAGTTTATTTAAGCTGCGCACTTAAAAAAAACTATAAAGATATGCGCATGGACGTGTGCACATTGAAATTAGACAGACTTCATGTCATGGTAATGCCGACAGCGCGTTTGGCGCCTACGATTACGCGGATTGGTAGCCGACTAATGCACCGAAGCCACTACCCGACTACGGAAGTATGCTGAGAGCACAGAAAAAGAACATATGCAATTCTGATCTCGTAATCAGCCATTTGCTGATGGTAGCGGTGGAGAACCTCGTATTATAACCCCCTACATCCACTAAGCTAACGTAAACGGCGGCGCGATGACAGTGAATGCGTGTACTGGTTATCATGCACTGGGGCATGTGCATGGACTACCCGTAAGGTGCGAGTTTGCGAACTTCGCAACTCCAAGCCATTCGAACCAGGAAGTGTGGGGTTATGCGGCAAAATACCCATGTCCGATCAGCTGGAAATCTAGTTGCTCTGAAGGCCGATTACTCAACGGTTACTTCTCCTCTGGAACTAAGGGCAATACGGCCTTTTTATGACGGGAGTCCGGTGATTCAGACGCACATCATTAATGGCTTCTGGCCCTGAGGAGGTCTGAGCTTTTGAGGTGATCAGAATCATTAGAAGCGGACGGTCTGGCGAAGCATTCCCCTTCGGAGCCATGACCAAATATCACAAACAGGCGTCTAGTGGAAAGTTTCAGTCAAAATGAAGGCCGAAGTTGGTGAAGGGACAAATGCCAAACTTACCTATGGCATTTAGGAAACATGGGTACCTCATTGGTCGATTGAGAAAATTCTGAACAGTTAGGTGGCCTGTACTCGTAAGTCCCTAATCTTTGAAAGCAAACCCAGCCTATGCAGAACGGATATTCAGACAGGAGAACTTATTTTACGTTGCAAGGACTAGAAATAAAAATACGAGCAAAAAGTAAGATCAAAGACGGTTGCTCCTTTTCCAAATCAGAGGTCCAGATGCGTGTTTTTACTAACTCTCAACAAGAGAACTAAAAATAGTCGTAGAAGACGAACTGAAATACTTGTCACTAAAGATACAGCTGTAGATTTAAAAGAAAGCGCCTTCGAAATGGGCCAGCAAACGACAATCTGAGTGACATTTAGAACTGCGCGGTGCAGTGCTGTTGTCTTCGACAGAGTTTAATGCTGCCGGTATAATTGCTGGAGTCTCCGTTTGGAGCTACGATGTCCGCAACTCCTGGGCTAATAATTTAATTCAATGTCTTATCCATATAACAAATTTCGATCAGCAGCAAGAACAACCTACATGAGAGACTGAATAAACTAGGTTTTGAAATGGGCAAAGGCAGCAAAAAGAGATGGCAAAAGTTATGCAAAGGAATCATCACGATAGGTGCTATAAGTACGTCAGACTGGTGCATGTTAAACCGTTCCGAACTTGAATCCAAGTCAGCATAGCCATTGCACAAAGCCTTTGAGTGTTGCAATGACAGAAAACACAAAACTGTGCAAATTCAACCAGGTGTTAGGGGTCTTTTGCGGTGGTATCTGAAGTAGGTTGTCCAGGTTAACATCAAATATAACCAATATGTATTTGAGTGTCAGACTAGCTTTGTGAATGCCACAAGTCCCTGCATTTTGTTTCACAAAGAGTATCGCAGCAAAAATAAGGCAAATCAGACCATATTTTAGCAAAGAGCAATTCGGAACCAATATGACTGTGGAAAGCTAATTAACTTTTGCCAACGTGTTTCATAACTCAAACCAAATTCTTTTAATTTTCTGTAAATGAAAAGACACACTAACTGACTATCGCTGGACAGAATATAAATACGTTTCTAAATTTACATTAACACTTTTCACTACCGAACTCACTTCAAAGTCAGAACTATTTTGTCAACCTTTCCTCGTGTTAGCCATACCAAGAGTAGAAATTTAACGAGCATTCTATAGATGTTTACGCGCTTGGTAAGTACCTAGTTCACAATTTGCAATCTTGCATAAAACAACAGAGCATTAAACTCACTATCCCCGCCACCGCAACAATTCGCTGAACAGCAGCCGCCCATCCCAGCCTACGATGCGAAAAACTTCCGGTAAGAGGAATAGTCGTATTCTTTGATTGAAACAAGGCAAAATCCAAGAAAGGATTCTTTGAAGACTCAGCGTCCCCTTCGTTGAATCTAGATGGTGGATTCGATCTCAAAGATTACGCAAAATGAGTTAGCTGGTTGATGATACCAACTACGCGTGTTAAGCAGCGTTCAGGACACGCTGGCACAGGCATGCGATGCGCACGAAGACCAGACGTTCGCTTCTAAACCAATCCTCGACCTTCAACAGTCGACCTTGTCACGTAATTGGTTCCGTGGGCAGGCGCGCGTGCACAGTGGTTTAGGCGACGGCTACGTTATACACATGACGGATCGTTACGTCTTATCAGTAGGCTCTCTCAGTTCTGACGTCATATTTCAAAGCCACGACTCTGCTTTTAGCAACATCAGGTAATAAGCATGAGCCTAGTGGGGCTAGTTCCGTTTCTAAGCCAATCCTACCACCCAAATCCGCAAATCCTAAGAAATAACGGCCATCTTAGTTTGAAAGTTTGAATTTGAGGAGACATCATTTTGACTCCCTTTTCAATGGTTAGTCCCACTCACTGAACCGTCTTGAGACGTAAAGAACATGCGATTCTCCAAACGCTTTCGCTCAGTTGATATATTAACGCAAAAAGTGGGGTTGACTCGCGGTTGAGTATATGCATAATCTTCTTTGATAGTTAAGACCAACATAATACAACTTTTTCTTTCCGATGGAAATCATCAAAGGATTTTAGGTTTTTGGCCTATGGGAGATTTAATCGAAGAAACATGAGAATGACTTATCTTATTTGAGTGTGTAGTCGCCGCCAACGCCCAAGCATTGAGAATTAGCCGACGAATTCGCCAAAATTGAAATTCACAAACTTTGCCCTGAACACCGAATGATTCAGTAAAGCTTTGGGGTTAGGCAAATGTGTCTAATTCTCTAAGTTCCGTATTTAAAAAAGTGTTTCATGCATTTTTACCGATTGCGGAGAATCTAACTCAGAAATAACAGTTTTAGTTGAGGGCCGGTGTTCCGTTCTGCAATCGGGCCAGATCACCGAATACTACTCCTACACATCTATGAAGAACACCATTTCACAAGCTAATTTGGAAGCAAGTGCGTTGGCAAAATAATCAAGTGTCTAAAATACCCAATTCCGTCCGCGGGACCAGAGAGAAAGTTTACAAACGGAAACTCATTTCCAACTGGGGCAGTCGAGACTTGAAAAAGGGGCTGTTAAATTGAGAAGGATCCCGGAACTCCCGTAGGCGTATTTTTCCCATTTCCATACACTTTTCTGAGATATAGACACAAGTTCAGAGAGCTTTCAAAGGAAATAATAGGTGCGTAACATGTAAATAAATCGGGTGACGTTCAGCCAAAGGCGTATAATCTTCTGAAAATAGTGCCTGCAGAAACGGAAAAATTAGTTTTATCAGAGTAATGAAGTGCGAACGACACGACTGATGATCAAAAACCTATCTACTTCAAGCTGGGGACTGCTGAACAACCTATATACATAACCTGGTAAAAGCCAGCGATGAACTACTCGCTGAAATCCGTTTATGTTTAAGACTTATGTAATGCTCTCCGTTTAGCCCAGACAAAAAGCGTGACAGGCATAGCGGCTGTCACAATTATCTCCGGGGCTTCAACTCGGGACGAGAATAGCTAGTACTTATATGCCTGCAAAACCTGTGTTGAAAAAACTCAAGGGATAATAGAGAGCACTAGTACTCTGGACGAAGTGGACGTCGTATGTTGCCCTGAAAAGGATGAAGCACAGTTCGGAGGATCTTAGGCATACTACAGTGCTGCGTTTCATTGCGGTAGTTTTGTTCGTCTAATCTGTGTGAATGGGACTTTGATAAAAAAAAAATATGTAAGTAATGCTTATTTTTTCCATCGGTTTTCGATATTTATGTTTTCATTGTTCGAAGACTGCGGACACATGATTCATTTCTCGGATGTTTTTTAGAGGTGGTCACTTCTTTATCAAACAGAGGCACTCTAATTAGGAAGTACTTTGACTTTAAAAGTTTTTCGATTTTGTGTTGTTTGAAGGGCAATGAATTTCCATTCGCTCATAATGTTTCAAGTCCACATGCTTTACAGTTTTCCCAAGAAACTAGTTTGTATTTTAATCTAACTACAAAAGCATACCTAGGCGCTGATAAAATGTCACTGAGGAATAAAAAGCTTTGTAGATTTTTTAAGCAGTATTAATAAACATGCGAATATCTGAATAGACGGATAATCATGCGAATTTCTCAAAATATTTCACATTGATAGCCTTCGAATCCTAAGTATTGTTGTAGTTAAAACACCAACTCGAAAGGAGTTGTAGCTTCCTGCAGGATGTGTACGGGGATAAACATTTAGTTGCACAATTACGAAAAATAAACGGAAAGACACACATCCCCGTGACTCAAAGAATGTCCGCACAAAACCGGCAGAAATTAAACCGTCAAGCATGTTTCCTTTTGCCCCTTATCGCAACCTCGTCTAAATGATGACTTATTCGCATGTCTGGTGAATGTACATAGGAATAGTAAGTTACATGCTCATGACTCTGACGACCTATGCTTTTCGTGAATTTTGTCATTTTTTGCCACACAAATCAACTGTTCGTTTAAAGTTACCCTCTGGATATTATATAAAAATTCGATGAATTAAACATTCCGAGGCACGAGGCCATTAGACTACAAGGTTGCAATGTAGCACCTAGGAGGCAGCCGCAGAGCAGCCGTTCTTTATTACAAGTTACCAACTGGAGCAAGAGAACACCAAGCAGACGAGGCTTGCGACAAGTTGACAAGCAAACTTGTATAAACAGATTAATAATTGATGGCGACTCTTACTAAAATCTACGAAGGAGGCAAGATTTTTACGAGGTTTCCTCGCTTGCATTCAGACATCCGTCTTGAAAATTTCTGCATTCATTGAACTTGATATTAAGTTCAACATTATCTAACCACAGGGAGACTGCAAAGCGATATTTCCCACATAAACTCCACAGATTTTTCAAAAATTCAACTGCATAAGAGCTGCATTCCATGCAACATGATGTTTTCATTGAGACATAAAGCCCCTAAAAGTGGTCATACGTGGGTCAGATTATCACTATATTTGCTATTCTAGTCGTGAAAACTGTCTTTTACTCTTTTTTCTCTCTGCACTCGGTTTGCAAATAACATAAGAACCAGAGAAGCTTACCCAATAAATTCTAACTCAGTATTCACATGCAGATTTTGTTTTAGAGTGGTGCTTGCTTGGTAAAAGGCGAAAATCTTTGCCTACCAGTTAATGCGTCCGTTAAAACAGGCAAACGATAGGGCGGGGACAAAAGGGCGGTTTACCTGCTTTCTGCCAGGCAGCAAAGTTTTACTCTTTCCTCCTTTAGTATTCATAGCTGGACAATACCAGAGAACTGTGTGTTGGCCCCTACCACATAAAAACGACGCCAAACTATTAAGCGGCTGCCGCAACCGAAGCTTTCATGTTCACAGCAGCTACAGCTTACGGCGCCATCCCTTATGTCCTAAAAATGCACACGCATACAGGCCTTACCAGCCGTGGAAGTGATACTGTTGAAAAATTGAAAAAAGGCGCTGTGTGTCAAATGAACGACAGTCTCACAAAGACATACCATCGGCAATTAACTTCATCTTTTATGCTGTCGGATGCTTGAAATAGGCTGCATCGTCTTCTGTTTGAAGGCCATTTTTATTTAAAAAGACACTGAAAGCTTCATACACCGCAATGTATAGCTAAAAATAGTTTCTAAGCATTCCTCTAAGTCTTCCTTAAAGAGCATTCGATTTGAAAGAAACAGTGGCATCAACACTCATACTGAGTGTTCTGCGAAGAGAATGGTCACATTTTTTTCGATATTCGTCATTACCTTCCTTTCGGTGCCATTCCCGATGTAAACTGGCTCTACAGCGGGCATGACAAAGTGGAGTCCAACCAAGAAAAATTTAAAGTCAGACAATTTCGAGGAGTAATCATTACCTCTCATTTTCAGTTATAGATTTTCCAATCCAATACTCTCGGGTGGAAGTGCATAGCACTCCAATTTCTCCATGCGTGACCTTGAGGTAAGACGCTTCACGAACTATGCTCATTAGATGTCATTTCGCTTTCAAAATTTTCTCAAAATAATAAAGCTAAAATCCTCTTAATACCTCGATATTCCAGAGAATTTTACAAAACTTTTGACAAATATGAAATGGATAGCTGATTTGATTTAAGGTTCTGCGTATGTTAGGTCGACAAATATGTCTAACAAAAACGTTCAATGCCAGTTTGCGAAAACACTTTACGAGGATGATCCTTCGCCTTGGAACGGAGAACACAATGCTGGTAAGCAGTGTCTAACTAATTAATTTAAAAGGAAACTCTCCCTTCCCAGGAATGCTCAAAGTACGACTACTGACCAGATCAATTGCGTTTGGCGAAGGATTACCAAGGCATTTATTTCGCAAAAGCTGTCCTTTATAATAAAATATAAAGGAAATTGAACTCTCTATCATCCTTAAAACTGAAGTTTAGAAACAGGTGGACAATCCAATATCAACTGCGAAGAAAGTTAAGGCCGTTGCCATATGATGCCTAACTGCTCCAGAAACTCCCAGTCTGCATTATCAATATTCCTACATGCTGATATTAGAAGTCATATTTTGAATGATCCAATATCAAGACTTGCAAGACTACAGTCAGGTGAATTCTTGGAAATTGAACTAGTTATTAAAGTTTGCCAGGAATTTAACTCAAGTAGTCAAAGTATTAAGGGAAAGTAATTTGCAAAATTCACATGGCAGTTCTAGCGATAAGCAGAAGAGAAAGAGGATCCTGTCAGATTTCGCCTCCATCATGAGTACCAATCTTCGGATGAGAGTTTTACAGCGTTATGTGTAGTAGCTGTTTACTTTATCATCCGGTCGGCGATCTTTCCCATACAGTGTCTTATATTAGACATTTGTGGCTTATTTCGAGGTTTTCATGCCTATTCACAACAAGAGGGGTTCACCAATGTTTACTCTGCAAGGTCATTTTTAGAGATTAGTAGAGTTGGCTTACAAAAAACAAACTTTTTTGAATATAAACAGACTTTTTCACTGCTCCCCTACGCTTTTTCGTTGGTTAGAACGACCCATTCCGAAGCCTCGACAGGGTCGGAAATTTGACAGGAAATCAAGAAGAGGACACCGAGGAAGCACAAACTTCAAGACGAATAGGGACGCAAACATAATATTTCCTCAGCTAATCAAAGCTATATTAGAAGCAAAAAACATGAAGGAGGAGGATGAGGGGGAGGATAAGGAAGAGGAGGAGGAACTAGCGAAATCAGAACCAGACTAAGAACTGTCCGTTTCCGCATACATCAACCAAATAATCATACGGACGCAAAAACATACCTAACAAATGGAAAAAAGTCAACCGCAGGCAGCCTCCTCAGATAAAAAAGGCTAAGCTCCGATATTTATCATAAAAATAGGGAAGTGTTAAAAAATTGCACCAGCAAGTGCTGGAACATCACCGGTGAGGATTTTGTGGGCAGGTTAAGCACAATTTGCATTTTTTGTTCAGGAGCAGCTGACCTCGTTGAGACAACTGCCGATAGTTGAAGAGGGCGTTGAAGGCTCACGCCAAATTTATTAATACTTCAAGGCAATTTACTTCCAATCTGTTAGTTTGGACTGCTAACGGTCAAAAAACCATCCCTCAGTGTCGCCAATTAGAAGGGTGTTCGACAAATCCAGCGTGCATACCTGTCCGATCGACATCAGCGAAGACTTACGAATGGCAAATCAGTAATGGGTCTTTTGTCCGGCCTGTTGATTTATTTCACCTCTTGGCTACGTACGTTATGTATGTGCACAATTTTATGTCGAGGGCGCGCTGCAGGACTTAAATCAGAATGGAAGACCAAACTGCTGCAACAAGAAGTATACTGGCCTGACGTCATCGATTCCCACTCTGTTGGTGTTTCTAAATAAGGGTGCAGAAGAGAACTCGAAATGTCTGACGTGTAAAATTATTGTTTCAACAATTAGGTTCCCACCCCCTGAGACGGAAGTACGAAGAAGAGAAACATGGGCATCGGCAGCGTCATTATCTAGTACTTAGGTTATTCATACACCCTCCTGCAGTGGATCTTGTTTGGATAAATGCCTTTCCATGATGGAATCCTCGCAGCTACCAAACATACGAAAAAGAAGTGCGTTTATTGGGTTCTTAAGCATCTTTCGACACGAGAATGTTCGCTTACTGACAAGATTTTCTGACAAAGGGCGTGGTCATTCCTACTCTTTTCCCGTCATCCGCCAATGATAACCTCCAAGCGGTACGCCTTGGATTTCAAACTCATGCTGTTGAGTATTTTCGCCCTACAGTCATGATAGACGCATGTACGCCATTCCCACGTGATTTACTACTGCCGATTTCAGCTGACACGATGTAAACCCAGTGTGCACTGATGAGGGAATCCCTCGTCGGTCAACTGCTTCGGGTTCAACCACATTATTCTCCCCCCCCCCCCATCCCGAGCGTGCAACCTGGACTTGGAATTGCTCTTGCGGATAACGGTAACTGAGTCGAAAATAACCACTTTGGTCGCCCTGCCTTTTGTCAGTAAACTTTTTAAAGTATTGATTGTTAGTCGCCATGCGACCGTCTGCGTGGGTGATAGCTTCTCCGGCCAAAAAGTGAAATACCCATTACTGTCCTGGAATCAAGATTTATAGGTGTACGCGACTTTCATGCGAGGCTCGCTTACCAAGATCGTTCTGACCCTCACTTCCTGGAAGTCAATATGCTTACTGTGCATGCAGCTTTGATTAATGGACACAGTTAATCAAGCTGCTCCCACGTACAGCTGTTAATTTAGGACTTTGAGTCGAGAAAATGCAACTTTCCTGTGTCAAATAAGTCTCGTATAACAGAGGATCGAGTGACTCGCAGTGCTCAATCCTTTCTAAGTAAGACCGTAGCGAAAGCAATAAGGTACGAATTACCCCTTCCTTCCAAACAACTCCGTCATATCTAGTAAGTGTCGTATTAATTGGCTTGCTTCATTTCCTTTTGAAAAATAGGACAATTAATTAAAAATAGTGATCAGAAAGGAGTAAATAATTTACCCTGGAGGGATCCTGATACAGTAATCTCACTCAGCCACTTCGGTAGTTCAGTTGATTCGACATGAAACCTAAGGGGATATAAATAGTAAACTTTAGTTTACTTCGGCTCGATGGACAAAATAATTTCATCGGAAAAATAGCACCTTCGAGTTTGGGCGAATATGAATGTTGGCTCCGGAGACCACTAGGCAGTCCTGCATGAAAATCTCCTGCGTAAATAAACTACGGTATTTACTAAAGCATGCTTTTACTAACGTCAAACGGTAGCTCTGAGGCAGAAAATTAGAAAATTGCAATGCCTGCAACTCTTACAAAGGCCCCGAGACGCAAACTCAAAGGAAAGCATCAACTTTGATAAGAAAGTAAACGCTTCCATAAAGTTTTGGAGTTCTTTAACTGGCAGCTTGCAAATGTCAGGCAGACTACTTCAGACAGTCCCAAACATCGTAAACTCCTTACTTCTCACAAGATACATCCCTGTTCCTTGTATAAACATTTTCAAAGTCGACTCAGAATTATTGAGACCCAGTCAGGAAGAGGAAATGTCTCGAAATAGCGTAAAATGACTTCGGGTTTCGTCAGTCGCAGACCCATTCGACCAGTCGAAAGTTGAAGATCGACGTGCAGAACATTACGGAATGGGGAGTCCCGGCCGGAGAGGCTTAAAGTATAAAACTAAAGAGCATACGTCGTGCTGCGGAGTAAAGCCCTCAGAAAGGTTAAGAGTCTCCTAGGGAGAAAGTTGGAATATTTTAAATTGAAAATGTCTCGGTCATTTTGGTCGTTTAGTGCCATAACCTGTTCCTTACTCCCTGACCACAAGGAGAATGCGCCGGCACTTTAACTGAGGATAACTTATGGACAGTAGGCGGAAACATACTACCTGCGCACTACATCGGCAGCCGCACAGTCTGCCACTAGAAGGCATCTTCCTGAAAAAGCAGAATTCGAGTTGAAAAGCTCGTCCATATTTTCGATGTCTTAAGATTGTACACAACTAGTTCATTAGATAAATAGTGCTACTTATTGAAGAACAGTAATGTCGGAAGCTGAGTGGATGAACTACGTGATGATGCGACTGTTTTTGCACCTGGTCCTTACGAAAAAGATTCTTCACGCTTAAACGGGAATTTTAAGATTCTTTGTCAGCAGAAATGTAGCTGAGTTCCGAGAGCTTATCTGTGCTAAGCTAATTCAGGGGGTTTATGCCGGTTCTGGATTTTTTTTTCAAAAAACATCTCTTCGCATCCGACGGCACTAAGCCATCATCCTTCGTGGACTCAAATCGGACTGCTCTGTCAAGTATTTTGCTCAAACTTAAAAAGCGCGGCCTTTAAGATGCTGAACGCGATTCACCTAGAATCGACGTAACTGACTCTCTGCTCAGGGTTTTTGTCATTGGGCTTCATGGATTCGTGGTAGGAACCGCTGATCTATATGACACTGTATACCTACTCGTCGTATTTTTACCGACGACTTCACAAACCCGTTTTTTGCAACGATGGGACTCGGAAACGCTGTCGTGCTTCGTGAACATTTATCGCTTTCGTACTATCAGTGATTTCAGCAGGCGTAGTACTACTTGCGGATACTTTCAATTCGAGGTGCATCGCGGACTGCTGCGATTAGGATTCACAATTATGTTGGTGTTCGAGTTTACGACTGGGATCTAAGGTTTATAGTTAAGGGTTAGGTTAAGGGATAGTGTCCAGGGTTTAGGGTTTATAGTTGGCTTTATGGTCGGGTTTTAGAGTTAGTACTTAGGGTTAGAGAGTCACTGGACACTCACTTTCTGTAAGTAATGCAGAATTTATACTCCAAAGCCAGTTGTCCGTACGGAATTATTGGTGGCTTCGCACACAAAATGTGGTTGTCTTCCATTATCTCAAAGAAAAATAATTAGATTTTCTGGAAAATATCTTCATCATAATGCCCGTAATAGTAATACTCTTTGTTTTAAATTCGAGGCCATGAAAAGTTACCAGAGAGCGTAATTGCCAGAACTGTGTGTAGAAAGTAGGGAATTCGAAGGTCCGTGCGGGATTTTCTCATGAGGCGTTCCCGGTCGTGTGCGCTTTCTATTTGCTGTAGTCCACCTAATCAACTGCTGTCGGTACAGAACTTTTGAAGCACGCATACTGTCTGACTTTCACCGTGCATTAATCAAATGGATGAGGCTAGGTTGTCAACTGACGCGAAACCGGCGGTCTATCTGGACAGAAGGTGGTATGAATTTTTATTGCAAAGGACGTCCTGGGGTGAGTGGCGGTTAGTTACTGCTTAGAAATGAGAAGAGTACGAATTCAAAACTTAATGGACTTTAAAAGCCCGCCAATTCTAACCACGAATGACTCTTGACCACGTAAGTCATTCGGTAACTTCTATGTCAGTTCGTTTTATCCCCTAGCGGAATTAAATGGTTAGAAACAGGGCGTTCTATTCTGCTGCCCTTGTTTAGGTTCACTGGTAACCCTATTAAAACACGAATAAGTGGCAAAATAGATATGTTTATATTGAAGAAACTACGAATTCCAATTGTCCTTCAAAATGAGAGGAAAATTAAAACCGCAGTTTTGTGGAGTAAAATGGTTCAGATTGGTAGCAGAGACAAAAACGTGCATATTTCAGGTTTGCTGAGGCTGTTGATTTCACTTATCGCAGCAAAGTGTAAAATCTGCTGGTACCCAGCCAGTGTGTAAGCATCAGTATAAGAAATTGTCAGGCATTGTCCCTATTTTTGCCTATAGACTTAAAGTGAACGTGACTCGCGGCGGCAAATCAAGGGGCATGGACCGGTAGCTTAACTGGTAAAACAGTAAACGGAACACTTTTCGATGGCCCAGCGACCCCGACTTACGTCTTGGGTCACCCGGAACCCGAAGTTAGGACACGGCTAATCGATGAGGGGAAATAATCCGAAAATGGTCCTTCCGTGTTCTTTTGTCCTTTTGCGTGACAATCACTGTCCGTGTAAAAATCCGGAAAATGACTTTTCTACCTTATTCACTTCTTTGGATAAAAACTAAGGGCATGCAGAACATAGGGTATAAAAGTACAGTGACAATTTGACCGTCGTGACTGACGATGTCCACCGTCTGTTCTACAGCAGGGTGGGAGCAGACACGGTGACCTGTGTGTGAGTTTTGTGTAGTGATAGTGGGCTTGCGCAGCATCTACCGCACCCTCTCCTCCCTCACCTGGGCCTGGTGTCAAGACATAGTCGAGAAGACCAGAGACAGGAGGGCGCGGGTGGCTGGCGCGGCTGCACCCGTACTTAGACGTACCACCACATCCCCTGGTCCATAAGAAGCACTTGGACAGAATTTTACCCAACAGCAATAAGAGCGACGGCTGGCCTGGCGCCACACTCGGCTCCAACCGCACGTAGTGGGAGACAGAATTGCAGTACAGCCTGCGTGGCTAGTAGATACGCGATCTTACATCGGACGTTTTCTGGCAAGGAATTTTAACGGGATTACGTGAGTCTACAATTAAGGCCGAGGTCATCCGGACTAAAATTAGTTGTCATCCTTTTGCACTAACCCCACCTCTTCTCACAGGAGACACTTTCATAAACACTGAGCACATGGCTAGTAATGAAAGTTAGAGAAAAATATCTTCGAGAATTCCTCTATTTCGAACTATTTGAACTAGTTCGGAAATTTTTTGTAAACTGCAAGTGGGACCAAAAATGGGTGTTTTACCCTGTAGACAATACTCAGAGCCTTTCTGGGACAAAAGTAAATTAATAGATGGTTTTTCTCTCTTTCTTTTTGGAGGAAAAGGAATGCACAGTAAAGTGAAAGCCATGAGTAAAACACTAACCTTTCAAAATCTGTGGAAACATCAGTCCCTCGGTTCATACTTCGTCGGCCTGCCAATTGCTCACGTAAATCATAGTGATAAGCGTCATCAGTGCCCTGGTTCATCCCATAGCAAATATTCGGAAAGCTTTTCCAGTGAGTAACCTTGCCTTCACAGTGTTTTCGGTCCTCCTCGGTCCCACCGGACCAGTCGTCGGATTGACTGACAAGGTCTTCAAACGCAATTTTCTGTCCTCGACCGCTTCTGATGTCCAGCAAGACCGGATGTGGCCTAGGAAGAGAGAGAAGGGAGTCCATAGAGGGCGCGTGATCTGCAAGCAGTTCCTCTATGCCCACAGAACTTGATTCTCCGTAGACCGGGCTGCAGAGCGAGGTGGCGGAAGTGGAAGTAGAAGTGAAAAACTGAAGGCGCGGAAGGCATCTAGGTGTGTCTGCTGTCGCCGCTGCTGAAGTCGAATGCGCCATGTGACTCTCTTCGGATGGAGCAGAGGGAACCGGTGGGATTAGTATCCTCAGTTTGGGCGAAGATCCATTGCCTTGGGGACGTAGTAGGCCCCTAGAAAGCTTCCGCAAGCAGTCGTTGGAGGAGGGGATAGAAAATTCCAGGTGAGAGGAAGACGAGGATGAAGACGAGATTGAGCTAACATTAGTTAGGACTTCATTGTTTTCCACAAAAGAGAAGTCGTTTCCAGGAAGCGAACGGACGCATGGACTAGAGCATTGACTTCTGAATCTAGAATGCCGATCTTTTAGTCCGTTCCAGAAAGGCGAAGGCAACACAGCTCCAGCAGGACTTGTGACTCCGCGATTTTCCCGCTCATGCCTCTCTCCCACTTTTTCATCTGCATAACCTAACTCTGGCTGTTCTGTCATCGCGGTCGATGCATTTTCAAGTTCAGAAGCTTGTGTTACAGTAAATTTGTGTTGGTTCGTTGGAGCAGCAGGAATACAGCTCTGACGATCGGAACTGGCATATAGACCTGCCTCTGATTCCTTCAAAATTTTCGAATCCTGTTGAACGACATGACCGCAAAGTGGGATCGTGTGACCGACCGAGGCAACGCCAGACTCCGGTTTTGAAATTTTCTCCAGAATATGGACTTTTGTTTTGGGTTCACAGGTAGATGGAAGGCCACGCTGCAAGTCGTCCTTAAAGGATGCTGACCCACTCCCGGAGTAGTTTTCAATGGCACACAATTCGGTTTCATACGCGACACTGCTGCTCATAAGGCTGGCTTCGTTCAGGCAGGTATTCTGTTGTGTTCCCTGGCAGAAACATATGTCCAATGTCGGATGAGACAGGTTAAGTATTCTTTCAGAAACCGTATTTTCCTGGGAAGGAACTCGGTCGGTCGCAAAGTGTTGTGTTACAGACTCGGACCAATTATCGATATGACCACGATTTTCTTTGGGAAACAACTTGGTATCGCTGCTTAGACGGAGTCTATCTGCTGTAATGCCTACGGGTTCTGAACTCCGAACGTCAGCGTCCATAGCGCACACCGACTCCTTTGAGTTTTCATCAGTACCAAAAAGACTGGTAAACTTTTTGTTGGCTGATCCTTCATCGCCTTCACAGGGAAGACAACTGACAGTCAAACCGAGTGCAACCAAAGCATTTTTGAAGCCTCGCCCTTCGGTAGGTGTTTTGGGCCTGAGAGTGACTGAAGATGATGATGAAGAAGAAGTGTCTGAAGATGGTATTTGTACGATTTCTTTGAGGTTTTTTTGCGATCCGACACCGTCACGTACCGCGCTGGCACACATATCTAGTGGGTTTGTATTACTGCCAGGATCCGGTTCAGAAACCCTTACTATGAACCCTGCGTCGTTTGCCTTAGATCCTGACTTTCTCATCTCAGCGGAGGTGACTTTCGAGAGCGGTCCTTGTGATTGCTTTTCTGTTGTGAACTTGACAAACGATGAAGGGGGTTGGCTGGATAATACCCCGGATAACCCCTCTGACTTAGTCCCAGCGAAGGCAAGAGGCTTCGCTGAGGAAAGACTTAACTTCATCCTTTGAGTGGCTCCCCTACCATGTTCATCGGCAGTATTTGTCTTGTTTTCTACATTATTTTTTGCTGTGGATACGAAAGGAGGGAGGAAATAATCTTTGAGCTTTTTCGGCGATTTGCATCTATCCTTAGTAGTCTCAGGCATTACGGAGGTATCCGGTACTTGGATGGGCACCGAGCAAGGTGAGGAGGGGCTTTGTATGCCACTGTTACTAACCAAAAGAGAGTCGTCGCCTTCAGCGTCAATCGGGGAGGAACCTGTGTTAATTTCGCTCTTAAGTCGTGCAGAACTCTTTGTTGACGGTTCAGTGCTAAAAAGTGAGGAGGGAGATGGTGCTGATGATTGTCCCGACTTAAAAGGTACTTTGCCGGCCTCATCCACAAGGGGAGAGGAGGGGTCTTCAGGCTTCCTCTTCATCAATATCTGATAAATGGAGTGCGTTTTGCTAGGAACGGGTTCGGAGAGACCTTCCATCTCATAGAATCTTGTGTCGACAATTCCCGGATCAATTCTTTCAAAGGTTTGAGGCAGAACCTCCCTAGAATCTACTCTTGTCAGGGTGTCATCGTGTTTTGCAGACGAATTTCCCTGAGCAGACTCACCGGCACTGACTTTACATTTGGAACGAAGGTGTTGTTCGGCTGCTAAGTCAAAAACGCGTCCAGATATCTGATCTCCGGAGACAAGACATTTGGGGTGGTATTGGACATCAGAAGCATCACACCCCCTTCGTCCCTTATTGCGAATCCGTAATGATTGCTTGCCTGTTTCTGGTGATTTTCTGCTAGGTTGTGGGCATTCTAAACAGCTAGTTGTAAAACTCTCGCACAGGTGGGAAGTGGTTGAGGAAGTGAGTTGCAGCTCAAGAGGAATACCAGTATTCTGCAAACTGGTAGATATTGAATGCGACCATATCAACGGATCTCTTGGTTTTATGTTGTCTGTTTCTACAACGCTAGAACGACCAGTTTGGCTGACAACAGACTGATCTTTTTTGAATGGATACTCTGACCTACAATCTACAGTCAAACAAAGAGGAGTGGTGCTCGAGTCTGTTAGTCTGGCTTCTGTGAGAACTCCGGCTGAGGACAATTTTATTTCTCCGTCTTGCCTCGAGGGAGTTTCGTGAACAGGGCTAGTGTGCCGGTCCCCAATTTCGTCATTATGCGCTTGACGTAGTAACTCTGAAGCGTCATCCAACGAGTCGTACAGCTTGACAGAATCGTCTGTTGAACGGTGTAGGTCTTGCGGATTTTTCTGCCATTTGACCTCATCTTGATCTTCAAGGAGGCATTTTGGAAACGAATGGCATGTTGTGGAGGGGTTGGTGACCGCGATGTCTAACGGTTGCAATGTTCCAGTTTCTACTTCGACCATTTCAGTAGTTGCATTTCTAGCCTCCCCTGGAGTATCCATTTGAGAATTTTCATTTATGAGCGAGAGGTCCGCATGTAGCCCGTTGACCTCACTTGTTTGGTTAGATCCAGAATGCTCCATAGAGTTTGCTTTGGAGGGACAGGTCCCACTTGTTGATCGAACTGGTTTCTCATATCCCGGACGGTTTCCAGGACTATCGGAAATATGTGTAAAATTGGCTATTCTATCTGAGCTACCAATAAGGTCTTGAATGACATAAGTAGGACGTTCTAACAATTCTGCTGAACAATTAACTTGAGACCCTACGGCTTTCATATTCGACTTTTCAATCACGATTTGTTGGGTAAGCCTTGAAGCACCGATTTCGTCACAGAGGTGTATTTGGTCATATTGTTCTTTTTCGGATAAAACTAGCGTAGCAGCATTAAATAAACCCCCTGTGCTCGGATTCTCACTGTTTTCTTCTTGTGCGAACTTCACCCCATCAGAAGACTCGTGCTGCTCCTCAAAGGGAAAGCTGTCTGAACTCTGAAGGGAGCCTGCGATAGAAAGAGTGGGATTCTTTGCTGTCGCTCGACCTTCTTCTGAACAACTTATACATTCTCCTTCACTACCAGGAATATTGGACACATCCTGGGGCCTAATTTCAGTAGGTGTAGGCGAATGGTCCCCTTTTTCAGATGTTTGGAATTCCGAATCCGAATGAGCAACCGATGAGCTTGTCTGTCTTAGATTAAGAGTTTTTCTGATGTTATCATCCTGCACCGTATTCAAGTCGCCAAATAAGTTATGGCCTGCTTTAGGAACACGGTCTGAGAGATATGCACTTTTGGAAATATAAACTTCCCCGTTTTCGGTGGCAGTTTGTGCAGCCGGAAGAACTTGATCGGAATCATACCATTCAGTATTGTTTGACTTCCCAATGATCGCAGCAGGAGGACTTTTATTGCTGGGCGTTTGCGTGAGGGCAGAAGTATTTCTGTCAGCGGTCTGAGAAGAGTCTTTAAGAGGTTCCTCTTTTGTCTGACAATCTGACCTTTGCACTACCTTTTCTGACGGACATACGCTCTCGTAGATAGGGTCCTCTCCGGCCTTCCTCGGAGACATTGCTGGAACTTCATTTTTTTCGCTCTTTGAGAGTGCATGCGTGGCCGTAATGTCTTCATTCACTTTTAGTCCTGATGACCGGGGGATACTCTGCGACAACTTTCCGGTCTCTTGTGTAGTCGATACTACTAAAGGAGTGTTCTCGGAAGTCTGCGTCGGGTTTGAAATAGATTTACCCTTGGCCAGGTCGTAAATGGACTTTGAAGCTTGCGGATGCGGGTCTGTATCTAGGATAACCGACTTAGTACTTGGACCAAACGACGCTTCACTCGTAGCTTCTTCATTACGAGACTTCGTAGCAAAAGAGAATATGGATGCCGGGCTTGAGTTGCTGGTTAACCCGCATATCTGACTCGCGGTCTCCTTTCCCCACGTGGAGGTCTCGATGTTCACTAGGTGAGCAGAGTTAAGTGTCTTTATTGTTTCTGCCAACGTGGATCCATCGTTTGATTCTTTGCCTCTTTGTTCGTCGTTCACGTAACTCGTCGAGTAGGAACTTGTGGTACATACCGAGCCAGGCTGGTCAACTGGAAAATATGGAGTAGTTTCTGGCGTTTTGCCAAACTCAACTGGCATTGGAGACGTTAAGGTAACCCAGGCTCTAGATTGTCCTATTCGCTTTGAGGCCTCTTCCCGTGCTCCTGAAGTAACGTCTGGTCCGCATGGGTTTATTTCTCCTGATTTTAGCTCAATGGTATTGGCGCCTGGTGAATCTGAAGGGGAGGGGAGGAAGGAGGAAGCATTCTTTGATATTACAACCACTCCTGAGTTCAAAAAACCTTCTTGCCGACCGGAGGTTGTTGATAGGGAAGTTTCTTGGTCTAAATCACACGCCCTCCCTTTGCTTTCGTTATCAGAGGGGATGCCCGCTTCTCGGTCGTCAATATTGGGCCAGTCGCATGTAGGTGAAGGGCTGGGTTGCCGTTCACTGTTACTAAGACTTTTGTCCAAGACCAATCTTTGGTGTGGAAAAGAGTGCTTTCCTCGCGGAGACTGGCTAACAGGCAAAACACTGACAGTGGCGTAATCCTCACGAGAGGCGACTTTGCTTACACTTTTCTCAAAAGATTGCGAGGAGACGGTACGACAGTATGCAGCTTCTGAAGGCTCAAAGAAAACACCCGGTCCGCTTGAAGTGGCATTTGAACAAAATTTGTCGCTCTTACTCACGACGACCTCCTCATCGCCCAATGAGCGTAGAGATAGGGGGGAAGGGTGAACGTTATCCTCCAGTATCGCTGGAATGCTACGTCTTCCTTCCCGATCGCGATTTGGCATGTCTCCATCATTAAAGTTCGAGGAGTCGAGTTGACACAACATCTGTTCAGTAACCTGTTGGGGGGATTTCAGCAAACCGTCAGGACTTTGTGTATCTGCTCCTGTTTTTGGGCGTCGACTGGGGTCTGGTGAATTGATTTTGCTGGCAGAGGGATCATTGGTAGAGGCATCACTTGCTGTACCCGATATCTCCCTCAGTGGTTTAGCTTCTGTACTTTCTTCTTGTGTGACGTCACGGATTAAGGGTTTTATTGGTCTGGGCTCAGATCTTTCAGTGACATCTAACTGTACTTCACCCTTATCAATTCCAACAATTGTGCCAGATACTGCACTTTCAGTATTCTGAACGACATAGCTTTCAACAGTGTCCGAAATCGGGCTTAGCACTTCACCATCGTCGAAGGTCGCAGCTGGTGGAGCTTCATTAGACTGCCCTATTTCTGTTCTGAGGGTCTTGCTAGTTGAAGCCGGGAGTACTGACGAAGTATCAGGAAAAGACGGCACATCGGGGAAAGAACTCTTAATTTCAGTCACTGCAGCCTCTGTTTTTGAAGGCTTTTCCGACGATTGTAGTGACGCCTTTCGGCTTTTCGTCTGCGCTCTGTCAGTAACACACGGACTCGCAACAGACAGGTTCCCCAGTTTTTTCGGTGCAGATTCTTTTCTGCTGACAGCAGTCCTGGTAGTAGTTTTATTGTCCAGTTTGGCCTCGCGTAACCCGCTGGATGAAGTTCTGGATTGCAGCATTTCAACATGACGCTGATGGACACATTGACTCCTGGGTTCTGATCGGAGTTTGAAGACTCTGCTCGTCGAACTAACAGAGGGACGACTTGGTCTTTCTTTTGGTGTACAAGAAGGAGTATTCACACTCAGATTGTCCTGTGCAGATCCGGTTGAATGGGTTGTTTTCCGTAACTCGTTCGGCATTTTCAAGTCTGTTTTTGAAGAGCTTTTGCCGTCGAGCTGGGAACGCGGTGACAGGAATATTGGCCTATCTTGTCTGAGTAAAAGGGTAGGACTCGGCTCACGTGTGTTGATTACGGAAGCTTTGGGCATAACGTTCGTTTTCTGCGCATCAACGGAAGAGTTGTGTTCCTCACTGAATTCTGAAGATCTATTCATGGCTTCGTCATGTGGACATTTGTTGGTTTCAGCGATGGGATCAACATTCAACTGTTCTTGCTTCGAAATTCCGTGGTCATCGATTCCAACGTACTCGCTCGACTTGTCTTTTAAGGACTCTGAGGTACACTTTGACTCAGCCACTAACTGCATACATTCGAGAGGAGTTTCGCTGTGAACGGTAAATGAAGACGCAATCGTAGATTTGAACCCAAGTACGTTTCGTTGAATCTCCTTGCGCTCATTATCAGCTTGTTGAATGTTGGACATTTTCAACGAACTCTCCGGTGGTTTTACGCTCTCGTCACGACTGACATAATGGGTATTGGGAGGAGGGCGACTAGAGCAACTAATGGAGACCCGTTTTGACCAGTTTTCGAGGACATCACACTTGTGGCCGGCCGGATAGTCAGTTATAATCGGAAGTTCATCCCTTTCAACTACGTTCAAAGCCCTTTCGACTGCGTCGGAACTCGACTGATCCACTGCGTCTACCATCTGCTCTTCCGTCTGAACTAGCATGTCTGCATCGGTACTTTGAAACTTCCGAAATAATTTGGCTCGTTCATCCTGAAAAACCGACTCAAGGCCTCCTGGGCTGTGTGAAATTATCAGCTCTTGGCTGGTCTGACTCGGTAACTTCGAAGCTTTAATTTCCTGAGGCATTCCAGCCGGGAATGAATCAGATACAGTTGTCTTCACAGAACCGCCAGTACAGTTTTTGGTACATACGTAGTCGGACGACTTATTCGGCTCGATGGAAGGAAAGTAACCCCCAGAAGAAGAACTGTCAACTGCGCCACAACCTTTACTTCTGACGTTCAAAGAGCCGACGACATTTATTTGCTGCCCATATTTATGGCTTCCGTCTTGAATTCGATCCGGTTTTTGGCTGGGGAACTGCGTAGAGCTCACAAGCCCGACCGTTTCTTTCTCGTTTCTGTATGATTCTTCTTGTTCTTGGGGTGCTGCACTGTGAGTGGATACCGTCAATGTGTCTGCACTGACTGCCGGCCATTTTTCGAATATCTGGTCCAAATTTTGAGGCCCTCCAACTTCCTGGCTTTCCATCAAAATAGGCATCTGTCCTAATTCATTTGTCCTACCATCTAGTTTTAGGGATCTGTAGGAATGGGTTTCAGCGTATTGCGGCTTTAGTTGGTAAACAGGTGCCAGTTTGCGAGGCTCGGTGCCTATACTATCGATGCCATAACTGGTTGTTCCTAAAAGGTTCCCTGAATACCTGGATACATTTTCTTCTTTTCGTCGCAAGCTGTCCTTCATATGGTTACTACTTGGAACCTGGGCACTTTGTTCACTTGACTCACTCACGGCCAAGTCCGGGAACTTCATTGCATGCTTATCAGTGCCGCGTTTGTCGTAATTCGATTGCGCGTCTTCTGCGATGAACGGCCTTCCTAGCTGGACGACTGGCGAATGCTCTAAATCAGGCTGCTCTCGGATCCTGTTACCATTGGAGGCTTCATATTGCTCATCATCGTGTGTCAGAGTTCCGGTGTCAGCATTCAACTCAGCGCAAGTTTTGTCACATACTGTATCTAAATTGGGCTTCATAACTAAGTGAGGCTTATTTGTACTTTCGTAACTATTGGACATTCCATTCTCGTCCCCAGAGAATTTCGTATTGGAGGCTTTTGAGTGTAGACCAGTTGTCTGAATATTACCCTGTTTAGATTCCATTTCGTCCTCGTTAGTCGCGACTATCGAAGTTGCACTTGATAAAGCTCCAGTGAGCGTCTGCCTCTGTACAGCGTTAAACCCTGATGGAAGGACAGACGGACTCTCAGTACTGACTAAACTTCCAGCTTTTCCGCTTAAAGAAACTTCAGAGGCAGCAGTAGCCGTAACTTCCTCGCAAGAACATGAGTTGTCTTCAAGGACCACTGAGGTGAATAGCCTGAGCGTCGGTCCTTCCTCGAGTTTGAATGACTGGGTGACCACGGTTAAATTCTGATTACTCGAAGGCCGGTCCCCATCGATTCGAAGATCGCATGCGGAGGAGCATTTAGGAGAGCGCGGTGGTTCTGTTGAGACAGAAATTGAGCTGCGCTCAGAAGTGTGCTGGCTGGCGCCAACCCGCGACCCCGTGAAATAAGGATTGGAGATTTGTGTGGTGCCTTCGGAGAGGCTCTCGGATACGGTTTCGCATGAGGAAAACTCAAAACCGTGACATGGCAGTCCAGCACTGAGATGGACTGGAGCGCAGCTTTCGTCACTTCCTGCCTTCGAAGCGGAGAGAGGTCGAATTGCGCTGGTGTTTTCTTTGGAATAGACATTTACTGCTGTACTGGTGTATGTTGATAGGGGCAGCTCACTGGAGTTCTTCTCATTGCCGTGGGTATCATCTATGGGCTGTTCATCAGTACCCCGGCCAATGGAATCACCTTCTACAGCTGTTGATGCTACAGTTGGCAGATTACCCTGTTGCACTTTAGTTAATTCCAAGCTTACCCTTTTCTGTGGGCTGTTTTCTTGAGACCCACAGACTTTCCGGTGGGACTGAACTAAATTGCGGTTGGTCCTGCCAGCTGAATCACAGAGAGCTTGCTGGGCCAAAGGTCCCTCTGTTTTCGGGTATGATAGTCTCCGAACTATAAAATCCGGACTAGGAACATTGGCCAAAGTAGAGTCGGTGTCAGTGAAGACGGCCGAATCGCTTACAGTGGAAACAGTTTCGCGATTTGGTATTGTTGTGACCAGTGATGCGGCTATTTCCAACAGTTGACTCGCTGATTCAGATAGCGGGTGTTGGATACTTCTACCGACCCTTTTGGAACTCATTGGGAAGGACATACAGCAGGTTGAGCTTCTGGGGCTTCCCGCTTCATCGAACGTGTGGGGAGGGGAGCCCTGTTGTTGTCGTCTCTCAGACGCAGCTAAGTCATATTCAGGGCCGTTGTCCTCGCCGAAAAAGTCGTGGTTCCGGTAATTTGGGGGTGCAGATCCGCTCCTCTGACGAGTGACATTGTTTTTGGAGAAATTTGCAAGGTACCAAATCCTGCAGTTCTGAAGTGTGAGAGGCTGATTGCTGAAAAGGGAAACACCAAAACTTTTAAGCGTTAAAATTGTAGTAAACATATGTCGAAGAAAGGACACTGACATATTTCCCTAGAGTTGAAATAAACAGTCGGTTAAGACGACAGCGCCAGGGTCTGATGTGCTTGGTGCCACCAAACATTTCAGTGTGCCAAACAATCTGCTAAGCAACAATGAGAAGCAATTTTATTTGCAAGAAAGGGCAAACTAAGTGCCTTGTTGTAAAGAAACAAAGTCAACTAAGACGAATAGATGAAATAAAGAAGCGAAAATTTAAAATTCAAACTAAAGTCAACATGCCCTTAACTTTAGTCTTCCCTTCCTTACTAAATACTATTTATTCGAAAATGTTCATTCGGATTGATTTTTGATGTCAACGTCCACTAGATTAGTCCACTGAATCTGCGTAAGTAGTAACCCCTGCTTACCTGACAATGAGGGTGCGAAAAGGGATTTTAAATCGTCGAGGTTGGATGGCATCTCCAAAGATGACTCCCACAGGATACTCCTGGAACCTTTCCTGCTCAGGTAGTCCTAATAAAGTTCAAGTTCACAATCTCTCATTAATGATCCCAACTCTAGACCGAATTTTATGCTGGTAGAAGGACATTAGGAAACAGGTTGCTCTGGCCTTCACTTCGGTAATACGAGAAGGAGCCCTGTAGAAGTGAATTTTCCTGACAGTGAAAGTGATGTCTAGACCGATGACCAAAACAGAAAATCTGTGCTTGAGTTCTTGCAGAAGAAGACTCATATTCCATATCAAGAGCTTTCTGATCGTTATTTAGCGGATGCACTTCTGATGGCTGGACTTGATGGAAGAAAACTATGTGTGAGAACTTTTATTCGTTCATTTCCCAAAAGTTCCTCTATACGATCGAGTAAGAGAAATAGCACGCTTAGTGCTTAGCTTCGAGAAGCCACTGTTTGCTAGTGTTGACAGTAATTAAGTGTCACAATATTAAAAACAACGCGAAGACTGTTCAAAAGAGTTGGATGAACCCCACTTCTAGCAAGACTGGAGCAGCCGCTCAGTCACGAACCTCCTCGGACCAATAAATGACGTTATTTGGGATGAGCCGGGAGTGGAGAACGAAGAATTATAAATTCTTAAAAAAACCTTTCGCCTCTACCATACTTAATTCATCCTTCACAAGCGACGATTTCTACGTCGTGCCCCATGCATGGGTGCAGCAGTTTATGACTTACGCGTGAATTGGTTGATAGAGAGGTAGTTTATGGTGGAAGGTTGTCAACTGACAAGATTGTTTTGTTCTCAGAGTGGAGAGACTGGAGGACGGAGGACTGAGCAGCAATAGCACCGTCTCAATATGGTTCTTATGACACTCACCCACTTGAGATATGAAACCCCTCAACGAGCAGGAACCCGGTTGTGTGGGACGGGAATATATGGTGTATGGGACGAAACTGTATCATTGTGCGGAGACCAGGTCGTCCGTGGCACACAGACGGGCTGTTTATCTTTCTCAACCACCACGCCCGCGGCCAGCTCCGGTCGCCCCAACATTGCCTTG